>VZUI01059056.1:0-323503 GCA_013401135.1 Cettia cetti
AACCCCCCCCCCCCCCCCGCCCCCAAATCTCTTTCTCCATCGGATGGGAACCGGTGACGCTGGAGGTGGGACACAGGCAGGGCACGGGGGGTCTTACATGGGGGTCTCCAGTGCCCGTATCCCCGTGGGATGGAGGGACTGAAGGGATGGAGGGGATGGAGGGGAGGGGGGATCACCCGTGGGTGGGAAGGTGGGCGGCACTGGGGAGGGGCGCTCTGCTCTCTCCGTGCCCATCCCGGCGCTCAGAACTCCACAGGAGCACAGACCCCACTCCCCGCCTCAGTCCCGACCTCCCCCCAGCGCTTCCCTCCCCTTCCTTTCCCAAAAATCCCCCCGGAGTCCCGTCTCCATCGCTCCGGGGGGCCGGCGGCGCCGGGCTCGCCCCGTTTCGTAAGCGGGGGCCGGGAACGCGTGCGCGGGGCGTGGGATGAGTTCAGCCCCTTGGCCGCCTTCCCTGGATCCCATCCCTGGAAATGTCACTGGAAACTCTGAATGGGCCGGCCCCGCTCCAGAGCTGGGGGGGCGCAGCGCACCCCGGGGGGGGCCGGGGCACACGGGGACCCAACGCCGGGGAGGACAGCGGCTCCCGGGGGATGCTCTTGGGGGGCTCTCCCCGCCGGCCCCCCCACGATGCGCTGAGCCCTCCCCGCTCCTTCTCCCGGCAGAGTTCGTGCCGCGGATTTTTCTTCCCTGCCGCTCGCAGCTCCGGCCCGCTCGCCCCGGGGCTCCCCAAAACCCCGGCGCTTCCCCGGGGTCCCCGTTGGCACCGCCCAGGAGGTAAGAGCTGGCTGGGGGGCCCGGCGAGGAGGGGGGGGCCAGAGGGGACCCCCGGGGACAGGTTTGGGGGGACACCCCAAAGGAGGAGAAGGATGGGGCCGAGCCCAGTGTGGGCGCTGCGCTGGCAACGGCGAGGAGGTTTTTGGGGTGCCCTGGGGGAAATGGGAGCCTGCACCCCAGTTTCTGTGCCCCGGGGCACATCCTTCCCTGTTCCTCAGTTTCCCCGCGGGGGTGATTAACATTAATTACAGCCTTGGGGCTGTGGGGAGCAGGGAGCCGAGGGGTCGCCAGCCCGATTTGGGGGGTCCCACACACACAGAGGGCACCGTGCCTGGCTGGAACCCCCCGGCAGCCCCCCAGGATCCCCGTTTGAGGCGGGGTCTGGCCCTGGTGGGCACCTGCGAGCACCTGTGGGGACAGAGCGGTGAGGGACGAGCCGGGCACAGGTGTCCCCCAAAAGCCCCGGTGCTGCGCTCGCCTCCGGAGCCATCCCGGTGTCGGGAAGGGCTCCGGGGGTCCCGTGTCCCCCAGCTGCCCCCCGGCCGGTCCGCGGTGAGTCACAGCATCGCCCTCCCGGCGGGCGGTGCCGGGCTCGGCCGCGCGTTCCCGGCTCCTCGTCCCTCCGTCCCCTCTCCCTCTCTGTTTGCGCTGCAGGGCGGGGAAATATTTCTGCCCTGTCGTGTTCCCGGCCCTGGCAGCGCTCCCGGGCGGGCGACGCCGCTGCCGCCACGTGCCCGGGCGGGAGGGCACCGCGCCGGGATGCCGGGCCCAGGGGAGGGCGGCGCAGCCACCGCCCCGAGCCGCTCCGGGCGTGTTCTTCCCCAGGAGCCGGGGCTGGAGCCTCCGTGCAGGGACGGCGAGGGGCGGGTGGTCTGGATCCGCACGGAGAAGGCGGTGGGGACCCGTGGGGACCCGTGGGGACCCGTGCCAGGGCTGGTTCTGAACAGGAACAGCCGCTTCCCCTGGCACCGCCAGGCTCCCTGAGCCGGGGACGCTGCCACCGTGCTTGTCACCGTTGTCACCGCGTGCTTGGTGTCCCCTGTGCCTCTGAATAACGGGATGCCCCCAGCGCTGGGGCTGAGGATCCTCCGAGCCCTCATCTCTCTGGCAATGCCCAGAAAACAGGGACACGGGGCAGCCCGTGAGCGCAGCTGCTTTTCCCGCAGGGCACGGGCAGCCCCGGGGCGCCACCCCGGCCCCCCCCGGCCATGGCGGGCCGGCTCCTGCCCCCCGGCACCAGCCCGGCCCTGGAGGACGCTCCCCGCCTCCAGCCAGCTCTGCAGGTGTCCCCGCAGCACACGGCGACACGGGTGAGTGGGGCTGGGGGCTGTCACATGCTGGAGGATTCGGGGGGGCTGCACCCCGCCAATCCTTTGCCCCCCTCCCCGTGCCACAGGTGCCCGTCATCCGCCACCGCGGCTCCAACACCCTCAACTTCCACTTCCATGACCAGGAGAGCCGCGGTACCGCCGGGAACAGCCAGGGAGCTCCCAAGAGCTCAGGTACAGCCCTGAGGACACCCCGGGGCCTCCCCCGAGGAGCCGCGCTCACCTGAGCCGCGCTCACCTGAGCCGCGCTCACCTGAGCCACGCTCACCTTGTCTCCAGGGAATGAGTGGTACCAGACCTGGCCGGCCAAGGAGGCCAAAGCCCCCAGCCCGCCGGTGCCCGCCCAGCCCAGCCCCAGCCCCCGGGCTGGCCCCGCCTGCCCACGGCCCCCGGGCTGGTCGGCGACCTGGACCAAGGACAGCAGGCGGCGCGAGAGGCGCTGGGTGAAGTACGACGGCATCGGGCCCGTGGACGAGACGGGGATGCCCCTGGCCTCGCGCTCGGTGAGTGGGGGCGCAGGGCGGGGCTGTCACCCCGCTGTCACCCCCTCACCACCCCAACGTGTCCCCCCCAGAGCGTGGACAGCCCCCGGGACTGGTACCGCAGCATGTTCCGGCAGATCCACCGCAAGCTGCCGGGTGAGCCCAGGTGCGCGGGTGTGGCGCGGGGCGGGCGCGGCGCGGCACCCGCTCACCCCCTCCATCCTCAGAGCCCGACTGGGACTCCCATTCCTGCCCCAGCACGGCGCCCCCGTCGCCCCCCAAACCGCGGAGGAGGGGCTCTGCCCCGGCCGAGCCCCCCGGGATGCCCAACGGGCTGGACTGGTGAGCGTGGCACAGGGTGGGGGGTCCCCCCGGGGTGGGGGCTGTGGGGGCTGAACCCCTCCTGCCCTCCACAGGACCCTCTGGGGTGCCGCCGGTGCCAGCGCCGAGCCTGGCAGCATTTTCGACTACGAGCCAGGGAAGTTCTCTCCGCGGGAGCAGGTAGGGAGGCGCTGGCACTCGGGGAGGGCGGCGGGCACCGTGGTGGGCACGCACCTGACCGGCCCCTTGCCCTTCCAGAGCCCGGCGGCAGCTCGGCCGAAGCGGGCTCAGTCCATCGAGGTGAGGCGGTGGTGCTGGCCCGGGGGGGGCCGGGGGTGGCAGCAGGGTCCTGGTGCCCCCGGGCAGTGCCAGCCTGGCCCCCCACAGCCCCGTCCTGCCCGTGCAGGTGCTGCTGGAGCAGGAGCTGGAGCAGCTCAGCGAGGAGCTGGACAAGGACATGAGGGACATGGAGACGCGCCGGACCCCCCGCCAGGTACCCCGGGCCCCTCCTGCTGCCCTTAGCCCCCGCAGGGCATCCAGCTGTGGGCACTGCCAGCTGTGGGCACACCCAGCTGTGTGTATATCCAGGCCTGGGCACATCTGGCACTGGGCACACCCAGCTGTGTGTATATCCAGGCCTGGGCACATCTGGCTCTGGGCACATCTGGCTCTGGGCACATCTGGCTGTGGGCACATCCAGCTGTGGGCACATCCAGCTGTGGGCTCAGCCTCTGTGCAAGGCGTGGACATGCACACGGTGGGGTGCACAGCTGGATGCATGCGTGGCTGGATGCGTGCACATCTGGATTAATGCTTGGATGGGCGCACGCACACCTGGGTGCACGCGTGGCTGGGCGTGTGCACATCTGGATGCCTGCACGGCTGGGTGTGGGAACAACTGCATGTGTGCGTGGCCGGATCCCTGCACATCTGGATCCCTGCACGGCTGGGTGTGTGAACAACTGCATGTGTGCGTGGCCGGATCCCTGCACATCTGGATCCCTGCACAGCTGGGTGTGTGAACAACTGCATGTGTGCGTGGCCGGATCCCTGCACATCTGGATCCCTGCACGGCTGGGTGAATGCACAGCTAGCTGCGTGCACATCTGGATGCCTGCCCAACTCGGTGCCTGCCCGTCTGGGTCCGCGCACATCTGGAGCCACGCACGGCTGCTCAGCGGCCTGGAGCCGTGGCCGTGGGGCTCTAGGACCCAGCCCGTCCGTCAGTCCGGCCGGCCGGCGCGTTATTGGCGCAGCCGGGCTGGACTCCTTCGCTTCCCGCCGAGACTCGGCCTCCTGGATGATTAATTTTTCTCTCCCACCCCCTCCCGCTCCTCCCGGCAGAGCCCGGCGGCTGCTCCCACCGCTCGCTCCCCTGCTTTGGCCTCCCCGGCTGCTCGGTGAGTTCAGCCGCTGCTCCCACCCTCCGCACCCCCAAATCCCCCTGCCCGGACCCCACTCGAGGCGAGGAACAACTCCCCGCTCGCTCGGGGGGTGGCGGGCGGGTTGTCCCCGCAGCGTCCCGCGGGGTGGGAGTCCCCAGACATCCCCCACGGGATCCCCGCGGTGGCGGCGCTGCCCCCCTCGTCCCCCCACAGCCCGGCACGGGTGGGACCCGGCGCCGGGCCGGCTGCCCGGTGGGTGGGACGGGGCCGGAGCGGGGCTGACCCTTTCCCCCGTCCCTGTACGGGGACGCCGTGTCCCGGGGCTTGGCTCCGTCCCAGGGGAGGTGACGGCGCTCGGATTCCCACCGCCGTGTCCCCACGGGCACAGGGAGGGGACAGCTGTGCCAGCGGCTGCCCGAGCACCCCGGGATGGGCTGGGCAGCCCCGGCTGGGGTGGGCACCCCGGGGTGAGCCCTCAGACCCCTCTGTGCCCCGGTAGCGGGAGGAAAACAAACAAACAAGCGCCTCCTCTCGTAGGACCTACCGTAACCCACGGGGAGGATGGGGGGGGTGGCTCCTCCCCGACCCCTCCTCCGGTTTGGGGGGCGCATCGGGGCTGTTTAAGTGCCCCCCGGAGCGGGGTTATTCATTAGCCAGCCCGCCCTCCCCGCCGCTTGCCTCTCCCCGGTGCTTCCTGCTCGGCGGCAGCGGGGCCGCGCTGCCGGCGCTGCCGGAAAACTTTGGACCTGCCCCGCTTGGCTGCCTCGGGCTGAGCCCCTGGAAGGGGGGAAGAGAGCAGAGCCGGGGGTCCTGCTTCTGGAGGACCCCCATATCCTGCTCTGTGGAATTCAGGGATCCTGGTACCGGAGGACCCTGAATTCCTGCTCTGTGGATGCCAGGGGTGCTGGTCCGTGGGATACAGGGGTGCTGAGGGTCCCTGCTGGCCGTGAGAGCCTCGTGGGGTCCATGAAATTCACAGGACCCCCATATCCTGCTCTGAGGGGTGCAGGGGTCCTGTCCCCCCCCCCCCCCCCCCCCCGGGGCAGCAGGGTCAGAGCAGGGGGGGTTCAGGAGCCCTGCTCAGCCCTGAGCCGCTGTCACCCCACAGGAGCCCCCTGTCCCCCCACCGGCTGTGGAGCCCCCCTGTCACCCCCAGCATGGAGCGGGGTGGGCTGGGGCTGGCCAGTGACCGCAGCCACGCAGCCCCCGGCAGAGGTGAGCCCCCCTTTAGCCCCCCCAGCCCTGCCATGGGGCACCCCGAGCCCCCCCCCGGCTGGTGACACCCCCTCTTTACAGACACCCTCAGGCCAGGGACCCTCCCCAGCTTGTCAGACCTGGGGGACCCCGTGGAGGCCGTCAGGAGGGAGGAGAAGAAGGTGAGGCTGGCACGGTCCCACCCGGTGTGGGATTGGGGGTGGCTGGGGTCAGGGCTGTCCCCTGTAACCTCTCCTCTCCCTCCCCAGATGAAAGCTGCTCGCCTCAAGTTCAACTTCCAGGCTGAGTCTCCCAAGTGAGCACCGGGGTGACTCCTGGGGTCCCCCGGGTGATGGGTGGGGACGGGGGAGCCGGGCTGGGGGCAGGTGTGACAGTGTCCCCTGCAGGGAGCTGACGCTGCAGAAGGGGGACATCGTCTACATCCACAAGGAGGTGGACAGGAACTGGCTGGAGGGGGAGCACCACGGCCGCGTGGGCATCTTCCCCTCCAACTACGTGGAGGTGAGCCCGGGCCGTGGGGGGCAGCGGGGCCGGGGGTGCTGGCGCTGCCCCTCACCCGCGTGTCCCCCCAGATCCTGCCCCCCACGGAGGTGCCCAAGCCCATCAAGGCTCCCACGCTCCAGGTGCTGGAATACGGCGAGGCTCTGGCGCTCTACAACTTCCGAGGGGATCTGCACGTGGAGCTCTCCTTTCGGAAGGTACCGCCGCTCCTGCCGGGCCGTGCCGTGCCGTGCCGGGCCGTGCCGTGTGGTGCCGTGCCAGGCCGGGCCGGGCCGTGCCGTGCCGCGGGGCCCCCGGCGGAGCGGCGCGGAGGGGAGCCCTCCCCGCACCTCTCCGCCGGGGCCACCCCCGCCCGGCGCGTCCTGATCCTTCACTTCCCCGCAAGCGGGAGGAGGCGGGGTAAGACAAAAAAAGGGCCGGGTTATCAATTCCCTGTTAACTCTTCTCCTTGCGGTCTTATCTCGTCCCTTGGGCGTCTTCTGCGAGGAGGGTGGCGCTGATGGAGACGATGGTGGCGGTGGGATGCTCCGTCAAGGAAGTGGGGGGATCCTGGGCGCGGGGAGAGCAGCGTCCCCGAGCTCCTCTAAACCGAGGTTGATGGGAGCCGTGCTGTCTGCTGATGGGAAAAGCGGCCAAGGAAGATTAGCCCTTGCTCATTTAAAGGTTAAGAGCAAAGCTAACCTTTGTGACTAGGTACTGTCTGCAAGTCTTCCCACCCCGTAACTCTTGAGAGTGAATAATTTTTTCCCCTAGTCCCACACTGATTCCTATTAAAGCAGTCTAAAAATGGAAGATTGTTTCTATACTTATGGGTGTTTATTAGACAAGTACACAAAAACCCAGCCATACACCAGGACCCCGATACAATTAGCACTATGAACGTGAGCTAAAGAGATAGTCCTGTCCTAAGAACTTATAAATTATGTATAAGAGATTACAGATAAAGAAGAATGCAACGAACAATACCAGCCAGTACGACAGGCAGTGAACTCAGCACAACATTGCACAAAGTACTAAGTGTAGTGAACTATTTACTGTTACAGGTAGTCTTCTGATCAAATAATTTTTAAGGTACCTGAAGAGAGGATTATGAGGAACATGACTGTGTATTGATGGGATTTTCAAGACTGACAAAATTACTCAAGAACATGCATTCCCTTTATTTTGACAATCCCACCTGAATGAAAAGATTCAGGGGAAGAGTATAAGAACAAGATGAGAATAAGCATACTGAAAACACATAAACCTAATATTCTATTAAATGTACCAAAGTCATGGAGTAATGGTCTCCATTATGAAGGAATTCAACAGCTAGATAATAACTAGCCTTCTTAACACCTTCAAATAGCTTTGACTAATTTCTAAGACATTAATGTCTTTTGCAAACATTGTGTTGACTTGCCATACTTCTATGTACATTCTGCTAATTTAATTCTGTAATGTAGTGTCACCTAAATTGGCGCAGACAAATTAGGGTCTGCCATTCCCAGACTCTTTTGGATACCTTTTTTTGGAAGATGATGCCATATATGCCTCATTCTTCCCTTCAGGTAAAATTCCTCAAGTGTGAATACCACCCTACATTATTTATTAACATAAATATTTACTTATTTTAAAAGCTCTTCAGTTTGAAATAACTGCCTTAAATTCAACCTTCTGAGAAAGAGATTCTGATGTAGACTCATAACACTCTACTGTGGGGAATTCACATGGCCTTACCACCTAATCTTTCCTGAATGTTTCTTGAAACTACAATTATGTATCAGTCCTATAGCTTCTCTCCAGACTATAGACTCTCCTGCTTCTGATGCATTTAAAATTGATATTAGGCATGTAGATTAATACACCTTAGGGAAAAAACACCCTCCTTTTATTAAGGTTCTATTAAGGTTCACCCATACCCCACATTTATTAAGGTCTCATCATGGTCTCATCATACAAATTTAGGCAGAATGAAAATAGAATACCTTTTCCTTTGTAGTATGAATCTAAAAATTCCATAATAAACTCCTGTCTGTTGCAATCCCTCCTCCCTAAACAATTAAAAGACCTTATTAAAATAAATTTTTTCTATATTAAAAAGGATTAGGTCATTAAATTAAGTGACCAAATGTTGGGAAAGCCAGAAGCCTACCCATGAAACCTTAATTCAGACCTCTTGTGCCTGTACATTGCAACCCTGTAGTTAATTATGAGTCTGTCTGCAGAATAGCAGGCTCCATTTGGAACATTTGAAATTATATAGTGACAAGCATGTAAGACTGGCTAACTGTGTTGCCTCTGACATTTCCATTCATTTATTCCTCTGCTTTCTAGCATGTCTTTTGTGCTCATCCCTTATCATCTCTCATCTGCAGATTGTTCCTTCCCTGGTCTGTCTGAAATCTTTACCCTTAGATGACCTTTTGCAGTCAGTCAGGTAAAGGTTTTATCATAGGGTTACAGCAATTGCTAATTATTCCCTCAAAGGTTTTTTTGTGACTTTTCTCCAAATGTGAGGGGGAAAAAAAAAAGTAATAAAAACAAAGCAAGAGAAAAAAGAGAAGAAACCCCAAGGAATGTTAATTTTCCAGGTTGAAGCAGTAGCTAAATAAGGAATTGAGGTCAGTCTTCATGATATCATAGAGTTACCTTATTACAAAGGATCAGCTCTCAAATTACAAGCTTTACAGAGAGACAGTTGTACTTGAAAGCAAAAGGAGGCATTAAGTTGACTGGTGCCTTGGAGGGGAAGGATCATGCTGTACTTACAAATACAGCTGCAGTGTCTCAGTAGACCTTCTGGAAAACTGATGATTTTTTTTTTAAAAAACTTGTGACAAAAGCTCTACTTTATGTGTGCTTCCATGGAAAGAAGGCCTCATCAGTCAAAGACATTGTTTCCTCTCTACAATAAGTATTAAAAAGAATAAACATCTTTGATAGGCTTATTTTCTATGCAGATGCTTGAGAGGTAGTCCTGAGTTAATGACTTACACCTTTGGTTGGTGAATTTGATCTTTACACAGAATTATAATGTTACTGTCAAACTGTAATGTTGTTTTAAAAAGTTTTCCACCAAAAATAACAACAGATGGAAGCAGTGGTGTTTGTGATAGTACTACAGTGAACTAAAAGCAGTAGTTCCACTTTGTGGGAAATTTTATATCTGAAAAGGCTAAAGCAATAATATTCTTTAGCAATAACTATTTGATTTTTTTTTTCTGGAACATGAAAATCCAAAGAAAATTCAAGCTAGAAAAACCATGCTATTTCCCAAATGAAATGTGGTCTCTAAAGGCTTAAGTTTCCCAGTGAAATTGAGTAAAAGCATATTTTGTTTGCCTGGCAATCTCAATATCACAAAAGCCAAACTTCCAAAAGAAGTTGCTAAAATGGTAGTTACTGTCCTGAGTGCTTCAGTCTTCAGGAGCTTTCTGACCCTTTCCCATACATGGTCTTCGCAATTGCTGGCAACAGAAACTTGATTTCTTAAATAAAATTCATATCCTCTGCTTCTCATTTGCTTCCAGGAGATTTAATAATAAAAAAAAAATCTTAAAAATTTTGATAATACTGTGTGCTGAGCCATGCTGCAGGGTATAATGGATTTACTTAGAGTGGGATAAGAAAGCAGAACAAATTTACTGAAAGTAAGCCATGTTACAGTCCACTAAAATTAAACACTCATGGCTTCAGGAACATAACTGAGCAGATTTTTTTTTCCCATAGGCTTACTGTGAAGTCAAGCTTGTATCATGGGAGATTTTTAATGTGTGACCTTCATAGCCTACCATGCAGAGCTGCTGTGGGGATTAACTAGTTAAGATTTGTAAAGTGCTTTGAAGATTATAAGGCATTAAGTTGCACAAGTGCTAAGCACTATTATTTAATCCTTAAGAACAACCAAGCTTTACAGGACAACTCATGTTCACCTCACTAGAAGGAGTCTTTGTGATTTCAGTACAGTTGTTGCAAGAGCTAAAGCAAGCAGAACTCACCACAAAAGAGGGAAATTTCTTCCTTGTTTCACTATCAGAAACTAAAGTGAGGTACAACTGTAGTGGTATTGCAGAAAAATTAGTTGAAAAATAATTATTATGAAATGCAATGATAGAAATCCACATAAAAATGCAGGGCTCCTTAATGTGCCAGTATTGTAATTTTTACTACATCCTATCTTGCCAAAGTAGATCCACAGACAATCCTCCAGGAAGTAGAACTCCAAATCCCAGACCTTTAGATGGACCAAATTTATCAGCTGAAAATGCTGCCAAGTGACAGTAGGGATGGGTAAAATCTGTACATTGGTAAGTTATACTTCATACATAATTTAGCTTATTTAAGTCAAAAATTTGGAAGCAAGATGAACACAGATTGTTGTCTTTATTAATCAGATTGGGAACACCCTGCTCTGATACAATTGCTTTGTTGGGTTTAATTTTGATATAAACCTTCCTCTTTCTAATGTCAGTTTTCAGCAGCAGGAAGTCATTGGGATTTTTTTTCTGGTAGCAAAGGGACAAAGTATTTGTTAATAAAATAACAATGCAAAACAGGACAATATGACATAATTTTGCACCTAAGTATGCTGGAGATAGAGGAACACAAATGTTTCAGGACTGCTGACAGGCACATACTGTAGAGGTTAAGGTGGCATATGTTGGACCCTGAGCTGCACCCCAGCATCCAGAAGTCACGAAGACCTTATTTGGCGTGCACAGAAGGAGGGTTGGGTGTATTTACCTTACAAGGACTAATTATTATTCAATGGAAGTGTCTTTTCAGGACAAAGCACTTAGTACTTCCATTTCTTGCCTCTGCAGAAGTGCTGCGGATATTTCACAAGGACAGACTTTTCAAGTGTATGCATTTCCTCTCAGTGGCTAAAAATAAAGATTACTTTTCTATAGTGTTTTGACATTTTGATCTCAATTCAAGCATACAATAAAAATTCAATTCACTGACAGTCTCCAGTATGACCTGAAATTCAGCTTTAGTGGTAAGTAAAGGTAAAAGAGGGTGAATAGTGTACTTGCACAACAGAGGTTCTTGTCCGTTCCTGGGTCAAGGAAGTTACAGGCCCCTTATGCTTCTACTTCTCTTCAGAAATCATAAACTTTGCTTCCTCTATTAAGCTAATAGCAAACATCCTGTCACAGAAGATCAAATTACTTGTCCAAAATCACAAGCCAAGTCCATGAATAAGCCAGAGTTCAACTTAGCTTTCTAGACACTGACCCTGTCCCAGACTGCTGCAGTTATTCAGTTTAGAAACAGCTTAAAACAGACTAGAACTGTGTGGTGCACATTGTTCAGAGAAACGATTTGTGTGTGGTGGCAAGTTTGAATCAGCACACTCTGCTAACAGTCTTACCAGGCTTACTGTCCCAGGAGATGTGGGAAACTGAAGGTAGTATTCTTCACTCAGATTCAGCTCTTTAAGCTCAAAAATGTTCTTGCAGAGATTCTGGGCTTCTTTGTTCTCAACATGTTTTAGCGCTTTTCCAAGCCTTTATCTGAGGCTCTTCTCACCTCCACAGTTGCTCTCCCACCAGTGTCACAGCAAAAGCAAAAAAAGCAACTCAGCTTTTCTTTTGTCTTTTCAGTAACCTTTTCCTTTGGTTTTCTTATTGCCTTCTCTTTTGTTTAAAGATTCTTAAATCATACAATGGCAGCTACTCATCATTCATTTTAGATTCATTATGGGTTACTTATGGTGTTGCTCATACCAACAATAAACTACTTGACCAGCATTAGTATTCTTCATGCTTATTTCAGCTGAAGTGAAATTGTGTTTCTGAAAGGCCAGATATTTACCAGGTGCATTACAAATCTAGTTAGAATTTGAAAAAAATACAGTTGACTCTTCTGATGCCTGAGTTACTGAGCTTGAAAGATACAATGACTGCTAGCAATTTCTCATCCTGTGCAGATTGCCACACGCAGTTCGGAAATGGGTGAATGTGATTCAGTTCACATGTGATGTTGGAGTACTGAACAAGAAACAAACACTGTAAAAACAGAACCACGAAGAAATGTTTTCAAATGTTACTAAAGCCACTCTCTATTGTATCAGACAGAAACACAGTAAGCGAGCATCCCATCAGTCCGTCCATTGACTGGCAGTGCCTACATGTCACGCTGGCAGTGTCCACATGGGCAGTGTTGAAAGATGGCACGCCCACAGTCTCCTCATATTGATAACAGACCAAGATCCATTACAGCAAGACCATTATGAATCTTTCTTATCTTTTCCTTTCTTCAGCTGGAAGATGAGCTTATAATAGCACTTTAAATATTGTCTTTCTCTGCTGAACTAGCCACCTGAACTACTGTGAATATGTCAGATTTCTGGTACCCTAAGCTCTGAGCAGAAACTGTTTTTCTGGGGCTGTAAATCCTCTGACTTCTCTCCATAGTGCTTGGGGCTCCTATTCTTCCCATGCATAACCATATCCTATAATTCTCAGGACTAAATAGCCCCAAGTGCTCATCTTGACCCAAAGCACAGAGCTCTGTTTTCTTGTCCACCAGCCTATTTCATAGGGGGAAGAGGAGATGGTAGGGAGATTAGTCTAATTTAATTCTTCTGAACACCAAGAAGCAGAAAACATATATGATATGCTCCAGTAAGACCTTCTTGTCTAACCTGCATCAGAACTAGGAAAATTCTCACTTTAGCTGCGTATGTTTAACAGTGAGAATTTCTATCCTAAGTAGAGAAAAATACTCTGTCTTGGCAAGAAAAGCTGTTAACATCAAAGAGTCTGAATTTGAATTCTCAGTATTTCTAAACTTACTCCCATGGTATTCCTCTTGCATACTCAGTCCAGTGAAATGCTGAAAATGTTTCTTCTGTTTCTTTGTATTTAAAAATGGATTGATGGAAAGGAAGTTTTTGGAAGTAGTTCTTAGAGATGGCTCACAGACCTGTTATATTCCAGGATCTTTGCCTTTGTCCATTTTTACGTTAAGGTAACAAAGTGAAGTGTCTTATGCTTCATTGCAAACCAATTTTCTCTCCCTTCTTTTTTAGCTTAGTTTAGTTTTATGAAAAGATATTTGTAAAAAAAAAACCCAAAACAAAGAAAACATTACTAAAAATAAATCCAAGCAAAGAATGTGTGTTGAAGAGTTGCAGAGTGCTCTCAGTCTGGAAGAACAGACTTAGTAAAAAAATGTGCCTTTTTGTCAACCCCATAGCAATTAACTCAATAGTAACTAGGAGCTTCTTAAAATCTGGGAAGAACGCCTATTATTGTTACGGATCTCCACACAGGGGGATGGAATGGGCAAATCTCTCTCCATGTCTCTCATAGTCTAACCAAGAACTTCTACCTCAACCACTTCATTCCAGAATCTATCTTTCTGCACCCTTCTATGAGCAAGAGGAAACTCAGATTCAGAAATGCAAGTGGAGGTGAAAGTGGAAGTGGAAGTGAGTGCTGAAGAACAATGATGTGGCATTCCGGAGACCACACCTCAAAGATCTTTCTCAAAGGCCATCTCTAACTTCAGAGAATAAGTTGTTCACAAAAGAGGGTCTCCAGCCAGTTCTGTGATAGAAATCTGATTAAAAGATCAGCAGGTCTTCACAATTTGGCATTGTGGGACGGAAGAAAAGACTGTATATCATATACTACCCACAATCTACTCTCCTAAATCCCTGTGCCCCCTCCTCAGGCCACAGAATTGCAGGTGTTGCAAAAGCAGTCCTAGGTGATGCTCAGGGTAGGAATTAAGTCAATTATTAAGTCTGGGAATCTTAATCTTTTTCCATATCTAAAACTTTTTAATAACTTTCCTTTTCCTTCTCCAGAAAGAAGAAAAATCTTGGGGAAAATCCTGACAAGGCTGCTGAACTGCAAGTCTAGTCCGCTGCAGTTCCAGCCACAAAAAAACACTATCTTACTTGGAAATTTCTCATCCTTGTTCCAGGCATTATCTCCCTCAACTTTACTTCTCAAGGAGACCCATGCTGAGCAGGGGGATTCACTGCATTCACAGGGGCAGTAAGTACTGAGTTGCTATCCTGGTTGTATATTGTGGAACTATTTCCATTTTGATGGGAATTGCCTGTAATTTCCAGCTGGGTCTTTAACAGAGGTTTTCACTTAACTGTTGGCAAAGCTTTTTTTCACTTTTTGTAATAAACTGTCTTTCTGAATTTCACTCCTCATCTTGAAAATATACCTTCTTTGGTTCACTAAAGCTGTAGGTTCATTTTTCTTTTGCCTCTGAAGGATCCTAATACCAGTAAGATCACCCAAAATACACAACAGAACTTCAGCAGACTTTGAAATGGTTAGCTATTTGAGCTAACCACAGAGCTTACTTTCCAAGAACATTCAGATTTCTCCTTGGGAATCATATTGTTGTCACCAGCAGGGAGAAGTTAACACGTTCCTCCACTGATCTTAATTGGAGCATTTAGGCCTCAAGAGAATGACCAGTGACAGGAAAAGCACCTGGCATAAAGAGTAATAAAATGTGGTTGAAATGTAGTACTCCCAAAATCTTTAAATAGAAAAGCTGTGTGAAATGTTCTTGAGCACAAGTTGACTTTAGGTTGGCATCTCTGTATTTTGACAGGAATTGCAATGAAGACCTGAAGGGAAATGTCTGCTAAGGGCCAGGATGCTGAATGGTATTGCATTTAAGGGGCAGGGAGCAGGGAACTTCTTTACCTTCTCTGGATATGCTTACACAGTATGTTTGGTTTCTACCAGTTTAACCACTACCAATCACACTTGTCACATAGCTGTGCACTAGTTCTGCATCTCCAGTAAAGATTTTTAGAGCTTGCTAACTACATATCTGCACTTGGACAACATATACCATTCCCACTAAATCAGACAAATGGATGCTGCTGAGCCATCTGCTTGAAAATATGTTTAGTTATATAACCTAAGTTACAAGTGCTTCCCCGTAGATGAAGATCTCTCAGCTTAGATGGCTGAAGAGAGAGGGGACTGTGCATCTGAAATATCCCCACAAGACCAGAAAATACAATGTACAAAACCTGTGCTTTTCTGCAGAAGTGTGGAAGCCTGGCAGGATTCCTTGGGTCTTCACAAATGGCACTGAAATCTAGACTTAGACGACTGAAGTGAACCTTAATGTCTTCATTTGACAGAATATCTAGATAGTCCTTAAGTCAATATGAGACCTATTTAGACTGAGTTCAGAAAGCAGATCAGATGGCAAAATATAGGGATGTTAGGATTTATGAGTCTTAACTTTTTTTAAAAAGTGGTTTTTTAGTTGATTCAGAGTAAGAATCACAAGACCACACTCTGTTCCCAAATTTGCACTTGCTACTAATGTAAGTTCCCCTTGAGATTCTTGTGCTGCTTTGATAAATACTTACAATCAGACCAACTAGAAATTTGGCTGGCTTTCCTTGGTGCTATATAGACATGAACTTAAAATATTTTTGGATACATATACATTGTTGGAGTTTAATACTGTTTTGCAGCATTAGGAGTTCTTGTTGTACTTGTATTACTCCACAGTTTGGTTTATAATATATATATATATATGTAGATCATATTTTAATAACAGAAACAAACATTTATCAAAAATTTTCAGTGCTCTTCTCCAAGAGTCATGATATTTTCCCTAGTTTCTGTTTGGTATTGTTACCAGTGAAATGTTTTTGCTTTGTACATGTGTCTCATTTGTTCATTTAACAGTATTTTTCTGTTCTACACAGACTCTCAACCTGTATTCATCATCTAAGCATCTGAATCACTCTTCAAGCATATGAATAGTATGAGGCGTATAGATCAGTCAGCAATCCCGTGATTCTGCCTTGCCTATTTAGCTCAGCTCTCACATTTCAACCTCTTACCTGAGTCTGGATATCAATTTAGTGGACACCCTAGCCCAAAAGGCCTACTACCCCAGGATGCAGGAGCTGAATTCTGCATTATTGCAGAAAGCCAGGTTGTGTCACACCTTTTAAACATATCCTTAAGACTCTGAAACCTTTCCATAAGCATTGATGACCTTATTCAGGAGTCTTGTGAGAAGGTGGTGCTCTGATGGAGGAAGATCATATAAATAAATGCTTTCAGAGCTCATGCTGGTGTAGATTCAGGACATACAGCTCTTAAGATCAAAGGATCACTCAAGGCTGATGCAAACTTTACATTCTGCTCTGCATAGGCCTAACACAAGAAGGACTAGCTGGCTGGTCTCAGTGCAGGCAGCTGGTATTTCTGAAGTGACTGTACACAGGGAAAAGGAAGCCGATTTCCAGCCCCACAAGTTTATTATTATTACTCTTTTACTACCGAGAATTTTCAGGGCTCTAAAGAAAAAAAGAAAAATTATATTTCAGCAATGGTTATCTGTTTGTCTGCTCTGAGAAGGAGAGGTGGAAGTTTTGAAAGAATTCGCCTCCATCAGAGAAAAAATATTGGTCTGAAACACAAACCACTTATTGGTGAGTGGCAGGTATGTTCTTTATGTAATGTTCTCCACTCTTAGTGAAAATTATCATGATAGGAGATCCCTGATCTCCAGAGAACAGACTGTACATTCCTAGTCCAAGGCTGCCACTAGGACACTGAAAGATAAGGAGAGACTGGGACAAGGTCCTCACCCACAGTGAGGCCCTTCTAATCAAGACTGTAGCCTACAGGATACAGCTTTCTTCACAAAGGAAGCTACATTTAGCAGGCTGATTCTTGCTGCCAGAAGGGTTGGTCAGTACATGCCAGTGTTGTGCTGATTGCCCTAATTTCCTTAAAGGAGATGTAAGTGCACAGGCTCATAGCTGGTTACATTTCCTTTCAGAGATAAGAAGGCTCCATGGGGAAGGAGACAACATCAAATATCACAAGATCATCAGCCAGGAGGATGAGAACTGCCAGTTCTGTGCCAACCACAATATCTTCTCTGAGAACTAAGATGCGGTATCTGATACCTCCATTTACCTTCAGCCTCCTCTTACGCAAGCAGCACCTTCTTAACAGGAGATGCCTTAAATGACCATCAAGCCAAGAGCTATAAATCTATATTATAGAACTGGGTGCATTCCTTTCTACTCTAGGTGCATACTTGTGATTGTCATACTCATTTCTACAATAAGGAGCAATTCTTTACCATCTGTAATAAGATAAACTAATAGCTTAAATATCTTTGAATATTTGCTATTTTCTATGAAGTCTGGCAGAGAACATTTGAAATATAAACATTTACATTACCCATATCAGTTATTGCTTTCTCTCCTTTATGCAAGAAAGCTTTATTTGTCAATAGTTTAATTTTCCTTTATCTCAGCTCTTTCAAAGCTATAACAGCTCTATATTAGAAGACTGTATCCCTAGGATTTCAAGTGTAAGTACAATTAAGACAATATAACTCTTTGAGTTTTCCTCCAGCTCACACAAATTCTCAAACCAAATGCTTAAAGACCTACTCCTTTTGGCAACACTGAAGCTTTTCAGTTTATTAGCTTTCTTATTCCAGGAATCTCAGAGAAGTTATTTTAGCAAATTAAATCCCATAAGCACGCATTAAAAAATATTTTATTTGCCACCTTGGTTAAAGTTTTAAATTATGATTGGATCTCTCTGTTTACTTCCATTGTCCGTAATTTAGTTTTGTTAGGAATTTAGGAGAATACTAGCTGAATCTTTCCTTAGCAGTTTCCTTGCCAATATTCTGCTATTGTACAAAAAATAGAACCTTACAGGTCCCTGTTTGATTTCTCAATTGAAAAAAAAAAAAAAGAAAAAAAAGAAAACCAAGACATTTCTGACGGATTCACCTCTGGTAACTTGGTACCTAAAACTCCCTGTCTGATCAGGTGTATTTACCTACCTAACAGTCCATACTCCTATATGGATAGGAGGGAGAGAGAGACAGGCAGCTGCACAAGGCAGTTGGTCATTCTCTTAAAAAGGTGGAATGATCTGCCTTCCAGTGGTCCCTCATACTATCTGCTAAAAAGGCTATTCAAAAATTAAAATTGGAGCACATGTTTAGTGTGCTTCAATAATGTGCTCAGATGACTCTGGTCAAGTAAGAGGAATAGAGCCCTGAAAAAGCTATCTGATTTGAATAAAAAAGGCAATTAAGTGCAAGGTAACTGTTTTATAATTTTTCCAAAACAAGAAAGATAGCAAAGAGCAGATGCAGGGTCAGATTTCACTATCACCACTCACATTTAGTAGTGCTTCCTAGTTAAGTAAGTTGTTACTGTCTACTAATCCAAATATGTCTAAAGAAATTTAGCAAAATCAGGCTGAGAGCAAACATAAATTATTGACATATTCTGTATTTGGATGATTAAAGGTAGATACAAAGTTATTCAAGTACCAAATTTAGACTCTTTGTCAATGAGCTTAAGCTACATAACACGTCTGATGATCTGGACACAAGTCTCCCCTGCTGTGTATAATGCTATAGGGCCAGTCCTGTTAACATCTTTATTGATGATCTGGACAAGGGAATAGAGTGCAGCCTCAGTAAGTCCACAGATGACACTAAGCTGCACAGGAGTGTTGATCTGCTGGATTGACAAGCCATATCCAGTGGTATCAGGTTCAAAAAGGCCAAGTGCTGGGTCCTGCACTTTGGTCACAACAACCCCCTGCAATACTACATGTTTGGAGAAGAGTGCTGAAAGCTGCCCAGCAGAAAACGACCTTGGGGTTGACAGCAGCTGAACATTGTTGAACACTCATTGAGCCAGCTGTGCCCAAGTGGCCAAGAAGGCCAGTGCCATCCTGCCCTGTGTCAGCAATAGTGTGGCCAGCAGGAGCAGGGCAGGGATTGCCCCCCTGTACTCAGCACTGGTGAGGCCATGTCTGGAGTGCTGTGTTCAGTTCTGGGCCCCACACTACAAGAAGGACATTGAGGTGCTGGAGAGTCCAGAGAAGGGGCAGTGGAGCTGGTGAAGGGTCTCTAGCATAAGTCTGAGGAGGAGTGGCTGAGGCAGCTGTGGGTGTTCAGCCAGGAGAAAAGGAGGTTCAAGGGGAACCTTACGGCTCTCTACAACCACTTGAAAGGAGGTTGTAGCAAAGTCAGGGTTGGTCTCTTATCCCAGGTAACAAGTGAAAAAACAAGGCCTCAAGTGGCTCCAGCAGAGGTTAAGATTGAATATTAGGAAAAATGCCCTCACTGAAAGAGTGGTCAAGCATTCAAACAGGCTGCCCAGGGAACTGATGGAATCACCATCCCTGGAAATATCCAAAAGATGTGTGGATGTGACACCTGGGGATATGGTTTAATCATAAACATAGTAGTGTTGGGTTAATGGTTGGAGCCAGTTGGAAGTCTTTTCCAACCTTAGTGTTTCTGTGGTTCTATAAAAGAAAAGAAGAACAGAAACATGTTGAAATACCACGTTCTTTGGTCATTAGTGTTCAAAAGAGTTTAGTCAGAAAGATGTCCCCTTACAAAGCAATCTACAGGTATATGAGTAATTTCACTGTAGACAGCTATGTTCACTAAGCATGAAGCATCAGTGACAGAAAGAAAGAAACAAAAGAACGTGAGTTTTCTCATCTTCTACTGAGATTTTCAGCAATTTTTTTGAACAGAGAAGCAACCTCAGTTGTAGCTGCAAATAAAAATCCCTGTTTTTAAGATCTGAAACAATAGTTCTCTTAATAGCTTCCCCTCCCTTTGGTGGGTTCTTGGGGACAACCTCTCGTTCTACAGCCTCAGGCTGCTTTTTTCAACCTCGCTTTCTACCACAAATGTCTGAGGTTGCATTCTCAGGAATGGCCATTACTCTTGAGATCCAAGTCTTTCATTTTAGTCTTATCTGCCTGTTAATATGTTTTTAAGTCCCTAATGGCTCTGACATCAGTATCTAACCTTTTTGTTCACCATCTTGAGCAGAACTACAATACAAAGGGTTTAATTTACTTACTAAGGAGATCCACATTCATAGGTAGCATTAGAGGTAGCTCACTTAAATTCTAGTTGAGGAAACTTTGCACTGAACCTCAGTGAGACTCTAGACTTAGGCACAAGCTCTCTGTGCCTAAGACAAGAGCATTGAACTTTACTGAATCCCTGGATATAAGGCTAAATTTTAAAAATACTAGCATTAGAGTTTTCCAGAAAATGCTCTGTAGATAAAGAGACAAATATTCCAGATCTGGAAATCTAACTCCTAGGAAAAGGTAGATTTTTTTTTTTTTTTCCTAAAACCAGAAACCCCATCATTCAGCTTTTCCAGAAGCCAGCTGAGGACAAGAGCCATGTGCTATCTTCCATGAATGCCATCCTTATGTGCTTAAATTTCCCCATATGGATGAGATTTGGCAGATGCCAAACTGTTAGTGCCATGAGACAGACAAATGTCTAAAAGAGTAGAGCTTTCAATGATGAGCACTGTATCTGTCTTAAGGAAGAAACCCATCTGCATTCCTAGCCAAAGTCCCTTTGCTAAAGGACATTGCCTTCTGTCCTCACATTGTTCTCTGCCAGAGTATGGGTCAAATTTTCTATCTTGCCTCCTACCTAAGCTGCTTTTTAAAGCTCATTTTAGCATCATTTTATAATTGATATCCAGCAATTAGGTTTTTACACTTCAGTTTCTGTAAAGTTATCTAAAAGAGTTAAAAAGGCTTAAATACTTTAAATAAAATTGGAGCCATTAATTATCTGCCTTTTTTATAATAGAAATTATGCATCCAATTTCAATGGAAAATTATCTGGAAGTATATCTGAGTCATTCTCCGTGATGTTATCAAAGTTAGGAACAGCCTTACTGGGACTGTCCAGGGAATAAGAAAGACTAATTATATTGTCTGGTTCTGACTGGCTTCATAGTACTTTACAAAAAAAAAAAAAAAAGCTATTGTGTGTAGCCTATCTAAATCTAACACAAGAAAGCCTCATGAACAGAAATTTAGAAAAATCCTAATGGGGTTTTTCCATTTGAAAGATCTTGGAGATTTATTTAAACAAGAGCTATCTTTTAAGAATGTGTGTTTGATTTTTTTTTTTTTAAGCTCTTCTGATTGATTTAGCATGCAGGGGAGTAATAGAATTGTAACAACTGTGATGAAGCTTTCTTGAACAGAAACTGACATTTCTGACAAATGATTTTTTGTTGTTTTGTTTTTTTTCTTAATGTCCAATCGATTTGAACATAAATATGTAATTCATTGAAGAAGACATGAAAGTCCTTAGACCTTTTTCTGAGACTAGTCTGGAACTGATGGGCTATTGGGATTTATTTTTCCGTAAACAAAAGAAGAAATCATATCTTACACATTATCGGCTATTCAAGCCAAAATTTTCTTTGCCCAGTATCAACTAAAGCAGGCAAAATTCCTAAAATGCCTAATTTTCCTTGATACCTATCTGCAGCACACACAGCATTTTCCACAGGAGAGAAATAGTGAGGAAGTTTTTAATTGCAATATGCTATGGTTTGCATGTCAACAATGAGTGGGACAGCCTTTTTTTGGTGCTCAAAAACTTCTCAGTAAGAATTGAGACAAATACTAATTTGTGAAGCAGCTGCTTCTGAATGTGAGGAAAGGGTCTCAACAGGTAATATTCCAAAAATCCTCTGGAATGGAGACCAAGTTAAAAGAGGTTATAGAAACAGGTGATAATGAGGAAGCTGTAGCCAACTCATGGAAAAAATGAACTTTACAGGTATATATGTCTCAATTTCTAAACCATACCTCAGGTATGAGCTATATGTTTTTGTTTCTGAGAGATAAGGATCTGCTGGAGTCCTGCTAGTGACAGAGACTACACAGCCACTTCTAAACATACAATAAAGGACCAAAATTGCATATTATATTCAATTATTACATGAAAATAGGAAATGCTTTTTCATAGGGAAAAAAATATGTCAGTAGCCTGTGTCATCAAGTGGTCTGTATCATAAAGTTCTTGATAGTATTCCAAATATTTTTTACAATATTTCATCCAAACCTCTGTGCAGTATTTTAATTTTAAGAAATCCTAGGGTTCTCCTTCACTGGGCATTGTCTGGGAATTACTAATGGGTTCATATAGAAGTTTTTTATAGCATACCCTAGGGATTTATTGAAACTCCTGAAGGAAACTTTGGCAGAGCACAAGCTAAGCAGCAAGGCAAATACGTAATTGCTACATACCACAGAGCCTCACTGCTCATGTGCTACTTTCTCCAGAATACGTAAGCAAATCAATGACAATTGTGTCTGAAGGCTATCTAATCCCATAAAATATCAGTGGGTAAATGAAAAGGTCTCCCACACAACCTCTACACAGAAGCCAAGTTGGCTTCCTCAGACAATATACTGTGCTTAAAAAGAACATACTTATTCTAAAATATTTTAGTTACTAATAAAACTCTACCTTCCATCCTCACCCACAACCAATATAATCAGCAAACCCTTTCCCTCATTTGCTGTGGAATTCTTGTCTCCTTAAGAACCTTTTACTTTTTAGCTACAATAGGGGGTTGCCAGGGTAGCTTCAGGAGTTCAGGACATAGGACAGATGTGCATGAGTAACACTCAAGCCCAGATATGTCCCAGGGTCACTTGGACATCACAGCTTTTTATTTCCCAGAGTACTGACTGGGGTCACAGCACTGCCTCAAGCCAGTTCCAAGCATTAACTGTTAAGCTAAAAAGCAAAGTGTCCAAAAAGAAATTGTCATCTCCTTTCCTTCAAGGAAACTTTGTTCTTGTTCCTCTTTGAGCTTCAGGTATGTCACTACTGAATGCTCTGTTGGGAAGTCTACAAGGGCCAGCCCTGAACTCCAGCTAATACTCCAAATTGGAGCCTGGCTGAGCTTATTCAGATGTCTGTGCTGCACCTCCCAGCATGCCTGACTTTGAGGAGATGTTTGTCCAGCAAGAAGCCAGCTAGCATCCACAGCTGGGCTCACTGTTCTGGCTCTGCTCCAGCTCAGAGCATCTGCCTACTCCACATGAGCTGTCCCTCAAAGCAGAACAGCTGTACTCCCATGGCTGTCATCTCAACTAAGGCGCCTGCACAGACACACTGCAGTGAATAACTAGCAGTGAATAACAGAGACAACTGTAACACAGCACTTCATATCAACTCCCTATTGTCACATGTTTCTGACATATACATCCCTAAAAAGAACTGGCCTGAGGCTACATTATGGGATTTAAGTCCCATTTCTGGTTGTGTCTTTACTCACTATACAGAAATAATAGTTTCATAGCTTTACTCAAATATTTGTATGTCACAAAATGTCAGTTTCCTCCCACAAATCTAAGAGCAACTTCCCAGTCAAAGTGAGGGAATACATAAATAGACATTAAATACTGTATTGGGCTTCAGAATGCCTTCACTGAAGGAGTGGGCAGGAGGCAGCAGATTCCTTCCTACTGCTTCTCCAGGATGTCACACTACACTCCTGATTAATGTACTACAGTCCTACAGTAAGGGCACAAGGCCACATGTAATGACCAGAGGAAAATACAATATCCCAACATCAAAACACATCAGGAAATATTTTGCTGATTTTTGTATTTGAAAGAATTAAGGAGCAGTAGAATTAGGCTTTGAAAGCCTAGATTTATCACCAGAGAAATAACTATCAGCTTTATAGGACTAAAAAGTTTCAGAGTCATGAAATTAGCTCTGTAACTGTTGAATGATAGTTACTGTTCAAGTGAAGCCACTCGTGCATGAGGATTTTCATATGAGTACATTTTGCAGAATCCAAGTTTTTGAGGCATACCAGTGAATAAGGATCTCCCGTTAAAATCCTTTTAAGCAGCTGTGTGAATGGACGCTAACATGATTGGAAGACAATTCTGCCATGAAACATCTTCAGCCTTCTGAAAAACCGAAATGCTATTACAAGATAGTGAAAATGAGTAATTAGACTTTGAACTGCAGGTGATATGCACTGAGAAACATTTGGATATCTTTCTAGAGGATGCATCATAATCACTGCTGCCTTCCTGGGGAAAAAGGTGATTCTTGCAGAATAATTACAACTACAACAATCTTAGAGTTACTGTTTCTTATGTTACTGTGATTCCTCCACATGAGTTTTGAAAATATCCAGTATTCAAGTCAGTTATAGAAATTTCCCTTTAGATGGCAATCTTTAAGAGATTTCAAGGGAAGGGAGGATTTTTGAAGTCTGTAATTACGGACATGAAACACATTTTGCCACACAGCCCTTCCTTAGCTGCATTGCTTAATTTCAAGGCTCAGTGCTGCTATTATCAACTAAATTGCACACTGTACGCATAATAAAATCAAATAGATTCTTCTGGAATGGAGATACTAAAGCACATTAAAATTATCTAGTGTCTTTGCTCTCATTATACCAACATGGCTCCCTTAGGTGCCCAAGTAATGAGAAGAAATCAAGCCTAATGTCTGATATTCCTGTGAGTTAATCCTGCTTAAACAGCACCCGTATCCCTACCTATCCCACTGTAAAAACCTGAGAGAACTACACTGAGAACATTGGGATAAATACATGTCTGTGTTTGTGTGATTGAAAAGCATTTTGCCTTTTTCATAATACCTAATACAATTTAGAATTTAAAATTTACAAAGATATTTTGTGCTGTAGACAATTTTAAGTGTTGCTCTTTTTGAACTGCTGACCAGAGTTCCATGACAAAAAAAAAAATAAAAAAATTGTCAAAAGAGCTATCCGCTGTAGGACATTGTCTTCCTCTAAGTGACTAAACTTAGTCACTTATTTTTGTTTATGTAAATAAGGATTTTCAATAATTATCATAACTCCTTGATACCCTCAGGGCATCTCTGTTTTTACTTTTTATACATTAAAATTTTGGTGATACCCCTAAATACAAAAATCAAGTAGAACGCAGACTAAAGTATAATGTTTTCTTTAAGCTTAAAGAATGAGTTCATTTTAAATAGACTTCCAAGGATACATCAGAGAAATTTAATGAACAAAATATTTCCAAATGCTGCAGCCATTGCCAGAAAACTCCAATATAAATCAAGGGATGACTCATTGCTATTGTGGCTCCTTGGCTGTCATAAAACTAATGGTTCAATAATCAGGCTGGAATTAGGGGATCAGAATTCCCCTACACCCTACACTAGTCAGACTCACAAAACTTCACTGTATCAGCCTACATTTAGATCAAAGTACTCTCAGGTTGTACACTGGGGCCAGCAGTATTTCTAAATGTGTCTTGAATAACAACACTGGAAATTGTATCAAATTTGAATAAGAATTGTAATTTTTTTTTTTTTTTTTGCTTGGAAGCATTATCTGGGAAAAGCATACTGCATCATCAGTGCACATGTCCAGCTCTGCATAAGGCAAAATAAACAGCTTTCTGTGGAAGCCAAAGGCAAGCCGATTTGTCTCTTGAATTGTCTACTTGCACTTTGAAAAGAATAAATTCTTTTACTTGGATAAACTAGGATTAGTACAAGACTGAAGACCAGCAGGAGAAATGTCTTTAAATACATTAATATGATAAAAAAATTCATTACTTTTATTGTTACCTAATACAATAGCCATCCTAATATACTTACAGGTCATTATGTATTATCTACCATCCTCTTGTTTAATATGCAATTTTTATGTCAGGCTGATGTAAAACATAAGCAATGATAATTAATATTTCATTCTAGCTGAGGAAGCCTTGATTCACTGTTTAAAGCATTGTAGCTAGCAATATTTATTTTCTTCTGAAAGGCCAAGATCCAACTAGCTCCTTATTAATTTAAATATATTGGATAATACTTGAACAAAATTATGCCAAGTGGAAATTTATATCCAGACAAGTCAAAGGTGTGAAATTTAGCAGATCATAATGAAATAATCCCTTCTACAAGGATTTGTTACTGTTCTACTGGCAACTTCATCTTATCAAAAATTACCATTCTCATTGCAAAACTATTCTCATATTCCACAATACATGACTCAGGTATTACTAATAAAATTGCTTCAGATATTCAAGTTTCTACAGTTTTCCTAATTATTTTATATAGCTTTTCATTGGCAACTTACACATTAAGAGGAAAAGACCAATTTCTTCTCTTTTTTGTAAAATATCATTCAATATTAGAGTGGCGGAGACGATCTTTTTATAGCTCCTAGTACCCCCAACTTCTTTTATATTCTGGGCTTATTCTGCCACCTAATTTCCATGGCAGGATTTTGGTGGGTGCTACACTCCTAGGGAAAATCTTACTTTTAAACGTTTCATTTTCAGTAATTAATGAATGCTATCCTGCCTCCATTGAAGTAAAATGAAAACTTCTTACAATTTTAAAGGCAACAGATTTTAGCTCAACATAAAGGACCCAGCAAGTAATTCCTCTCCAGTATAGCTTGAGAACAGAAATATAATCTCCAATAATAACTAGAGAACACTTACACTTGAGGTGAGTTTGGTCTCATTAATCTGCTTATATATATGAATTTATCATTTTAAATAATAAAACAAAGTAAATAATAGCAGTTCTGAATGTTCAAACTGTTGGGTTTGGTTTTTGGTTCTACAATGGTCTGTAAGAAGTGAATGAGAAGAGGAGAGGGAAGAAGCTAAAAACTACTATAGGTATAACACCCAACAGGGAAGAGAAAGCTGAACTGTTGGGGGTTTAAGACATGAACAAATCCAACACTTAGATGCTCTAAAGAGACTTCAAAGGGAAGATGGAATTATGCCCTATTAGGTTTATTTAACATTATGAAAATGTTCTAGAATGTACTAAAAAACACAGGGAAAATTATCTTTGGCATTACACCTACAAACATGAACCATATGGCCTGTAAGAACCATAACATTTGGAAAAATAATGAAGATACAAAGGGGAAAAAAGGAGATGAAAAATGGAGTGGAGGAGGTTTAATTAATATCCATTTAAGATCAGAACATCATAAGTACTTTGTTACAGTACTACAAGTCCTGATTTTTCATTTAAGTGGGAGAGTTGATGATAGCTGAGCCAGCCAAGAGACTGCACTGGCAACCTGGGATTAGATTGTTTCAGAAAGACCACAGTTTGTAGCACAACTGTGCTACATGTGATCTCCCTTTCTCAATTTTCAAAGCCCCCCCATCTAAATAAGTACAAGCTCAATTTCAAAACAAAATCCTTTGCAAGCTGCCCTGAAGTCCACCATCAACTGCTGCTCTAAGAGTTTCATGTAAGCTTAGCCACTTCTGTCAGCTCTCCTAAGTTTTCTCTCTTCTGGTAGAACAAGGATGATAGGTGTGTGTATATTCAATAATTTGTCCCTAGGTTTCACACTGGGGAGACTCCACAGTTGAAGTTAAGGAAACTGGTTTTAGTTTGATAGGGAATGTAAAGGGACTCTATGCTTCCTAAAAATCTTGTGGCTTCCAACTCTCGTATAAGTGGTCAGACAACATGTACATTCACGATCAAAACAGCATCCAAAGCAATGCTTGTGCGCAGGCCCTGTAACATCTGACACAGCAACACTCTGGTTGGGTACCTGAGGTAAAATAATTCATCTGTCTGGGCCCAAAAATGGTTATGCACACACCATAAAGAAATGCTGGAGTACTCACCCTGCATTTCCTGTAGGCTGTAGTTCACCTTCATAACTGGATCTCACACCCCCCCCCCACATGCCCCTGTTCATACAGGAGGTAATTCAGGACAGTCCTACCCTGTTTCATCCAGCAGACCAAAGAGCATCATTGCATAACCTCATTGCTATCTATCAAACTCCATCTCTTCTGTCAAAGGCGTCAAATTAGCTTTTGCAGCAATCTTTGTCTTGAACTGGTAATTTCTAGGCTAAAAGCCTAGGAATTTAGCTAGAATAAAGCATTTTAATAACAAGAACCATAAATTTATTATGTTTCATGTAGGAACCATGGTTGAACTAGTTCAAGACTCAGAAGTTGAAAACTCTCAAGTCTATTACAAATGTAAATTTAATGTTTTCTTATTTATCTTAATGTGTTTGAAACACAAGATGTACCTTAGAACAGAAGCTTAAAAACCTACATCATAAATAATGTTGAAAATTGCCACATTATTTGTGAAAATTTCAGTAATTTTAAGAATGAAAACTAGATTCAGACTTCATGATTTTAAAGTTAAAATAGGTATTTTACACTATACTTTAAAGTGATGATATATAGATACAATTGTACTTTCCCATTTTTTAATAAAAGAGATTACCTCACTATGAATTTGGCTTTCTTAGCTAGTTTAGCATTCTGTCAGACAGCTTCCAATCTTTCTGGATGTGTGGGCCATTACAGTTTTTCAACTGAAGCTCAAACACATTTAAAGGTATTTTATGGTATAGTGTTCAGAGACCACAATAGTCTGATCACACCCCTCTGGACATCACAGGCTAAGCATTTCATCTACACCTCTAACAAGCCTTATTACTTGTCTAACAAGCTGTATTACGGATGTTTCACAAAATACCATACTTCTTAAAGCACCCACTTCATTGCAAAAGTTTATCACCCACACTGATCAAAATCTGATTCTACATCTGATTATAGGCTTGCTTGGGTTTTATTACCAGATGCTGGGGTTTGTGGTATAATTTTTTTAGACTGAAAGAGGATATTACTACCTGATGATATTTTCCTGGAACTTATGTACCATAATCAAATCACCTCACAGTTATCTTACAATCTTTAATTATGCCATTATAAGACATTTTCTCTAATGTTCAAATAATTGTTGCACTTCTTCTCAGAGGCCTTGCTATTTTTTTCTCTGCAAATACTGTAGTTCCACTGTCAGTTTATAATCATTTTAGCAGTCAGGTAGATTTTATTGACTTAACTTACTTGAACTTTCTCAGGTACTGCATGAGTCACTGATTGCAAAACTCTCCTGAACTATGTCAAAACTGTTCATCATCAGAGGTCACTACGTGCTGACCATTGCAGTCCATTTGCCTATTTACCCATTCTCCCAAATAATCAAAAGATTTTCAGTTCAGACCAATCCCTATGATTATGAATCCCATCTCCACCCAGAAAAGCTCAAACGATTTCATGAGTGATTCCTGTCTCAAATATTCATCTTCCATGAGCTCACCACAACTCTGACAGCCTTGAGCTTGAATATATGAAGATTCAGTTTTGCAGCTAGACTGAAGAGAAATGCTTCTGTACTGCTATACTTGGCACCACCATCAGAGATACAGCTTCTTGTGTCTCTTACATTGCTCTGCTGCTATTTCCATTCTGAGGTGTCAGTATGGTTTTGTGTAGACTTTAATAGCATCAGTAAATGTTTTGTGTCCCAAAAGTGTTTATGGTGAAATTAATGCCTCACATTAATTGTGATCTTGTCTTGAGTTTGTCCTTGTAATATTTCATTGGTCTCCCCTGTATTTTAAGATCATGAAAAATAATTTCAGCAGTCTGTCATTTGACATATGTACCAGCATAGCTAGCAGATGGCACCACCTAGATGAGCCTGCTGCAGCATTATTTTTATGTTGATTACCTAACAGCACCCTAAGATTTTACTGTTCAGGATTTTGTTCTTCCAGCAACAGAGAATGCAGCAACACAGTTTGTTTATTACCAGTAAGGTAGAGAGATAAACCCTTTTAAAAGGCTATCTTCTAGCTACAGAGCATTAGCTTTTACTCTGATCTAAAAGGTTGGCATTACTTGCATGGAGGGCATTACCTTCCAAAATTAACTTATTGTCTCCTGGCAACCAAACTGCTCTTGCTAGAATGCCAAAAAGCATTCTGCAGTGACCCAGCAAAGGAGGTGATAGTAATTTTCTTTATTTCCATCTTGAACTAAGGCCAGTGGAAGTACTACTTCTTCAGGTTTTTGGTTTTTTTTCTTGCAAAGGAAATTGCTGAAAGTGTTACACAGTTTCTACTTATTGTAACACAGAGGAAGATCTTTTCCTCTGGCTCTGTATCGAATGATATAATGTAATATGTCTAATTGTATATACTCCTAACTGTACTAATCTTGCCAACACCTGCTATGACACAGGATGAGCCTTGCTATTATCCCACTTCCTTCAAACTGGCATTCAGTGTATGTCCAAGTTTTCTATATTCAGTACCCATAGATGTTGTCATCACCCTACACAGGGTGGAACAGAATCTCCAATACGTTGGCAATAAAGCACATTGAGTGTCTAGTAGGCCTAGAAGGCCAGATAAAACTGATGATGTTGGCAGGCAGATGATCCCAGGAGACAAGGAGAAGGGCAGAAAGAGGAAATCATCCTCGTTGATTCTCTTGACAATGTTTTGGAACGTGTCTCCATTTTTGGTTGGTCATTTTTGATAACTCTGTGTTGTGTTCGCTGAACCAGAAACAGCTGTACTATTAAATAATGAAATATTGTTGAAGCTGCTGCTTTCTGCTGCTCTGTAAAGTCTTAGAGAACAAATCAAACTGATGAATATGTCAGTAGTGTTTACGTATAATTTAATTTCATTGCCAAGAATAAGAATTGTGGCTTTTTAATAATTTCACAGTCCTGCACCTTGAATACTTTTCTTCTGCTGTCAAAAAGAAGGGAACTGAAAAATTTTTCTGCAACAAAAACTTAAAACATTGGTACATTTACACACATGCACAAAATGCACAAAACTGTAGGAAGTTAATATATGGACAAAAGCTTGAACTGAGCAAGCAGTTACCCAGTTTTCTGAGATCAGCTTGTTGAGCTCACACCCTAAGGCTATGCCATAGATCACAAGGTGCTACAGATCAGAATAAAATTCTCAGTATCAATATTAAACTTCTCTCTCTTTATCTCTCATGTATAAAAATAGCTGTAGCTTCCAGGGCTGACTTAATAGCTCTGTCAAAGGACTGTTCACACTTTCCAACAATCCTATTAATAAAGAAGACATTAAATTCTATTGCTAAGTAACTGGATGTACATCAGCTGAAAACAACGCCTCAGTGCTAGAGAAGATAAACATCAAAATACATACCAGGGTGTGATAGAACTAAGTACATGATTTAACAAGTATTTTCCATAGAGGAAAATATACTAAAAGGCCCAGAAGGGTATTTGTATAACTTGCCACAAGTTCACTATCAAAATCCAATCTCTATTGCTGAACTTCCTTTTCTTTTTCAGTAAACAAATGAAAGGACAAAACACATGCACATCCTGAGGACCTTTGAAAGAACAATTCTTTTTAGGGGGTCCACATACTAACTGTAAACTTTAGCATATCCAAAAAAATAAAGTTTGCAATGTAAATAGGAAATTGTAGTCTTGCTAACCTTGATGAAGTTCTTGGGAATCCAATTTGGAGCACTAACAACCAGCTCCAAGGATCAGTTTCAAGGATCAGTTAGACATGGAAAATTTGAAGGTTTAACATTATACTTTAACAGAGTTGTCAAGAACAACCAAGGTATAGACATAGTTACTTGGTTAGAACATCATATGAGGATCACCCAAACTCTAAGACACTCCCTTCATAGTACACAAAGACATTATTCAGATCTGAGTGAGGCTGCACTTCCACAGAAGCAGGGTCAGAAACACGCACAGGCTTGTATTCCAATTGTGGGGCCATGAGCAGGAGCAGGAGGAAGCAGTCAGTTGTTAGGGCAGCATGAAATGCCAAAATGGCCTTTCCCTAACCCTTCTGAGGGCTCACCAACCACACCAAGCTGACCTAGAACAGTCCATAAAAGAAGATTATTGAGAGAGCCACTGCTGAGTACAGCTTAAAACACGATTTACTTCTTGATGCACTGCATTCACATGACTATGCTGCAAGAGATATTTTCTGCTGCACTGCCACCTCAGGTTGCTTTCTTCCACCAGGAATCCCAGCCAGCACACCAGGGAACATTGCCACCACGCAGTCTGGGGGATGCAGTGGAATCCCTGAGCAGGCAGGCATTGACTGAAATGTGTTGACTCCACAGGGAGACACCTCTGAGCCCACCAAGGCCAGGAGCTCAGCAGCTGTGCCTGCATTCAGTGACACAACACAAGGTGAGCCTGCACTCAGACACAGCCTGGGGACCTGCACTGAAAATATGGCACGGAAACAGAATGTGCTTTATTGCCATAATAGGCTTCCCACAAAGGCAGTCACAAAGACCTCATAAATAAATACTTGTCTTTCCTATGTGTCAGGTTCCTCAAATTCAATTCTATAGGCAAAACTGCCATTCAGGTACAGATCAATTCAAATCTTTGGAAAGCCACAAGAAGCCTTTAAAAAGACAAGCTATTCTAATATTTTATTAGTAGTTAAAAGCGAATCTGGAGAGATGAACACTGCAACCATCCCTTACCTGCAGTTGTCAAGGTAACAGCTGCTTTAAGATTAATGCCCAAAAGATAGTTTGCCTTTCATCATAAACACTACAAACATTACATGTATTCATCAGCTGGCTACTCATCAGCCTTTTCTTTATTGGTGCTCTTCCTGGGATACTTAGTCTATTAGCTTTTCATGAGCAATAGCCCCAAATCATGAGGGATTTTTTAAATTGCATGTTTATACATTATTTATTTACTTTTCAGCAGGCATATAATTATTGTCAACTCACCCTCTCAATTACCTCGTCCACGATGGTTCATTTGTCTTCCAAGACAAATAATATTACCTCTTTAATTTAATTCTGTGAAAACACATTGCTTATCTTTATCTTGAGAAATTTTAATGAACTACTCCTGTATTTCCAAAACATCTACCTCTTTCCTTTTTTTTCCCCTATATCGTACAGACCTAAAGGAGGGCATTAGGTCTTCTCTTAAAGCAGGACAGATTTCCCCCAAGAAAGTAATTCTCTCACTAAGAAATTTTACTTGCTCTCATCATTTTCCAAACATCTTCCAGGGCATAATTCTAAAGACTGAACAGAGATTTACAGGATCACCTTGTAAGCAATGAAATAATTTCTGTATAAATATTAAAAGGACACCTCTGGTTCACAGACTTTGGTGTGCATAAAGGAAAATTATTCCTCAGACATATTGGCAGTTGGTGTGAACTCTGCTGACAAAAAAAAGCAGCCTCTAGGATCTCCAGTTCATTTGCTATAAGCATCCAAAAGCTTAGTATTTTTCTTTTCTTTATTTTATTTCTCTCCTGTAAGGATCCTCTGTTAATCTTGAACAGCAGAGCCATTTTGTGCCTTAAAATTTGACAGTGCTATTCAATGATGAAATCCAGCAGCCTTGTGACCTTGCTTTTTGTTACACTGCCTCAAAAGAACTCACTACACTTGCTCTATATACAATATAATCCAGTATCAGTCCCAAAGTAAGGGAACATCTTTTTTTTTTTTTTTTCCTAAGAATACAGACAGGAGAAATACATTACTTCTGTAAGCCAGAACAAAAGGTGTTAAAGGAGTATTTTTGACAAGAAAATTCCAATCATGGGAAATCAGCCTTAGGAGATGTGGCATTTTTTCCTCATCGAGGTGAGTTTCAGAAAGTAATTGCTCTTTTCAACACGCAACTGAGGAAAGTAAATGTTCAGGAGATTCTAGCATTAAGTCTTGTTGTCATTGCACTTGGACCACCCTGTGTAAGATGAAATCCTGTATTCACCTGGCAGTTACTGGCTCTCTGTTTCAGAGTAAAAAATTATGTGACTAATGTCAGGGTTCCAGTTTAAAAATTTCCACTGAATGTTGGAAAATATTTCATGTAAACCCATTACATAATCACAGCAAAAGATTCACTTTTACTTTATACTTTATATACAACTCAGTCTCTCAAATTTTTTTTCTGTTTTCCCTCTCTTTATGCAAGAAAACAAAAGCTGAACCTGGAAGAATAGTTTCTCCTTTTTAAAATCTAATTGCTCAATGAGCTCTAATAGCTGGACAGAACTAATTTCACTTTCCTGCTACTCGGGCTTCACAACCATCGTATTGACATGACTTCCTGTAAAAGAAAGCGACAGTTACAATGTCCCTAACATGGATAAAATTCATCTCTTTTATAGTTTATCTTATTAATGTGATACCTGAAACATGAACTTGAAAGGATGATACTTGTAAGAATACAAATGCCATTTTTGTAAAACAATATTGAGTAAGCCCTTAGTGACACACCGACACATTTTTGAAAATCATGTCAGATTCTTAAGAATTATATCTGAAGATAACACACCGATACTTCTAATGCTTATAGCTATTTCTATAATTAATTATCCCCTCCTTTAATTTGATCTTAAAGAAGAAAAATTGAGGAAGCAGAATGAATTTCAGACTATGAGAGGAAAGACAGAAAACATTTTAGGGTGTCCCAAAGGTAGTCCTGCTTGGGAAGCCAACTTTCATAGACTAGTTCACCATTCTGTGGTAACTCTTCCATGTAGACTACCTTGGTGTACACTAACAAGAAGCTACCTCGTGCATTGGCACTTTTAATGACTTATTCTCTGAGTTAACACTTTCAGTTATTTACTCTCAGAGTTAATATTGCTCCAACAGGAACTCAGCCTGTGAATACAATATACAAGCTAGCCTGCTGTGCTGTATGCAGGTTTATATTTCTGGGCACTGATGTTAGTAAGAAACAGCTCATTTACCACTTTGTAAATCATTATAAGAAGACTTTCCCTTTCCAAGACACTTTTTACTGTTAAACAGATATTCAGATACTGCGGTTATGAGTTTTGCATAAACCTCTAGCTAAATAATATTTCTTTTATGCTAGTTTATCATGGAGATTAAATTGCCCTTCAATTCCTTTATTAGTAATAACATCCCTATGCTCACAGCTGTTTTATCTGGAGAAGTGAGAAGAAAAAAGGAGCCAATTCCTCATCAAATTTACATGACTTCTGAATAATTCTCTGGGTGACACATTTAACAAGACAAGAACAAGATATACCATATCATTCTTCACAGGACATTCCTCATTAAGTAAGTTGAATGTATCAAGCACCCAGATGAGCTACATTGCACAAGACATTGCACAGTGCCCTTTAAAACCGGAAAATAGGTTCCTTCAATAAATAATATAATAAATTCTGCCTTCATCGTAGTAGTTTGCTGTCTCTAAATCTGGAAGTTTCTTCCTATCTTCCACTACTACTCTAACTTCAACAAGCTACAATTATCACAGAAAAGCAGTTTTGATGACACAGGGCACAGTCACAAATTATTGAAAGCAAAATAGGGAGTAGAGGGGATGAATTCAGGGCTGAAAAATCACATATTGTCACATCAACTAGAAGCTGAGCTTTCTCATAAATCCCAGCCTGTCTGTAGTGCCAGATATTTATGCTGTATTCTTGAAGTAATTACATATTCTCCTTACAGAAAAAAAAAAAAAGTCAAAGATGGGATTAAAAAAAAAAAAAAAAAAAAAAGGATTGCTTTAAAAAATAACCATGATATTAGCTACCAAAGAAGAGAGCTCAAAATGAGTTCTCCCAACAAGGCATGATTGCTGGGCAGGTGGTGCTTCGAAGGGGACTTCAGAGAAGAGATGTGAGTAAAACTTGGAAAGGAAGAAAGGAGGAAAACTCTTCTAAGGATCAAAGCATAACAGGAGGCGAAAAACCCCCACCCTAGAACACTAAAAAAAGCAGATTAAACAAGCCCTCTAACTACGAAGAAATTCAGTCCTATGTGATTACCCTGCTTAGGGTAGTCATGATGTGTGCATCACAGAGCATCTGAGTTCCAGGATCTTTCCAGCCTGGCAACAGATTGGTCAGTTTAAGTCCCATCACAATTGCAACCTGACTGTGTCCACTCTATGGGGGCATTGAGTTAAATCAACAACATGAGAACTTATTTACCTACCTGGGAAAATGATAAAGAAGGCTGTTGGAAGATTTGCAAATTTTTAGATAAGGTGAACCTGCTTTAACCTGAGCTAACAATGTGCTTGGTGTAGCCCAGCTGGAAACTTTTAAACAATACTGAGAGCATTTTCATGCAGAGAAGAACTTATGAAAGGGACACAGTTACAGAATCAACAGCTTGTGACAGTAAGGACACAAAATGACATATACATATGCAACAGTATTTGATTAACTGTTATATATAGACAATAATTTTACCATTATTGCTTACTTATTATAATTACCTTTGAATTAATTTATATTTGCTTCCTTTTTCTAATCTTTATGTACACTGTATTGTCCATCCTAAATTGAATTTCCCATCACAATGCCTATGATTTTAGCTATTTTCTGTAACTAAAGAAGAAACAGAGCATACGGGATGGAACTCTAACAACCCTACATTTGTCTGCTCCTTTTGAAGGAAGAACAACATTTTGCCTTTGCCTGAATGACAGTTCCTAAACCATCAGATACAGCCTTAAAGAGCAGAGAGTGGTGTCATATATCAAGAATCATTTCATTCAAAAATGTGAATCCCCTAAAGGATTCTATGCTTGGAGTTTGCAGGTCACTGGTGATGGAAAGGATAAATAGAAGTGACATTATACACCCACACACTTCTACCAAGTTCTACACTACTATCCAATATATTATCAGAAGATTCAGACTGTAAACAAATAATTTGATGTTATTAAAATCCTAGCCCACAAAAGCAAAGTTAATTTTATAAGCTTAATAATATCTTGCTCCTGCCATTTTTAACTTCATAGTAATTGCTGCCTCTCCTGTGATACATAAACATTAACTGGCATTAATGGCCTTTGAAATGTCCTTGCTGATACTGCTAACAGTCTTGCAGGCTATTGTTCCCTAATAGCTCAGATTACCATAGAAGCCAAAGGTCCCAATTTAGATCAAGAGCCCTTTTGTTCTTGATACCGAGCAAACATATCCTGTTCTGAAGAATGTACGAGCCAAAAAATGAGAGATGCTCTGTGAGGGTTGAAATAGGAAAGGTATACTGCAATGTTTACAAATCTTTACTGGTATGTTAAAAGGTTGCAAAATATTCATACTTGCTATTTTAGCTGCCATCATTCATTAAAGCAGAAACATTTGAAAACCAAACTTGTTTCTTGTCTTCTGTAATATTGGTTGACTTGGTTTTCTTCAATTTGATAGAAAAATATAAACAGTTTAATCTCATTTTTGCTTTGGCATAATGTTATTCTGTCTAACGCATGACAGCAGAAAAATTACTTTCTTTAAGATATTTTCATCAAAAATAATGAGTCCTCTGGGAAGATGTTTATATACATAAAAGTGCAATGAACCTGTACTGACTACTTTGTGACAATGGTGAAGGGTAAGACATGTTTTGCTGAAAAAAATACTTTGCTGAATCAGGATCTTAATTGTATTATGCTAATGAATTAACTAATTATCCACAAATGCCTGCTAGTTCCATATACTTTTTTTTTCTATTAATGCAAACTTAAGGTGACCCCAGATTGTCCAAATCATGATACCAGACAGGTTTTTTGTGGGCTGAGGTGAAAAATCTGATCAATGAACTACTCCAGGTTTGAATACTTCAGGTGTTTTTATTTGTAGGGTTATTTTTTACTTTGGTCAGCTGGTTATTTTTTACTTTGGTCAGCTCACCTGTATTATGTAAAATTATATTCTTCAACAGATTTACAAATCTGTATTATATACAATATACTGATCGCAGTACCTAAACACTTCCTCAGTGATCATTCCTAATGGCTGCAAGATTAAGAATTTACTTCCATAGTAGATTTTCATTTTCTGTATTATCTAAACATCATTTTCACTTTTTTAGGGCCTCAAAAGGTGAAATACAGCTTTTAATAATGTTTAATGAATAAGCAATTCCTCTAAGAAGGGTAGTGTCATTTCAAAACGATCTTTATTTACTGGAATAAGCCAGAAATTTCCATTTTTTTTTTCACGATTACCAAACCTGCCATTATTTTACTTTAAAATAGTAAGATTTTTAAGGTTTCATAACTAAAATAACTAAAATAACTAAAATAACTAAAATAATTAAAATAATAATTAAAATGTTGTGCATTTATGTATGTGAGTTATAATAACTGCAAAAATGTTTTATAATTAATAATAATTAACCACATACTATTAATTAATAAATTAATGAAGTGTGGTGGTCTTACTACTATATTAACTTGCTCTGAGTGACAAAAATGAGGCTCCTTTACATGGTATGTTTAGTGGTCTGACTGGTGGTATTAGGCAGCTGCCCCAGCAGGATTCTGGAGGATGCTCTGGCAGCTGGTCTGTCATGTCCATTATGGTATCTGCTGGCTCCAGCCTTGCACAGGCTAAGGCCACCCACTCCCACAGCCATGGCACAAGGGTTCAGATATCAGATCACCAGCAGTCAGAGCAGGGTTGGTGGAGAGGGAATTATTATCCACTAGCTGAAAAATAACCACTAATATCTGAATGCAAGGTCACTGCATGGTCCTGAGTGATGAGCTGGCAGTAGTTCTTGTGCCACAGAATACTCATTTTTACATATCCATCTTGTCCCAGGAAGTGGTCAGTTTGATGCCAAGAAATCTTATTATACCTCTCAACTCAATTCATGGCACAAGCAGCTTTGTGCCAGTAAATTCACTGCCAGAATCATCACAGTGGAGCTGTATTAAGCAATTTACCATCAGGGTACATCCACTGCGAGCTCTCAAAAATCAGAATCTTCTGGCAAAATCACATGCCTAAATGTACCAAGGTCATTTCCAATCCAGTGTTCCTGCAAGGGGGCTTCAGAGAGGGTGGTACTCCTGTTATGTCCCCTGCCCTCAGCAGTCATCGCAAGTACATACAGTACAGCAGCTCCTTGTCCAAGTGCTCACCAAGCAGTCTTGCCAGGACACAGGAGGGCATGCCTACAGCCCAGCACCAACACAGGAGTGCTCCCTCAGCAGCCACAGCTCCCATGGTGAAGGTGGCATCCAACAGCACCCCTGTGCTTTCCCAGAGCGCACATTATCACCTTGCACTGCAGCTCTGAGCACTATCTCAGGGTGCTGTTCTTCCACCACAGAACAGGGGGATATCACTATGCCAATACGTTAAAAGGACCCTTGACTCTTCCCTTCTCTTACTTAGGTCTCACACCCTAAAAAATGTAGAAAATGGACAAAGGAGAAGAAAGCAAGACAGCAGAAAGAGAAAACGAGGAGAGCAGTCAATATGCTGAAAGTTATGGCTGCTTTTCAGAGGGATCTTGAGAGGTTGGAGAAGGGGTCTGGCAAGACATCAAGGAGCACAACAAAGACAAATGGAAAAGTTCTTCACCTGCAGAGGAGTATCTCACAGAGTTGTAAACAACAAGTGGGCCTTAGGGACCTGTCAGGGAGCTGAGAATAACCAAGCTGAGGCAGGCCTCTCTGAGCCAAGAAAGGCTTCATAACGCTGCAAATCATCACAGCAAAGTACAAAGAACTGCTAAGTCAAGAATGGCTTAAATTAACTTCACTAACCCTGCACAAACAGATGGCAACATACGGACTAACCAAACAGCTGGTCACAAATGCAAAACCTCAGTATAGGAAATGCTGAACTAAAATAAAGCAATTTAATATTTCTGGTCGTTAATAAAATACAGGAAAATATTGCAATAGCAGTGCCACTAAGACCACCATGGCATGAGGACAAAGAAACAGTTTCTTGGAATTGTCACTGCTGGAAAACAGCTGCAGGGTGAGGACATAGTGACCAACAATAACCAGTTGTCTTTAGATTGAACTTAACAGAAGCAATGAATAATCTCTCTGAGAGATTACAGAAATATAAACTGAGAAGTACAGAAGATCCTAGGTCACAGCACCTTGAAGGTATAAAAAGACAACTTAAAGACTACCACAGTAGGATCAGGAGAAGAGGATCAGTGTTGAAGATCACAGTATCTAAGAATTGATGGTTACACTGATAAACAGTCACCTAGGGCCTCTCAACGTATCAGGTGCCAGGAGTGTGGGCCCAAAATGCCAAGAGTGGGATATTGAGGATTTACTGGATTGGGACAATTCAGGAATTTGCTGCCATAACCATAATGCTGTGCTGCTCATGGTTCAAAGACTAATGCTGTTAATGTCTCCTATAGCCATCCACTGGCATTTGCGTGTTTATTCCATAAATAGTTATGCTTATTCAATGTCGCCACCAATGTTATCTTGTAGTTCTCTCATGTTCTCCCTTAAGTACTGTATAGTTAAATATTGCTAAGACATAACCACATCTTCTACTGCCATGCTTGAGTTCTCATGCTGACACATTACAATCTACATAAACTGTTAAAAATCATCACATATATAGCACACAGTCACAGTCTTTTACTTGCTGGATGTCACTGCTGCATGCTCCTGTTTTTTCCCAGTACTAAAGAAGCATGCACATCTCACCCCTTTGTTTTCACGGATCTTCTTGTCCAGCATTCCCACTTTAGTGTCAGTTAATTCCCATTTATTATACTGCCAGCTATCTCAGAGATCTGTATTTCCCCACACTCTGTGCAGTGTGTGCCAATGCTGATGAAAAGGAAGCACATGTGTGGAGGAAGAAACCAGCAAATCATTAAATGTCTGGGACTGCTAATGAGACTAACAAAAAGCAGAGCTTATGTAGGTAGCTTAGCGGAGCATACCTCTCTAAAACTTTGGATCCAACCTTTGCTAACGGCAATTAGAAGTAATTGCCACCCAGTGGCTCTTTTGTAATCCAGATGCTGAAAGGCACAGAGTTCAGGTGAGTTATTTCCAAAGCCCAGGGATCCCAGCCATGCAGAATGCTGCCACACTGGTCTAACAGGCTGTGGTGATTTAACCCTGGCTGGATGCCAGGTGCCCACCAAAACTGCTCTGTCTACTCTGTCCTCAGCTGTACAGGGGAGAGAAAATATAATCAAAGGCTTGTGCCTTGACATAAGGACAGGGAAAGACCACTCATCAGTTATCACTATGGATCAAAACCCCTCCACTTGGGGAAATTACTTGAATTTATTACCTATCAAAATCAGAGATGCATAATGAAAGGTGAAACAAAAGCTGAAAAAAAAAAAAAAAACTTCACCTGACCTCCCACTCCTTCCTGGGCTTAACTTTACTCCCAATTCTTTACCTCCTCCCTCTCAGCTGCACAGGGAGATGGGGAATGGGGGTTATGGACAGTTTATCACATGTTTCTGCCACTGCTTCCTCCTCAGAGAGAGAAGTCCTCCTCTGGCTCCAGTGTGGGGTCCTTCCTGTGGGAGGCAGTCCTCCATGAACTTCTCCAGTGTGAGTCCTTCCCATGGGCTTCAGTTCTTCACAAACTGCTCCAGCATTGGTCCCTTTTCACAGGGTACAGTACCTCAAGAAGGCATGGGGCTCCTCCATGGGCTGCCAGTGAATCTCTGCACCCCTGTGGCCCTCCATGAGCTTCACCAAACCTGCAGGGGGATCACAGTTCCGGCACCTGGAGCAGATTCTGCTCCTCCTTCTTCACTGATCTTGGTGTCTGCAGGATTTAGCTCATGTATTCTCACATCTCTCTTCTCTGGCCACAATTACTTCTCTGCAGTATTTTTTTTTTTTCCCTTCTTAAATATGTTATCCAGGGGCATTACTGCCATCATTGGTGGGCTCAGCCTTGGCCAGTGGTGGACCCATCCTGGAGCCACTGCAATTGGCTCTGTCAGACATGAGGAAGCTTCCAGCAGTTTCTCACAAAAGCCATCCCTGAAGCCCTGCCCTGCCACCAAAACCTGGTCATGCAAACCCAACACACGGGTGCTTTTGGATCATCTCTGAAAAGAAATAGGACAAGCTGCAGAAATGTGTTTTAAGGTCTAAGCTGACTGACAAGAGAGCTAAGACATGAAAAATGGGAAATTTTTTATGAGATTGTGCTTGTGGATCTATCATTCCTTGGGTCATTTCATGGGATTTTACATGAGCCTTAATGACAGTTTTGTTATTTCATTTTTCATGTGTAATACAATCTTCTCTGAAAATGACTGGTAGTTCTATCTGTACTGGGCTGACAGAAACTCTATATCCTGCACTGAAAAAGACTGTTCATTTCTGAAAAAGTCTTATTAAACTGATAGACAGTAACAGTTGCCAACAGCTCACACCTCAAAGTTCACACCTCAAAGCTCATATCTCAAAGCCTTAATATTTCATGGAGTCTTGCTATTTCATAAATATGGAATAGCTGCTTGTTTCTAGATTTGATTAAAGAAATTTACATGGATCTAAGGAAGATGGAATGTTAGCATAAAACAACCAGGAATTTTTCTTTGGAAAAATTGTCCCATACCAGCATAAGTGATTTGTGTCATTTCAAAGAAATTGTGCTTCAGAAATCAAAGGAATTATTCACATTTTAATTCTGGATTAAATTTTAAAACATTTGATGTTTATGTCATTTCACAATAGCAAAATTTTGCAATCCATAACACATACGTTTACATTTTCCATAATACAGAAAATTAAATTCTACCCAGCACAACAAATAAACTTAATTCTTTTTCTCCTTTTTTGTTCTGTTTTTTTTCTTTTTTATTAAGTCTTAGCGGACTACCAGTTATAGAAAGAGGGACTTGAGGATGCGATTTAATAACAAGCAGATTCTTTTCATCTTTTTCATTTGAATAACTCAAATAGCTAGTAAGTCCTCATTTAGAGATAATTTTCAAAGATGGAACTGTAGTATAAAAAGATGGGCAGTACTGTAGCCTCCAAGCAATAACATGGACTCAGGAAGCACAGATTAAGTTCCATTTCTGTTGCTGACTTTATTGTGACTGTCTGCATGTTATTTGCATTTCTCAGTACCTAATGTATACCAAACATCACAAACACTGGGATGAAGAAAATATATTACTCATGGTAGGAAACTGAGGGAAAAAAAGCCATACAGAAGCTGATGGCTGTGTGGCATATACCGATCACTAAAATCTTTAAAAGCTTCTTTTGCAGATTAAATTTATTATTTATTTATTATTGTGATTTGAGCACAATAACAATTGTTTAAGTACCTTAACAATTGTTACTAAACCTTACTATATAAAGGAAATACAGTCATTATCTGCATACAGGCAGTAATAAATGGTGGATTCCGATAAGCCTGAATAACTGACATAATATAAAAACAAAGTTTGTGACATTTAAACTGCAGAATGATAAAACATAAATTGCCAATGAAGTGACAAAATTAGTTCCCATTCATCTAAAGCACAGATTATTAGTCTTTCTTTTCTGACCAAATTAATTTTTCTGAACTGACATGAACAGAACTGTGCAGCTCCTAGAACAATGAAATCTAACAAATTCAGCCCTACTTCCTCCTTCTGTTTATCCAATCCCTTGTTCATAGAGTCCCTAAGCTCTGAAAAGGTATGGTGTGGATTGATTATGTATTCTGTGTCTAAGGGAAAAAACACATCCTCAGGCCTCAAACCCTGGGTGCATTTGGGTTCTGTCATAAAAGCTACTTCTCATTTCCACAAATTAGTATTCCGAACACCAGAAATATATTACAAAAAGGCATATAAATGTACAATAATTTTATTCAAAAAATGATATAGAAGTATGAAAGGGAGCTCCTGTCACTGAATGCAGAAGACAACTAAGTATCAATGATCATTTGAAAAGGTGGTCTCTGGGTAAGTAGTTCTGTAGTTGTTTTAAGCATGAGGAAACTGCTCTATCCTGCAGCTTGCAGGAACACCAGTGAATACCTACCAAAACAAGCATTTAGGTTCATTTAAACAGCATATATGAATAAATATGTAAAGGGAATGAGCTGAGCTGAAGAAAATAATGCATTATTCATGCAGCTAACAACACTTACTCATGCCTAGTATAAATTGAAACCTAAAAGTGCAAATCTAGGACGCTGAGATTTTCAATCAATGCTGAGTTATATTTAAATTCAATCTAAGCCAAAAATTCTGAGTTCGTTTCATGCTTTCAATTCAGCACAGAAGCATTTCACACTTTCTCCCACTGGCTACATTTTGGGAAACATAAATTAGTAGCAGTTTTTGCAAATGAATGGTAATAATTGCTAGGTGAATTTCACTTGAGATGCAGTGGACATGAAATTAAGTGAAATGCATTGCACTGGTGGTTAGTTTGATTCCATCTGACAGCTCCTGAAGAAAAATATTTAAATCACAAAAATACTGAAAAATGAGTAAGTTTTACAAGTGAGAAAAAAGAAGCTTGATTTTGCAATTCTATTTTCTTTAATGAAACACTCATATAACACCATTTCTTATATGTCCTATTTACTCAAAACTGTGAAGACAATCATTTTTAGAACATGATACCTGTTCTTTTGCAATCCATGTTGTTCTAATCTCTCAGCAATTCTGTGAAACAATAGTATCATGCAAATAAGAAATCTGAAACAGCAATTCTTTTTCTTACTCTAAATGCAGCACAGTTTGCAGTCAGCCTCACAGGCCTTTTCTTTCTAGTATTCCTGCCAGGGTATGCGTGCACAGCACAGCAAAGAGGAAACACCCAGCAAGTTTAAAAGCAGCACTTTAGCATAACACTGTACCTGGACTAACTGGGTGCTGTCACACAAACTAATGCTACTCCTGTAAGAAAAGGAAGAGTATGAATCCACTGTGTGGTTTTTCCACATGGTTTGCTTTTTCCGCTGGACAAGTCAATTAGGTTTTATGTAATTGCCATTAGGAAAATGAACTTCATGATGAAAAATCCGCAGACAGATACAAAATAACTATTATCAGACTGGAAATGCTTCTTCTTTTGAGGTTTTCCTGTCCTTAAAGAGGAAAGCAGCTGTAGCTGAGAAGTTACTTTTATTTACTTCTACAATGTCCTTCAGAGGACTGAACAAGAACTCTGAAATAGTATAAATGAGACCAGTTCTCCTTAGGCTGGAAAGGATTAAAACCCTGTTCCAGAGGACTTTGCACAGTTTTGTCTCCCAAGAAGAGTGTTAGGCAAAAGGTCTTGGTCAGATAATGTGTTATAGTTTCAGAAGAGTGAAGAGAAATCCAGCAAGAGCCAGATTTAAGCACCTTATAATGGATTAGTCACTCACAGTGTGAGCAATGTAACAGGCAACTTTGAATTTCTGTTGTACAGAAAACTACTATACCACTGAGAACCATTTCTGAGCCTGTTTCAGATCTGAAAGGATGTGGTGAAAATATCATGCCAGGTTTTGCTTTTTAAACAACAAATTCAGCCTGGCCAAAGTCTGTTTGCAAGAGCAAATAGAATACTAGCTGATCCAACGTTTAAGGCTTTACAGCTTCCTCACCTCCAAAGAGAAGCACATACTGTGGTAATATGATTACAGAATTTCCAGCAGCTAGCACAGCCTTCAGACAGGCATATTATTGGCAGCAGCTGCTCAAACAAGTACTCACCTCACTGTGTTCACAATATCCCAGCAATTGTAAGAGTGAGAAATTATGTCAATGAAATCAGCCTCCTCTGAAAGCTTGCAGAGTGTGCTTCCATAGCAATCCAACTACTTGATGAACAATTACAGTTGCCAATTTGATAAACTCTTTTCAAGGTTATTTAAATCTATCAAGGTTATTTCATCACTGGAAAGAAAGATTTTAATAGTCTAGATATAACCAAGTTAGCACTGAAGCCACTAACCTTCCCGAGTACTAGGCATTTCACCAAATTACCATCCAATATAAAACAGGATAATATTACAACTGTAAAAGGCTAAGTTAAGGCTTTTGTGACAATTAATCCCTCCATTTCATTATGCATATACATATAAATCCACTGTACCTACATTCCAACAAAACAGAAGAGAACAAAGACTACCAAAGCAGAAGCTTAGCAGCTTCTCTCAGGGATTTTTCTCTAAGGCCATTTCTATTTCTTTTGCTTGACTGGGTACCTTTCACATCTTCCTGCCTTAGAAAACATTTCTCTTGGTGGCCAGCTGTCCTAGCATGTAAAGGATTACAATCTAAAGCATCTCACGATTATATAGATAATTTACACAATAAAACTTAAATGTACCTCAATGGATAGAATTTCCAGTAATATCAAAACTCATTTGAGAGAGCACCACCTACCAAAAAAAAAAAAAACCAAAAACCCAAAAACTATAACAAAAAAAAAAGAGTTCATAAAAATGCATCAAATTACCTGAAAGATCAGAGTCAAGTTATTAAGAAAACAGATGGATTGGCATAGAATTTCAAAACAAATAGCTATATGAAAATACTCATGAATACACAGATTATTACACGTTGGTGAAATCTGGATACAGCACATTTGTTTGCTATTACATCAGCTATGTCTAATTTTACATCAGCTATGTCAGATCATTTGGAAACCTCTAACCAGTTCTGAGGGTATTTTTGATGTAAAAATCAAATTTCAAACTATGATGAGATAAAAAAATCTGAAAGTAAAGGGGAAAAAACATTCAGAAATCCCTCCCTCTTTCCTCTTTTTCCAAGTGTCCCAGATAGGTGATTGGATTAGTTCAGTCAAAATTTTAAATTGAAAATTTTATCAGATCTTCTGAGTCTCCACCATTACTAATTCTAATTAAAACAAAAATATTCCTCAAAAAGCAATATTGTAAAGAAACTGAAAATTAAACAAGTCAAGAAAACAACTCAGCAAAACCATCCTTTTCCAGAAAAAGCCTTTGGTTCTTATGAATTAATATTATCTTATGATCAAGTGTTTTCCACAGAAGTCTATTTGATGGGAAACTTCTGTAACTCTGTTTTGCCATTTCAGATGAAAATCTGGAATGATGAGAATGCAAACAGAAAATCTTCTAAGATACATGGGAATCCATTTCTCTTTTACTGCCAGGTGATGATACCCTAGATGGTGGATTTTACTTAGACATTTGTATCTAAAATCCCCTGTTTATCTAGAAGAAGAGCTAGCTGCCACTGTTGTATGCTGGCTAGATATGCTGAGTGCATTTCCAACCATCTTCTGCTCCAGCAAATTACTTTATTAAATTTTCCTGGCAAGAGTTTACTCTGTATGAAAAATGGATTTATTTGATGCACTTCCAGATTGTTAAGTGACATGTTCTTTATGATTCTTTAAAAGATTTCAAAGGACAAAGATGGAGTGTGGAACTTCAGGTCAAAAAACTAGCAGATTTTTCACAAGGATGTCTTTGTTTTACCACAGGTTATTTCACAGCCTGAACACATCATTGTTTTGTCAGATAAAGACATAGGGTGGGCCTTTGTGGCCTGGAGGAAAGGAAAAGCTATGATTCCTCAGTTGGCAACAGACAACAGTTAATGAATGCTCAGTACACTGGCATTTTTTCATTAAATACTGAGCAAGTATTTTCAAAGTAAAATCCCATTGGCTATATTTCACTCAGAGTCTCTTTGGGGGCTCTTGTTGCTCTTTCAGTGTAACAGCAATAAAAAGATCACTGGAGACGAACTGATGAAATAATGTAAAAATACCCACAAGACATTCTTGTACTTCACTACACTGAGGTGTGTTATTTTCTCAAAATATAGGCAAAGATAAATTATAACTTGAAATACTAGTTGCAAGTTTAGAGATTTACATTTAATTTAATCAGAATTTGAATGCATATAAACAGGAATTTCCTAACTCATCATGACATTGTCTATAATAAGGAAACTGCACAGTAGCAACTTTAACAATCTTTGTCAATGTAATTATCTAAGCTGAAGCTGAAAGGCCAACCTTGAAAATTGTGTGCAGGCTAATCAGGTAAATAGGTCAGATTTTAGCAGCATAATTTTCAGTTACTCATACAATCACAGAATCATTTAGGATGGAAAAGACCTCTAAGTTCATGGGGTTAATCATGTTTACTCATGAGTTAATCATGTTTACTCTTGTACAATACATCGACATGTAAAATAACTACAGCCTAATACAGGATTCTGAGCTCTCAAAGAACATGTTTTCCCATGCTTTCTTGTGTACAGATGGTAGATGAAAAATCAATGATGAAAGTAATGTTTAGTATATCTATTACTGACAATTGGGGAAAAAAGGTAATTAACAAAGAGAAATTTCTAAACGCATACTGATGATTGAGTGAAGACTAAACTGACTACAAAGATGTACAAACTGCAACACACATACAGAAAATAATTTTGGGAACTCAAAGTGACAGCCTCTTTCTCTGGATTTTTGAAAACAAGAACTAGTGATTAGTCTGACATCAAATCAGTTACAAAGTCCCTCTAGAAATAGAACTGATCAGCACTTCAAATTTCCATTTCACAGGAAACAAAGGCGTTTCAAAATCTGACCTAATTTCAATTCAGAATAAATGCAAGTACTCTCAACATTTCCTTTGAAATACAATTTAAAATGCTGTGTTAAAACTGCTTTTTCTCATGCTTACAATTATTATTTTTATCTTATTCTATTACAGGTACATGCTATATATATGTTATTGGATGTTGCCAATGCACAGCATCATTTATATTATCAAGTTGTCATACTATTTCACTACATACCAAATAGTCCAGTATTCTGTTTTTAAATTATTTTTATATTATTTTCTTTTAAAAGCAAAAGACATTGCCAGATTTTTTATAATGAAATCCCTTATTTTTCAATCAGGACTACCTAGCATTTTAAGAAACGTGCCTTGGTATAGGTTTTGTGCCCCACAGAAGTCATTTCCTGGAGATGGACAGGCTCAACAGTAGTTTGAGGAAGTAGTTGCTCAGCATAACTGTATGAAAATTTTACAGACCTGAGACAAATTCATCCTTCATCTCATACAGTTCACAGGCCAGTAGTTCAGTAACTTTGCTATAAGCTAGATTGGTTTTTATTTGTGCTGCAATGAGACAGTGTGGTACTTTGATAAAAAATGTATTGTTTTCCTTTCAGTGCCTAGTAGCATAACAAAGAAAACAAGCTTTTGATCTTTCTGAATATTCCCTAGACTCATTTTGCTCTGAATAGCCTTGTCTTCATAAAAATATTTGTTACTTTGTCAAATGCTCTTTATTCATCAGTCCTTTATCTGCACTCACAGATAAAGAAAAGACTAGGGATATTTCTCATAGATGAAATATATGGATAATGGACAGTCAGAGGCAGAGGTGTACAGAGACTCAATTTATGTTATCAAATGATGCAAGCTCTCAGCTCTTCCCAAGATTCATACTACACACATCTGAGTTCTGCTTAGGCTCTCATTTGGAAAATGACTAGTTCCCCTAAACTGTTAAGGACTGTCTGACCACCCATGAGCCACTCTGGCAGTCTCACTTGGACAGAGGCCACTTCACAGCTACACACCCCACACTCACAAAGTCAGACCAGGTTTCCATATCAGAGTCTCAGACCTCTGGATCCTTTCAGTAATTGAATCATGGTGCAACAACAGAATAACAGCTGGAGCTGGTGCCTCCAAGGAGGCACCCTGAGCAAAGGAACCCCTGGGCTTTTCTACCCTCACAGTCAAAGTGCAGGGAAGTCTGGGGTCTTCCAGCAGAGCTCTCAGCTCCTGCTGTGTCCCTCAGTGTCCGGTCCCCTGTCTGGTACCACAAATCTCCGTGCCCTTTGTCATGCAAAGATTGGTTCCAGTTCATGGCCTGGGGCTGGCACTGCAGCTGCTCACGGAGCTACTGCCACTGAGAGTATTCCTCAGAAAAACAAGGCTTAGGTGAAGGCCAGAGGTAATTTTTTCTGAGGAATTCAACCTAAATTTCCTATGGACAAAATATCACTAGCACTGCCTCCTCCCTCCTTATACAGTCCCAAAACACCATTTCAATAGACCCATTCTCAGTAGAAGAGTACTCTCAAGAGTACCTTGGCCATGATGGGTGGCCCCTGTCTGGTTGTCAGGTGCCCACCAAAGCTGCTGTGCCTCTGCTATGACAACAAGCTTGTGTCAAGATAAGGGCAGGCAGAGATCACTCAGCAATTATTGTGACAGGCAAAATAGACTGAACTTGGGAAAACTAGTTTAATTCATCCAATCAAATCAGAGCAGGGTAATGAGAGGGAAAACCAAGTCTTAAAGTATCTTCTCCTTCACTCCTCCCTTCTTCCTTGGCTCGATTTCACTCCTGAATTCTCTACCTCTACCTGCCAGGAGCACAGGAAGATGAGGAACGGGGGCTGTGGACAGTTCATCACACATTGTCTCTGCCACTCCTTGTCAGGGTAGTGCATTCTCCCCCTAGTCCAACACAGGATCCCTCCCACTGCAGACAGTTCAACACATATCCTTCCCAGAGGCTGCAGGGGAATCTCTGCTCCAGTGCCTGGGGCAGAGACCCTGGTGCCTGCAGGGCTGTTTCTTCAAATATTCTGACTCCTTTTTTCTCTGAGTGCCATTACACAGATGTTTTCCACCCTCTCTTAAAAGTGTTATTCCAGAGGTGTTACTGCTGGGTTCAGCCTTGGTCAGCAGTGGGTCCAGCTTGGAACCTGCAGCCATTGCCTCTGTCAGACGTGGAAAGCTTGTGGCAGCTTCTCACAGAAGGCACCCCTGGTAGGCACCCCACTACCAAAACCTTGTCACACAAACCCAACATACTCACATAAGCATGCTCCATGTATGCACTACATAATCCTGTTAACACCTTAGAGAAATGTCACTAGCCAGCCCTGAGACAACCCTTACCCAACTGCAGAAAAAGCATAGAAAAAGCACAACTTAAAATTTCTGTCCCCAGAGGGATCAGATGCATTAAGTGAATATTCCACATAGAGGCAGACAATCCTGTCTCGTGGAAATCACAACAACATACTCCACAACTTGGAAGGCCATGGGTTTTTTTCCAGAGATATTAACCTTCACTCACCTGTCATGGTGTTATCTATTCAAAACCTGAGTTTTCTTCCTCTGCTATGAAGAGTTTGATTTTACAGGTACAGTTGAAATGAGTGATGCTCTCCTTTGGACCATCAAGAGTGAACAGTAGCTACTAGAAGGCTGCAGTCCCTGCTGGAAAATAGGGCATTGTTTACAAACAGCAATGGCAATTCTAACATTAACAGACAGAAGTGAGTCTTCTATAGGAAAGTACAGGTAGTTTGTGTTAAAAATCATTAAAATAATGGGTTTTTTCTGGATGTTGTTTCAATGAGACAGAGGTAGAAAAATATGAATAAAACTCCAGAAAGGTAACACCAAAATGTAGCTATAAAAGCATTAAGACACTCATTTCAAGCTAAGAGCAATCCTGCTTTGTTTCTGCTGCCCCCAGCTGCTCATTCCTATCTGCATCTTTATTATATACACTGGCTTTGTTATACAGCCTGGCTTCAAAAACACAGTTTGAGAGGGTGGGCAATAATACAAAAGTGCAAGAAGTTTTGGAAGGACTTTCTGACCAATCATCCTGTAATACTGTGACCTACCAGGATTACCATATAAAATTACTTTTATTTAAGTTTTGACTGGAATTCTTGAAATCCTAAGAAATGAATTAATCTTCTTGTGATTAAAAAAAAATTGTGTTTTGGTTCTTTGGGGTATTTTTAATTATTTGTCAATAAATGGGGGGATACACAATTTCATGCTTCTTCTGACAGAGATAACCTGCATGGACCTGAATTTTCCTTCAAAATACAGTAACAGCTGATACTGCTTCACGCATAAGCCTTTTATTTTCTTCCTTTTGCATACCAGCCTGTAATACAGGAATTTTGTCTCACAGCATAGTTTTATGAATTAGAGCCTATACCTAAATGGACTACAAGAACTCCCTAAGAGATGGCCTTCAAAATGTCATTAGTGCAAAAGCAGTTCTGCATCATCTTTAACAAATCGTTTGCCAATTACAATTTTCAGCACATTCTGTAAAACAACTTCACACAGGGCATAAACAGTAAAGCTATACATTAAAAAATAAAAAATCCTTTTTTTATGGGTCATCTCAAATAGAATATGAAGGGCAACTCTGGTTTTTTTCTATTTTTTTCTATTTATGTCCAATATTTTATATATATTTATTTTTATATATATATATGCTCGTCAGCTGTTTCAGTTCTGTGCAAAAAAATAGAAGCATAGTGCAGACATTTGAACTGAAGCTATATTTGCAATACCAGAATAGGAAAAATTATATGCCTCTGTTACAACTACAACACAGCCATTATTCACAGCCACAGCATATTCATTCACTTTAAATGAATATTCACTTGGCTGTGAGCAGTGCCTAACCAGGAGAAAGTAAATTAAATCCAAAAGGTTATTTTCTCTTATGGTGTCCCTTGGCACAACTTTCTGAAAGAACTACATAAATATAGTAGTATTTTTATTCCCAACAATGCTAGCATTAATAGGCCTTTGTATAAATACCTCACAAAAAACTTCATGGAAATCAACAATGAAGTGTATTAGGAAATGTGCTCAGCTACAAAAGGGATGGCTTCTGTCATTATCAGAAATTGATTTTAATTGAAACAGGAAATAATCATGTACAAATAACATCAGTGTTCCTGTCACAAAAAAGTCTCTATTTTAGTGGAAGACCAATACAATCTACAATAAACAAATGTTTTTGCTTTATCACATTCTATTTCCCATTGGATATATTCAATTTGTTGACTGGGCTAAACTCACTGTGGGCTGATGCAGCATGTAATTCCAAATTCAAGACAGAGAGCTACCTACTGCCAAATTAGTTTGAGGACAACACAAATAGTTGGTAAACAAATCAACATAATGACTGATAAAATCTCATCTTTAATATGAAATGTGTTTGCAGAAAGACAGGCTATCCTGGGAATGTTTCTGTAGTGGTCCTAAACTAGCAAGGAAAATCTTTCAGAAAAACCTCATGACTATTCACATTAGTTTTAATCAATGTTTAAAAGTTGCTATTGATGTTTCTTGTTTTTATGATTCGGAAGGAAAATTATCAGGACATTGCATATCCTTCAAATATGCACGTAAAGATAAGCCACCCACAGTAATTTTTACATCCTAAAAAAGGCCTGCAGAACTGAATTGTTTCAGACATTGAAGCTCTGAAATACTGGCTGGATCCCAAAGCAATTCAAGTATCAAAAGACCAAGTTGAATTATTTTCAGATCATTATTAAACTCACAAAGCATTTTCAACATTTCTACCTTTTGATTGCTAACACAGAGTTTCAACCTGGGAAAGTTCTAATGTTATATCATCATTCCTGAAAAGCAGTATATGTCCATGAGCAATGCAGTGTGCTTAGAAAGGCTGTCTCCCGTTTGCAGGCACAGAAGTAATTCAAATGCTTATCCCAAGAGGCTTACAAGACATGATCAACACCACAGAGCGTCCCAAGTGGATGGCAGATTCTGAAAGTGAACAAATGTTTCTGACAGGAAGAAAATTCCTGTGAAGAGCTGCAAAGTTCCTTTGCCAAAATTTAGCCTTGAACTAGAACACTATATTGTTAAAAACAAAAAAAAAAAAAATCCCATGTAAGGAACATATAAGAAACATATAAGGTCATACAGAGGGAATAGAAACGTCCTTTAGCCTCCAGTTATCAAATAATCAACCAGCCTGCTGCTGAAGTTACCATTATCTCAGTTCTGCTCAATACTAGTATTTGTTTTACCACTGTCTTAAACAGACCTGTGATATTAGCATAAATTTAGAAACAGAAGAGCAGCATAAGGTACATACATAGGGTAAAATCCCCATTATGAAAGGGAATTTTTTATTACAAAACTTAGCAGATAGAGCAATCAAGTAAGGCACTATCATAGCAGAATAAAAAGTCAAGGTGACAGTGCACAGCTGGGGGGGGGGGGGGGGGGGGGGGGTCTGTACCTGGATCAGCCACTTGTAAAATAATTTGTAAAGCTGCAGTCTCAGACTGACAAACACAAAGTAAGCAAACAAACAGCAAAGATCGATCACTGAAGAGAAAACAAAATCAGAAAAAACACAATTATAAGGTGACAAAACTATCAGAAAGACTCAAGTAAAAGTAACTCTTCTGAGTCTGGAATTACTGACTTACTGCCTATACTGAAGTATATTATTAACAAGATATTAAGAGACTACCACAGAAATGGACACTGAACTGCTCTTTTGTCTGAGGGAGATGATGCCTCTGCTCTTGTGAAGCCTGTTCGAGGCTCAGAAACTCAAGACAAGGCAGCACAGGCAGTCCTGGTTTCTGCTGCAGTCCCAGAGCTTCCTTCAGCACCACATCGTGGGAAAAGGCAACACTGCACCTTTCCACCGGCAACCTAAAGCATGCGACTGCTCGCCTGCATGTCTTTCACTTGTTTGCATCTTCTTACTTACTCAAGAAGATCTTCTTCCACGGCTTTTTAAACAACAACAAAAAGATAACATTTCTCCAAAATATATTGATCCAAAACACACTTCTTACAAATGTCTGCCTTCCAACCCCAGCCTCTGTTACCTGCACCATGAGAATCAGGAGAGCCATCCTAGAAACACATACAGGAGCCACCTTGACTATCTTTTTCACCTCCACTGGCACATCACCCCATGTATGAGGGCCAGGAGGCTGCCAAGCCCTCCTGTGCCACTTCCTATCACCTCTCCCCACCAGTCAGACCCAGACATGCTGTAAAACTACGTAGAGAGTCTCAGAGTTGTCAGTAGCACTCAGTATGTGTGCAAAAGATAAAGTATTTTATCCTGAGATGTAACAGGCTACCACATTCAGAATCTGATCTATTTATTTTGGAGAGTAATAAATCAACTCCCACCCCAATTCCACCTTGAACCCTCCTACTCATATGTTAAGAAAAATTTTAACTCCCCCTGTCTATGTCATACTGAAAGGATGCCAGAAAGATTGTCAGCAGAAAATAGAAAATGGTACTCCCATTAAGTGAGGAAATCAATTTTTTGTCCAATATCCTTCACCTCTGCTTTAGTTAGCTTCCAGAAACAGAAATAAGGAAGAGTAACCTCAGTCATATATATATATATATATATATATATATAACAACTCATATACAACTCATATTACAATAGACTAATGGAGTTCTGGATGCTTCTAACATAAGCCATGTCTGGGATGGAGGATACAACTGCAAGATTTGAAACAGACACTGAGACCAAGAAACTGAGAAAGCTAAAACATTTAATGCAATAAAGGAGAAGATAGCTTAAGGTTGCGAATCAAAACCTGGCAGTTAATCATTACAGTATCTAATGACTCCCATTTGTGTAATCTCTGTTCTAGCTTAGCAAACCTTTCCTTAAAAAAGCAGTACCTTAAAATGGGTTGGATAACAAGCAGTAGAGTCACAAAGCTCACACATATGATGAGGTTAAATAGATGTGCATCTTTGTATTAAACCACAGACATCCTAAAAAACATTTTAAAGAGCAATTAAGGCCTAAAATGTTCGTAAGTGACATTGTGCTGCAACGAGGCCAGTGCACAGCAAAATCAAACTCAATCTACAAATAACAGGAGATCCTGGCAGAATGCTTGACAGTGATTTTGCAATACTTTCACTGGAAAGGTTCAAAACACGTTGACCTTCAAAACATCCTTTCAATCTCATGTGTTTGCTCTGGAGTTTAGAGAGATTGAGCCATCTGGGCAAATTGAAGGGGAGAGGTCTCTGTTACAGCTGAGATAACCCTCTCAGGTCTCACTGGTATTGTTTTGCTCTAGGGTGGATTTCTTGTTACTGTCTAAACAGGTATTAACTGGGAGTGTTTTTATACAGACAAGTGCTATTTTATATTTTGGCATTACTAAAAGGGACAGTTTTCAGTAAGGAGCTTTTTGCAAATGAAATATCACTACCTCAATATACACTATCCTCACAATTACAGTCATGAGAACAACAAAAGGAACAAAACTATTAAAAACCTGAACAGAAAATATGAATGAAAAACCTTATTAGATCTGTATTAATATGGCAGTTGTCAGACAAGACCGTCGATGTTAAACTGTATCACTGTTCTTCAGACAAATTATACCTATTCCTGCACAATTGCAGAAAATATCACTTGGTTCTCACTCTCAATTGGCTTTTCCTCCAGCCCGGAGTAGGACCGTGGGCAGCCCCAGCCCAGCGCCAGCGGGTGGCAGCAGCGACCCAGCGACCGCAGCAGACGCGCTCCTCCTGCTTATCACTGATCAGTATTTTCGACGCATAGTAAGGCTCACCTTAGGTCTTCCTCCTTCCATTTGCTTTGGTTTGGTTTGGTTTTGTTTTCAGTTTCAACGAGAAATGCATAATACGCATGAGTGTGCGGGTGAATTAACTGAAAGCTTTCATAATTTTTTTCTTTGACTGAGAAAAACTAACCTTGAAATGGTCAAGCACAACCATAAAGTACCAGTGCTTTGCGTACCACTGAAAAGAACACCTTTTCAATTACACAGCAACAACATCTTCTGAGACAAGAGACACACAGCTCCACAAAAAAGCTTTCAGGTCACTACTCATTCTGCAAACAAAATACAGAAGCCAGGGCTTCTCCACAAGAGGTGTGGTAGGATGGCAGGCTCCAGCTGGGAGGGAAGCTGGAGGCACATACGGATTTGCCAGGAGATTCAGCAGATTCATTAGCTATTATTTCTTAATTTAAAGCTACTAATTAAATACATAGCCTATCTCCTTTCAGTACAGATACATAAAATCACAAAATTAAGCATCTTATTGTTAGAATTTCAGTAAGTTCCTATATACATATATATTTGCTTTTAACTTAGACTAATTTTGAAACAGGAAATGTGTGTCATCTGTACACATTTCTACACATTTGTAATCCTTTAATCACTATCAAACTAAATTACCAGAAACTTCTTTTGCACTGCAAACCTGTCTTGGCCCTTCTTATAAACACCTGCATTTCTGAATCTAAAACTGATTAATTTTTGATATATGATTAAAGCTATTTCCTGTACATGCTCTTGAGATTGTTACAAACAAAAAAATGTGATTATGTTAAAAAATTGAATTGTACTATTTATTTGAATAAATGCTGAATTTACAGTCAAGACCCCTACTAACAAGCCTGGCAGAAGAAAAAACCCAAACGCCAAGCTTCCTCACCCATACTTGGGTACATTTATTCCTCTCTGTCTCAGCTATTGATCCTCTTCTCAAACACTTTTTGACTCATTCCCCTAATTCTTAACCAAACCTTCCCAGTCAAAAGAGGCTACAGGTACTCCAGGAAGGAGTCCTCAAAACAGAAATGGCCCTTACCCACAAGTGTAAAAGCCACAGTCCTCTAGTATTCCCTAGATCCAGGCTTTTAGCTTCATTGGATCCAGACTTAAACATGGGTAAGGTCTGTAATTCCAGTGGTGGGAATGGCAGGACACAGAAGAACAGAAAGGCTACATACATTGTTAGAAGACAGAGCAGAAATTTGAGACTGAGGTGAATGCAGTGAGACCAAACATGTTTAACAAAGAAATGTGAATAGAATGCTCCTGGGCCTTATGGCACTCATCATTTGTAGAAACGGCTTGAGAAGAAAGGGAGGGTCACCTTGTTCAGCACTTTGTGTTTGGAGACAAGTGAAGAAATACTCACCTATCCACCTGACTGCTGTGTATGCCCTATTCACCAGGAGGCCATGCTGGGATTGCCCTTTCACCCCACAAATCCTGTCATCGGAGGCTGCAAAAAGCCTGAAGATTTGTGGCATAAGGAAAGCTACTGCTTGCAACAGTGGTATTTCCTGTGGCAGATCCGCCTCCCCCACCTTCTTCTCAGCTATCATCTGTAGAGATGTTAAATGAGCTTCAGCCTCCAAATCTGTATGCAGGCCTCTCCTTGCCTCCTCCATATCTATTCCAACAAACTGTTGGAGTAACACTGTCCTTCTGTCCCATCGCTTGGTGTTCACTGATGACCAGCTTATCCTCCAACACCATGAACAACCTGAACAAAAGATCAGTTGCTAGAAAGAGCTGATTTATTCTCCTCAAAAGGGTTAATTCCCACAGGGTTTCCATGATCATCTTCAGCTGAATGAGGATGACTCATCACAATAATCATATTGTTGACCCTTGGCGCTGCTCAGCATATGAATTAAATCCCTCCTGGTTGTAGCGGTAGTCGGACCTTCTCTGCTGCCTGCAGTAAAGTTGTTCTGCTCAGCCCTAATGGCAATGCTACCTTGCTGGCAGAAGTTCCTAGGGAGAAGGAGCCATTCCACCGCAGCACCAGCCATGAATGAAAAACCTCCAATTGTCCTACTTTTCCCTGAGCCCTGGGTAGAGCTCAGGCTCATACTCTTGCTGTTGAACTGGCAAGGGCTGATTGCACAGAGAGCAATCAGAGGTAGCAATTATGAGACAGTGGAATCTCTCCACTTGAGGCATTGAGCTTTCTCTTCTCCCGTGGGAGGATGCATTCAGTCTGACTTGGACTCTGGCCTGATTTTTATGACTTTGCAAAATAATCACAATAAGCTGGGAAATACAGAATGCCATGGGCAGTGGCTACAGAGGAGCTGTCAGGCACTAGAGTGAGACTTTTGTTTTCTCAGTGATAAGAAAAAATAACCGTCACAGAAAAGTGAATGGAAGAAGTATTTTGTTCGAAGAGTGAGACCAAAAGTGTGATGAAGCACCAGAGGATTTCAAGTGTTCATGACCAGCAGACAGAACTGTAAGTTCTTACTCCTCCATGCCAACTCACTGAACAGTCATCTTTGAACATGGAATTGCTGGTGGAGAACTCATCCACAGACTTCCAAGAGAACCTACGCAGAGATGGAAGGCATGCAATGAGATAGAGGCCCAGGTTGTACAGAACATTTCAGTAAAGAAAGGCCTCTCTAAAAGAGGAAACTGAAGCCATGATTAATAATGACAATAATTACTGACACAGCTTTTCACTTTGAGAAGAAAAAAAGGGCTTAAAGTTTCATCAGGTTCACTAGAGCAATTCAATGAGAAACTAGGGTTTTTTTGTTGGTTTTTTTTTTTTTTTTGAAGATGGACCTTTATTTTATGCAGTGGAAAGTGTATTTACTGTTATGATTATCATTAAAATAACTTTGAATTTGTGAATATTTAATCATTAATTGTTATGAAAAGTGCAATTACATTCATGTTGTAATGGCTTAATCTGGCACTGACTAAATTATTTGTTTCCACTGTTTTTCAACCACATACGAAACAAGGAGCCATTCTCTGTGATTTCACAAATTTCACCAAATCTTTTGTAGACTATTTCTCCAAATGACAAGTTTGTTTAACATCCACTGTTAATCATGCTTTCACACTGCATTTATGTCATAGAAGTTAGACTGCCAAATGTTTCTGATATCACACATTAATGGTTCTGACTTGTGAACAGAGTATCAGCAGTGGAAACAAAACCTGAGACTCATTTTCCTATTACACCCTGAAAAGAAATTGTTCCATCTTCTCTGTTCTTGTTGCCATAGTTATAATCTGCTGGCAATTCTACAGATTTTCTGTTAAATAAGATAAACCATAAATATGTGTTAAACTGGAAATAATTCAACTATTTACATTAGAAATGTAATCCACTTGATTTGATCCTTTAGCTGCAGTACACCAAGTCTGCACAGGGACTTACAGGTCTACAAATAGCTAATTAAACAGATAGGAAATGGATAAAAACACTAACAACTAAAAGAGGAAGGGGAAAAGAATCAGAAATTCATGACTGATAATAATGAGTTCCTCTAAATGTAGGTGTGATGAAAAAGATTTGGCTGAAAGTCAACCACGTCTTTCACTCTCAAGTTTTTGACACGCAAAGAAACAAAAATTCAAATACAATGAAATGGGCACTGCTGGTCCAAATATTCTGATCTTAAGATGTTGGTCACTGTTATTTCACCATTCCTCCACAAATGCCTGAAAGATATGAGAATATATTCAAAATATATCACTGAAGTTCGAATTCATTGTAATCAAAAGGAGTAAAAATAACTCCAGTTTGGGTGAAGGGCAGCCTTTTTTTTTTTTTTTTTTTTTTTTTTTTTTTTTTTTTTTTTTTTTTTTTTCCTGAGCAAAGCAGAGAATTGGTAAAAAGTATTTTGAATACCAATTTCTAGTTCTTATAGTTCTGGCTTCTAAGGATAAAAAACATAACTTCAAAAATGTTAATCCACAAATTCCTGTACACGCTGGTACTGGCAGTTGCATTATCTTCTCAAGAACAAATTATCAAGAATGGGGGAAAAAAGGATACAGCTGTATAATTATATATTTAAGGCTACACAGACAACCCTCACCTTGACCTCTCCTATCTCGCTTGCCACAAGTCTAATAATGACAAGCCCTATAGAAAGTTGAGACTAGATTTTGAAACCCATATGAGTCTGGGCCACTGTTCATTTTCTATACTCATCCAGTCATTTTGTGCCACACTTCCTAGAATTTGCACACCATAAGAAAGGGACAGAAGGATATAGAGGAAATGCAAAAGCAAAGGTAAATAATTAATTAGTAAGCTTCCTTTTCATCAGGTGGTAATTTCAATGAAATACAATGAATTATTGTATTTCCTTGCCTAGTTTGATGACAGCTAGTTGTAGCTACTGGGAAACCTTTCTTCAGAGAAAATAGTTTTAAAATATGTACTATTTAAGAGGAAGAGCACCTTTTCATAAGATCTAACATAACTTACATTTCTATTGCTTTGTGTTTGTGGTGTGTAGGACTTTGCTTAAGAGTCAACAAAGAACCTCAAGCAAATCTCTTTCATAAACAACAAACACACCCAAAACTAGCACTTCTGTCTTCTCTTTATAAAGAGCTTTCCTTCTCAGAGTCTCTGAAAAATTTCATGGATGCCAATCCCATTTTTCAGGGCACAGACACTAAACAAAGTAAAGTCCAGTCTCTTTATTTTGACTCCACCCAAACAAATGTTTGTAAATGATAGAGGTATGACAATCAAAAACCAAAGAGCTTGTTATCCTTTGCTGTACCACAAGAGAGCATCACAGAGGTCTTTGCATCATGAAAATGCACACTTACTTTGATTTTTTTGCTGATGATTTTTAATTATTTAAATGGAACATTTAATATAATTTAATGTATTTTAACAAATTTTCTAGTTAAAATACATTCTTGTCTCCATTCTTGAAAGAATATCTGCTAATCTATGATAAATAGATGATCATAACTATGAGAATAGGAGAGGATGTGGAACTTTCCAAAGAGGTTTGGCTGTCCAAAAAACTTTCTGTCAGTCTTGAGTGGTCTTCACAATGCTTGGCATAATACAGGCTTGTAAAATCCATTTGACTTCTTCTCTATGACAAGCATTACAAAAGATGATTGGTTTGGGATCCATCCTCTTTGCAATATATTGTCCAGTAGTATCAGATAAAGCAATGTGTGACCTTAAAGACTCATGTTTCATTTTTGCACGGCAGGAGAACATTTAACTTTTCAATACTATTGAATATAAATGACTGCATAATGGTGGATCACTGCTAGCAAGCAGTGTTGTTAATATGTTAACCTTCAGATTCTAAAGACAGCATTGGACTAACAGTCTACAGAAAACTGAATCTGTTTCTCAAATAACTTCTATGTCTATCAGCGGAACTGAACTCCTAGTAACCAGGAGTTCATTTCTCTCCTAAGCATTCTGCCACAGCAACAGACATTCTGTCACATCCAGAAAGCAGCCTGAACCTTTAGCAGACTTGTGAACTGGGCAAGGAATCAGTGCTGGAAACTGCTAAACAGCAATGAGGTTTGAACACTGCACAGAAAGGCATCCATCACTAGAAATGTTCTACTACAGACACATTTGTATCCCTCTGTTGGGGTTCTGGTGACCCTGTGCAGAGCCCTCCTGATGGTGCTGTGGGAATGCTCCACTGGTACTGATTCCCCTTTCTCACACAAGCTGTCTTTATGCTGAGCCACAACTGCTTGTCTCCCACATGAGCTGTGGACTGTGCTGTGCCTAGCTACCAGCCCCATGGACAGACTGCAGGCTGCCTCTCTGACCTGGTCTCAGTCCTGCCTCATCTCTGTGCACTTGCCTAGTGCTTGCTTGGCCACCACCTTACTCTGGGTGCCTGACCAGACCTGCCCTGCCCTGCCCACCATGCCCAGACACCACAGTCCTGCTCCCTGGCTATCCAGGCACTTGTCTCTGCTGGGCTGTGCTCCCCTCCCCTATGCTTACAAACGCAAGACTGGTTGCTCCCATCTGAGGAACACATTCACCCTGAGTCGTGGAACGGGGTGAGCAACAGCAATAAAGCACAGTGAAAGAAGCACTGTTGAGGTTATCATCATTTTCAGTCCCCACCTCATTCTGTGGAAAATAAAGTAATCCTGCATTTTGAGATGGAATGGAAGCTCTCAGAGATTTTGTTTTTTGATCAGGTCAGTATGAGGAGACCCCTCAAGAATCAGAGAAGGGCTTGAGTTGGATCAAATATTATCTAGGTCCAACCCTGACCATAGGCAGGGATGCCATCCACTAAATCAGGTTGCTCAGACCGCCATCCAACCTGACCCTGAACACCTCCAGGGATGGGGATGGGGCATCCACAACTTCTCTGGGCAACCTGCTTCAGTGCCTCACCCTCCTCACCATAAAGATTTGTTTCCTAACATCTTATCTAAATCTCTCATTTTGTAGTTTATAACTCTTCTCCCTTGCCCTGTCACTATGTGTCTATTTAAAAAGGCACTCTCCCTCTTTTTTTTAAGTCCCCTTTGCAGAAGGCTGCAGTGAGGTCTCCCAGGAGCCCTCTCTTCTCCAAGATGTCATTCTTTTTTCTCTGAGACTCAGTATGCTTGGGGAGAATCAACACATCCAGATTCTTTGAGAAATGTTTCTAGGACTATAAGGGCTCAAAGGGGCTCAGAGGAAAAGGCAAACCATAAAACATTTTATACTTATCAAGTAACAGTCAGAAGCAGGTGTCCAGTCTGAGAATGACCAGAAGGTGCAGCTCTTTCAGAGAGTTACACTGCTGTCTTGGAAATCATTTACATAAATTGCCTGTGTGGAAAATATTGTCCAATGAACAGAGGAGGTTCACTGGCACAGAGCAAAGCTTTTGGCAGAATAAAGTGTACCTGGTCATGCTGCAACATGAACATACATATTTTCTTTGATGAGACCATTTTTTAAAATAATACAACCTATTTTCTGAGCTATTCTCTTGAACTTTAAAAGGAGCTAAAACCATAGGTGAAGTGAAACCATGGCCCTGATTTCCTACATAAAGCTTTTCAACTGCAACTTGATGAGATTTTTCAAATTTGAATTATTATTAAAGACTCAAAAATCTTTAGGAAAATTCCTTTTTTCTGCATATAGCAATGATCTGCTTAAATTTTAGTAGGAGAATTAAGGTTTCAGTTAAAATTTACTCTTAGACTGATCCTTAAACTAAAAAAGACTACACTGTTAGCTATGTTAATATATAAAAATTATCTAAACACATTAGCTATGAGATGAGCAAGTTAGAAGACATATATTTGGATGAAAAGTATCTATAAAACATCTCAGCATCTCTAAAGAAAATTACACAGTTTTAAGAAAAGCTTACATTAAATAAAGCAGAACATGAAGTAGATGTTACTGATACCTTTCAAAACATTCAAGTTTTCCTTAGCATTGAAAGTTTGATCCTTTAAAGCAAGAATTTCCCATGTTTTATTCATGGTAAGACTCTGCATGGATGAGAAGTCAGACAAGAGGCTGAAGTAACAAAATTTAAAGTGGAGCCTCACCATAGTCCTACTCTAGAAGAGGTATTGCTGCATTTTTTGATGTCACAAAGACAAGTAAGAAAGGCTGGAGAAGCAGCTGAAGCCTGGAAGTTATGTATCCCATCTCAGGATGATATATCTCATCAGACACCATGCTTCTGCCCTGGGAGGAACCAGATAATAACAAAAGCCCAGCACTGTCTTGGTTCTGTCCTGACGATGTTTACAGTTAAAGTTTTGAAGAAATTCTTTGAAGGGCCACTAAATAGATTATCATGAGTTTAATTATATCTTTCAGTTAAAAGCCCTAAAAGGTCATCTTCTATGCCATAAAATAGGGTATAAGGCATAATTTTTCAAAGACCCTGAACTAACATTGACATGGTATTTCCAAACATACTTTCTAAAGAGAGAATTTTCTTTTACCAGTTTTGTAAGTTTTATAAAATGTACAACTTCCTATTAAAAACTTGTAACAGGTAACAACTAAAGCCTACTTGTGTTCTCTAAAAACATTAAAAAGAAAATATGTAGAAGTTAATATATATAAAATAAATTAAGTTTCAGAGTTTGACAGCAACTGTATATCTTGAAAACCAAACATTTTTATGCATTAGGTGACTATGATCCCTTTTCTTCTCTATTAAGATTTATCTGTTGTCTCAAGTAACCAAAAAGAACTGAAGGAGTAACAAATGGTGCTATTAATAAACAATGGTCCATACAGATTGAGTTTATAGATATTTCTGTACTCTTTCTCCTCTCTCACTTTATTCTCTGACTCTATTAGCAAGTCAACTTTTGCACTTGTTGGTGTGTGGAAAAGATTATATGCATAAACCAATTAGAGGATTGGAAGCACTTTGCTCCTATAAGCTAGAGAACTAGTTTACTCATGGTGAATGAGCTAATTGAGTGCTAGCAAGCTGGCAAGCTTTTTATATACCACCACAGACAACTAGAACAGTCAGGCAGAGAATCTAATCTATTACATAAGTATTACACAAGGACATTAACTGCCTCTTTCCTGCAGCAATGCCAAATTTAATTCTGATATGCTCTGGGTTTCATTGTATCACATCCCGCATTTGCAGTTAATATGCAAGACGTAACTGGCACAGGCTACGTGTAAGAGCTTATGCCAAAGAAAGCATATTTCTGAAGAAGCTGTCAAGGTACTAAAAGCTAACATTGTAATTCCACTGCACCTTGCTTGAGATCAAAAAAATTTACTATGAATACAGAACTTCCTCCTCTAAATCTTTATCAGATTAAGTATTTACCTGAACATTTCAAAAAGCAATAAATACTGTTCTAGAAATTGATGAACCTCAAAAGACCAAGCAATCTAGTTTAGAGTAGAGCTTATTGTCAGAGATCAGCTGATGTACCAAGCCCACACTTAGCTCCTGCCCGAAGCGAATCCTTCTGTGATACGTCACTAATATATTAGCAAGTAGCTCTTGTACAGATGTACCCCCTTAACCTCTGCTAAATCCTGCTTATCCCTGGAACATGTCCCTGATAGCAAGGTTGAGCAGCTGGACAAATTATGCTTCTCCATTTAAATTGAAAGGTTTTCAAAGAAATAATCAAACATTAAGGCCAACTGCACTTAGTGGGCATGTTTTTCTGAAATCCATGGGATAAAATCTAAAATCTGTCAATGTCAAATGTACAGCTCCCTTGACAAAAAGCAATAGCAGAGGGTTGGCAGATTGACAGATCCAAAGGTAGATTAAGAGGAGAGATGAGAGGAAGCAGCCTCTGAACATGGGTATGACGTCAATGAAATACATATATTTTCCATGATCTTCACTTTCGCTTTGCAAGGTCCTGGTTCCTTAGGAGTTGTTAATAAATTGTGTACTCATGCATTAAGTCAGACAAAAAATACAGGATGGGAGTGGGAAGAGCAAAAGGGCTCTGAATTTGCTTTTCTTTCTTTCTCTCATATGTTTTTAATCCAAGTTTTTTACCAATCAGACATCTAAAGAAAAATTGAATACATTAATTGTGAAGAATGCATTGTCCAGAGTGAAGATCACAGAGCATTAAAGTGGGGAAAAAGTTCCTGTATCCATTCTAACTGAGCATCTAATCTTGAACCTCTGATCTTCATTTGTTAGAAATCAGATTAGGTAAGGATCTAAGATACATAAGACTTTCAAGCAAAAGAAAATGGGAGAAAAATCAGGCAAGCCAGAGCTCTAATTTAGTTAGAAGAGCCCTAAAATTTAAACAGCAATAGAAGCACAACAGGCCTAAAAGCACAGAAAGATCAAAGAAAGAGGACTACAGTGAGTCCAGGATGAAACAAGCAGTGAACATAGCCATATTGTCAAGGCCAGACTCAGCAACAGGCATCAGTCCAATTCCTTAAAGAGCGACACCACTTTGGCAAAAGGCAGCAATAATGAAATGGCCACATGTTAGCTAACCTCTCTTTTGACAGATGATCATGCTGAACAAGCATATGTCATCTTAGGGATTACATCTAGTTTAAACCAAGCAGAGACAAAGGAATCCCCTGATGTATTTAATGGGTTGTGCATGACAGGACATCTACTCCAGAGGTTTTATATGCTTACATAAAATTATTCAATAAAACCTAAGTTCTATGGCACACCACAGTGTGATTTTTGAGAATGCACAATTTCATGCATCAAAATAAGGGCAAATCAAAAAATAATTTTAAAACAGGCCCATACAGTCTAATACTGCACTGTGAATATGGGAGATGAAAAAATTATTAACAGAAACAAGAAGCATATGGGGCTAAGACATAAGTAATTATTAGAAAAATACCAGTAGCTAGGACCATGGTTCTCAAAGTCCCTCTATTAAAAAAAAATTCTCAGAGGATGCTCAGATGCAAGAGGAAAAATACTGCAGAATGTCTAGAATCAATATTTTCCTAAACCAGTACAAACAAAAGTATCCAGAAAGGACACTGTAGCATTTAATAAAGAAAAGAAATAAAAGAATGAAGAAACCCAACCCCAATAGTATTACAAAAAGTGACAGGTAATGGTCTTGTCTACTGTACCAGAAATGCCTTCAAAAAACACTGTACACTGCAGTCTGCTTATGTAAGCATCCCACAGAAGCTACTTTTCAGGAAAAAAAAATCTTAAAATGTACATTGCATTTTCCTTCAGCCATGAGGGGTGAACTAACTATTAGCAAGAACTAACTATGCCTCTTGGGAAAACACGAACTAGATGCCAAAGCAAAATTGAGCGTAGAACTGTGAGATCAGAATCTTTCCACAGAAAAATAAAAGCACCAAGACAAAGCAGATAATAAAACTGCCAACTCTATCCACTAAGTTTGAAATTACAAATCTGGATGTTCTACAGCTAGAACACACTATCCCAAGAGATCCATATATACTGTTCTTTACCTGAATGCTGAACATTCAAAATGCTTAAGCACTATTACAAGGAGAGAATCAGTGGAGATAACTCTTACAAGCAGAAAATTTCAAAAATTCCTCTAAGGTCTGCAGAAGAAGAATTGAAGAAACACCTTTTGTCCTGCCATCACAAAATAATTACTCTCTCTTCTCTTCCTCTTTCCTCTTCTTTCTTCTTCTGCTAGAGTCAAAACAGAAATTAGCCACATGAAAAAGATACACTATGTTTATTAAGAGGTAATTTAAATTAGGTATTTGCAAGCCTGGTAGTAGTCACAACAGCAAATTGTAAGATTCAGGATGGTATTGAATCAAAGATAGCCTTTCAGAAATATAAAGCAATACTTGCACATTATGCCAGCTGAGACCTTACTAAAAAATAACTCTCCTGTGCAATTGCAGAATTTCAGCTGATTCTTTACACTACAAACTTTGTATTATAATCTTCTAGTGTGAGAGCATCCAGTAACATTCCTAAACAGCACTCTGAAACAGAGCAGCTCTGAGCACAAGAAGAAAAAGGAGTTGAACTAGTTTTGCATGTTTCAGGCACTTCCTGGTAGGCACTGACTTTCACATAGGGATTGACCTTAAACTACCAGCTACTGTTGCATATTCAAATTGTCTCACAACATCAGATAAAATATTTTCATAACAGATAAGCTTTCACCTTGCAGCTGTTTATTTTATCAAATAACCTCATCATGGTGATCAACTCCCCACTTCTGTGGCTGCAGTCACTTTGCTAGAGATGGAATAGAATAGAATAGTTCATGAAAACATGACAAATGTGTTATTTATATTGTTTTGGTATTATAGGAAAAACAGATGGAATACTGAGCTAAATTGTAAACTATTCCAAAAGAAAGCAGGACAAAGATAATGAACAGAATAGGATTAAAAAAAAAAAGTCAGAATCTGTTCTGAAAATACATGAGCCAATTCCTTGGCAAAATTCTAAACTTCAAGGAGGGATCTAACAGCTAAAAACAGTAAGAAAGGCTTTGGAGGCTTGGTGGTTTTGCTCTCACAAGAGTAAGTGCAATGAATTCTTACTAGCATTTTCACAAACAAGCCATAGTAATATTAAAATCATATTTTCTCTATCTGGCCAGCACAGCGAATTTTCACAATTTTTTTTTTAATTGCCTCAGTAATCAGGCAATTCAACGCTGTTGACCATGTGGTGCTGATATGAAACTCAATTTTTCTAGCCTTCAATCACAAGAGCAAAAAGCCTCTGACAGTTGTCTTCAGTTTTTCTCTTAGACCTTTGATTTTACATACACCATATCCAATCACAGAACTTCTCTGAGTATATTAAGTATATTCAAAACAGGATTATTTATAAAGCCTCATAATTTCATTCTGTCTGCCTTTCCACCTAGATTCCTGTTGGATTTATCCACACCTAAAAAGAGAAGAAATATTTATGCTCATGAGAAAGACTAAAAAAAACCCCAAATGTCTGAGTAGCAAGAATGACTTTGTCCTCCTTGATTAGCAAGCCAATGAAAATTAGCTAATGCTAATAATATTCATTGTTTTGAGGCACCTTCTGACAGATTTCTAATTTCTCTCCCTCTCTGCCATGGTTAGTCTGGTAGGTAATATCTCACTTGCCCACACAAACCTACCAGTATGTCCTACAGATCCACTTCTGGTGATATCCAACTGAATGGAACAAGAGAGTTGGTCTCACACACTCCTGTTGGTCTATCCACAGTCTTGAAAAGCCAAAATGGAACTAAATAATCTTGAAGGACAACGTTTTAAGCAATATTCCCAAATCTTTGCAAGGCCACTGATTTTGTATAACTCCTCGGGGTTTCATTTATAAAATAAATACAGGCATTTACTTGGAATATTGAATTTCTTTTTAATCTAGTCAATTGCAATGCAGCATCGGTCTAATAGAAGCAGACTAGGAAAACAGGAAAAATACATATTTTTAATTTTTTCAATACATTTTTGAATTTTTAAAATACATATTTTGAGTTCATTGCAGACACAGTATTTTGTACACACACTCCTCTTAGGCCCTGAAGCCTCACTGCCTGCAATGTTCTCCAGGATTTCTGCATGCTCCTTTTTCATGCCTCCTCCCATTCACTGGCCACAAGAAAAAATTTCAATTTGATCTCCATAAGATAACTGAGGGATGTTTTAAAAAATCCAGGATCTAGAAAATTCATCATTTAAATGTCTCTAAAATAAAATTAATAGGACAGCTTTCATATCAAATCTATTATCTGGGCTCTGCAACCACAATAGAGCAGCAACTTATATCCATAGAAAGATGATGGAGAAAATCATCCTGGAAACCATTTCCAAACACATGAAGGGAATAGAGGAGATTGGGAGCAATCAGTATAAGTTTGCAGAAGGGAAATCATGCTTTAACATCTGACAACCTTCTCTCCCCTCAGCCTGTTGGATGAGGGGTGAGAGCAGCTAAAGCTGTTTACCACAACTTGAATTAAGGCAGACCTATAACATCCTTAAATACAAGCTGACAAATTAAAGGCAACTACACAGCTTGAAAATTAACTGAATGGCCAGGTTTGGTGGGTGGTGATCAGCAGCACAAAGTCCAGTTGGAAGCAAGTCACAAGTGGTGTAATCCAGGGATCATTACTGGGGTTAATATTGTTTAACAGCTTCACTAATGACCTGAAATGATGTGACAGAGTGCACCTCAGCAAGTTCACAGATGATGCAAAACTGGGAGGAGCAGATGAAACACCACAGAGTTGTGCTACTATGTGGGACCTTGACAAGCTGGAGAGTTGGTTCAAGAGGAACCTCACGAATTTTCATAAGGGGAAATGCAAAGTCCTGAAGAGAACTGTGAAGAATAAACACAGGTACCATATGCACTGGGGACCAACCTGCTGGAAGGAAGTTCTGCAGAGGAGGCCATTGGGGTCCTGTTGGACATCAAGCTGATCACAAACCAGCAGTGCAGTTTCAGAGAACAGAAGGCCAACATCTGTCACAATGGACACATACAGAAGAGACGTAGGTTCCTTTAGAAAGTGGTCAGTGGGTTCTCCTTTATTGTGGGATGAGCTTCTCTTTATACAGAATGTCAGAGGCCAATTTGATTGGTAACACAAAGGTAAACTTTTCAATCAACTGGTCATCCCAGAGGAACATCAGAAGAAGGTCCCTCCTATAAGAAAGAATGTAAACATCCTTATATTTACAAAGCATTGTTCTTCTGTTTACCAGAAGAACGCCTGGGAAAGAACCCTTCCAAGATCAAAACATCCCAGGCATGAAACTCAGGACTATAAACATCATCCTGGGTAATATGAAGGGCAATGACCATAGGTAAAAGCAAGTGAACCTCCCCCTCCATTCAGCACTTGTGTGACCATAGTTTGAAGCACTGCACAGCTAGGAATGGACTGCCCAGTAGAAGAGAGACATGGACTTAATGGAGTGAGTCCAGCATAGAGGTGATAAAGGGACTGAGACATCTGTTGTATGAGGAGAGGCTGCGACTCTTCAGCCTGGAGAAGAGAAAGCTCAGGCACATCAATGGGTGTAATGGATTGGAAAAGGGTAAAGCTCAGAGCTTCATCCACACTCATCATAGGGGGAGTTGGACTAGAAGACCTTCCAATGTCCCCTCCAACCCAAATTATTCTATCATTCAATACATGATGCAAGGAAACAAGAAGGAGAGAGACACTTTCCAGTAGTGCCCAGCAACAAGTCAAGTGGCAATGGGCACAATGAAAACACAGGCAAGTCCATATGAACACAAGACATTTCTTTACTGGTGAGTGGGGCCAAATACTGGCATAGACTGCCTAGACAGGTTCTGGAATCTCCACTTGTGGAGGTATTAAAAATTTGATATGGTCATGCTGATGCTGCTTGAACATGGGGATTAGTCTAGATGATTCCAACCTTCCTATCAGACATACAAATATGAATGAGTTGAATAGCCAAGGATACCCTAAAAGCAGAATTTGTTCCTCAGATCTATTCAGATAAACCCCAGGATTATTATGCCTGTTTATATTCAAAGGAGATTGGTAAGGATGTGCTTTGAAGAGTTCTATTACTGAGTAGATGATTATGTAAGTTGTATACTGTACTACTGCATTTTTAATAGGGAACATACTGTCGACACCATCTTTTCAGGCAGCAGACTATAATCCCTAGGCAAGATAAAATCTGCTATTTCCACCAAGTATCTGCAGGCATTGTGGAGCAAGCTGACTTGGAAACTGCTGCCTAGTGCCTAGAGGAAGATAATTCTTACAGCTTGCTTCACAGGTCTGGTAGGAAGTCAGCTGAAACTTGGGAGGAGCCAGAAGCTGATGATTTGCTGATTGGTGTTATCACGTTTCTTTATGCTTAATGCCTTGTCAGCAAGGCAGTGGGCTTTAAAACTCATACCCAACTTCTTTTCCATGCCTTTGAAAACTATAGGTTTGATACTGTGGGTTCTGGCAAGATTGAAAAAAAAAAGGAAAGCACTTGATATTTTAAGTCCAAAATGTTATCTCTGCATAATCTAGAGTATGAATTTAAAAAAGGTCAGCTGTTTTATGTTATGCAATTCCTGCCCAATAGTTCACTGAATATAAGGAATTTTGCACCCAGTAAGGGAATATAAACTGAGACTTATCCATACAGGCAGGCTTCACAGCAGAGCAGCCCATAACCTATATTATCATGTATAATCTAATTAAACAAATAATTGCTGCCAGAATGTTGCAATACTTGTCAGATCACTCATCATCTGCTATTTTATCAGCAATGGTATAAAAAGGAGCCAACAACCATCATTACTTGCAGATGTCTAGGAGGAGGTTAATTTCAACCAACCAAGAGGGATTTCATAATTAAAATATTTAAAGATGTGAAGGAATCCTGACGCCTCAAAAATTTTAAAATTATGTGCATGGAAAAGGTAAGAGATTGTACATACAAATGATGAGGTACTACCTTTGTACATAAAAATTGAGCTGAAAAGCTAAACATTATGTAAATTAATTAGGAAAGATGTAGATTTCCTCTCCCATCTGCTTTGTTTGCAGATTTTATAGTGCCTTGATGTTACAGCAATAAAGCGGGATGACTGTGCTTTGCCTACTTATCTTCTCTTGCAAGGACAAATCTTTTTCAACCATCTTTGCACAAGGCAGAACAGCACAGCAAAGTATCAACATAAGGGTTGGATGATTTAATACAAACTGTGTCATCTGGCAGGAACTTCCAGTATCTGAAGCCGCACTTTTCACTTTTGACATGGCAGAGAACATACTGCCCTGTTCTCAAAAACTCATTTAACTTTTTTATGGAATGCCAATATCAGAACAAGCTGCTAACCACAGTTTTAAAACCACACAATTTACAAAGTGATGTAACATGAATTCCACCTGACTTCAGATTCACAATACACAGGAAGACTTCTTATATTGTCTGCTTTTAAGGCAATAAAGTAATTTTAGGTTATGACATTTCTCTACATACTCAAGAAGAAACAGTATAAAACTTACATGCACCAAGTTCTGTAACATGCTACGCCATGCTCTGTAATATGTTACCTACTAAGAAATAGGCTTTAGTGGCAAAATACCTGCTGTAAAATGGTGACAAAGGGTGACAAGAAACATAGAGTGAGAGACAGAATTTCTTCATAATTATTTTCACTAGAAAACATGCAAAGACATCAACAAAGTAAAATTGATTGCAATATCACAATAAATCACAATATCACTAATGTGATATCACAATATCACTATTAGTTTGCCCAGAGAAGTTGTGGATGTCCCATTCCTGGAAGTGTTCAAGACCAGATTGGATGTGGCTTTGAGCAAGCTGGTCTAGTGTGGAGTGTCCCTGCGCACGGCAGGGAGGTTGGAAATAGAAAATATCTAAGGTCCCTTCCAGCTCAAACCATTCTATGATTCTGTGATTGAAATTCCCCCCTGATTTTTATTCCCATGTCTATTCATGTTTTACCACCACAACCCAAAGGAGATGGTAGTAAAAAAACATATGAGGAGGAAATCAACAGCTCCTAAGCACACATGGCTGGGTGCTAGGGAAGGGACATAGGGGCACAAGCCAAGAAGTGGCAGCTTGACAAGTTTTAAAGCATTCTATTTGGAAAAATGGTGTGATGATTTTGGTTTCTGGTTATTTCTTTACCCTTAGCTTTGCTTCAAACTGATTTCTTTAGTGAATTATTAAGAAAGTTTGCTCAGTGGGTAATTTCACAATCATAAAACCTCTTGCCTTTCACACATAGGTAAGATAAGATGCTGTCATTGAGTAATCCTTCACCATATGTAACTGCCACCGCACTCACTGCTAATTGAAATGTACAAAGGCATGTTTATTACTTGAGTAAAAACAGTTCAGCAGAACTAGGCACCACCAAGAAGATGAGACATTTAATTATAAGCGATGTTTTGGATAAAACATAAACTCACTTGCTGATTGCTGTACCACTAACTAAAAGGCATGTCTACCATACAGGGAAGTGATAGGAGCTGAGAGCATTACAGCCCACGCAGCGACTGTACTTTACCTCTTCTCAGATCAAGAAAGGTAAATTATAACATCCAAAGGTTTCTCTATACAATTATTTTTGGCAGGGTCAATTAAACTTCATGAGCATCTTTGCTGCCAGAGCTGAAGCACTTCAGATCATGAACTGTTTTCTTTCAAGATAATTTATCTTCCACACAGTACATAGCCTTCTGGGATACGTTAAAAAGCAGATAATAATAACAGTCACACAGCCTCAGCCTATGCACAGCACTTAGTGAAAACATCAGCAGGTGGTTACTATAGATACACAAAGCAAACCATTTCCACATCTGAAAAGTGCTCAAGCCACGGCCCACTGCAGTAAGGCTGAAATGTGGCTCAACAAGAGATACGAGAGTGGCATGAATAAAATGGTGAAAATCTCACTGCATTAGCACAGGCTAATCCAACATAAACATATCCTCATGACGCTGCAGACACGCTGCATTCCAGTCCCTCAGAGTCTGACGGATGTTAGTGTTGCATGAACACTAATAACTTATCACAACTATACACATGCCCAACATTCCTTCCCCTTCCTCTCTTGGTGACTGATTCAAACTAAGGCAAACTACTGGAACTGAATGTTAAATGATGACATAGCACTGCCTTGGGTTCTTTCTTTGCAAGAGAGGTTTACATCCTTGGCTGCTATAAAATGGAGTGCTACAACAGTGCCCTGTCAGGACTGTTACAGTTCTGTCCACAATGTGGTTTTTACATCATGTCCACTTTGTATCACACAAAGAAGGATTTCACAGACATTATAACAAAATACAAAGCTAATTTTACAGCTTTTTGTCATCTCTTGTAGTTTCATACTCTATTTCTTTTAGCTATTCTTCTAATGAGGGAAGCATGCATCATAGAAACTATGCCAAGAAAATTCTCCTTAGGAAGAGCTTGAAGTAATGTATGGTGTGTGCAAACTGTGTTGAATGCTTCTTATGCCCAGGGAAGACAGCTATATTTAAAGAATGTGACAACTGCTTAACTTTGCAAGCATCAGTACAGGCCAACCTTGACCAGAAAGCAAAGCAAAATTTCTCTGCTAAGTCATGCAAATAAAACTATTATAATTTCTTACTAATTGTTATATTTCTAAATGACTTCCGGATTTTAGTGTAAAAGACATGAATAGTGAACTATCTCAGGTTGAAACGTAATATAAACAGGAGGATATCAGAGTATTTGTAATTCAAAATTCCTAAACTAAACAGTAACTCCTTATTTTTCATTCATCCTTTCCTCTCTAGAGTTTTATAAAGCCTCTTCAGAAACAGTTTTGTGATTGTGTTTATTGTGTCTGTTGAAGAAACTGTCTAGTCATTAACAGCTGGGTTTATTGAGGTAGCACTGACAACATGACATTTGACACTAGAGAATAACTTCCAGTTTGAACCTCACTGTGAAAAAAAAGTGGTTGCAGATACAGTAAGTAGGAGTAGGACAGACACAAGATAAATAACTAATTAGGATAATAAAATTATCTTAAGTAACCCAGACCATTTAGTAGTCAGTGAAATTCAGTTTATCACTCTCAATGAAATTAGCTGATCATTTTTGATTAACCAGACATAGCATCTATGAAGTACTACAATAATGTGCAAACAGCTATTAGAATTTATATTAAAAAGTTTTGCCAGATAAAATAAATAGGTGCTACACTACTAATCTGTAAATAATTCTTAAAATTGATATTAAAAAGTTATGCCAGTGCTATGCCTGCCATAGTGTTCTAAGTGTCTTCTGTAACAAGCAAGGGAATTCATAGTTTAACTGAATAGTGTAGTATGCCCTGAGGAGAGAAAAAGTACTTTCAATAAAGAGAAAACATCTGCAAAGACACTTATTTATAGAGGCTTGTGATAAACAAGACTCATGCTCATTAACTTAAAAAAATCCAAACATTCCTTCCTGCTGAATCTACAAAGTTACCACGTATCATGAGCTAATAAACCTGTATTTCAAGATTTCGTATTTATGTTTTAGTTTGGCTTTGCTTTCCTTTTGTGTATCAACCTTCTCAGTACTGTAACACAATTCACTATTCTGGTTTGAAAAGCAGTCAGACGTTCTAAATTTCCAGCACTAATAAACTAAGCTTTGTTAACAAGTAGACTTTCTTATGTATAGCACTTCTAAATCAAAGACTACAAAGGTTTTTGTGAGGATAATCTAGGTTGTCAGAATATGGAGGATCAACAAATTGATTATATTTCATTTTATTTTGTTCTATTTTTTATTTATGTTGTAAGTATCATGGCTAAGATCCAGTTCTTCTGAAAAGCTATCTGAAAGCCATTCTGAGTCAACAACACAGTAGACATTTTGGAGACATTACAACAAACTAAAAGTATGAATTATTGTCACTGCATTTTATACCTTATGGAAAGGTTCTGTTTCAATTTTTTTTTCACCAGAAGTTATTTCAGAAAATGACTTGCAAAACCAGAGTAACTAATGAAATATGCTTTTTCCTCTGGCTTTTTTGGACATTGAATATGCTGTCACAAGGCGACCGGCTAAGCAACAACTATCAGGGTCATACATGTTTGCAGCTATAACATTTAGAGTTATATGCAGTAAAAAAATAGAAGACTTCAATAAAAACTAAGGTAGAAAATTCTCAGTCAAAAGACTAGGAAAAAAATTCTCACACATGTTTGGACTTCTGCTAAGGGACAGTTTCTCAAGGAACACTCTCATCCTTGTATCCTCTCATTGCAACTCTCATCCTAGGAGGTTTACAGCTCAAAAGCTGAGTTACAGCAGAGCACAGCCCTGTATGGCAGAGAGGGGAACTGCAGGGCCCAGAGACCCTTTCTGTCTTCTGTGACTGTACAGCAGAGTCACTGGATGTGAGCTCCTGCTCATCTCCCAGGTTTAACAAAGGATCAGAATCTTGGAGAACCCCTAATTCTTTAGACACATTTCTCCTTCAGCCACACCAGATCCTTGGTGAATGCAGATCGCTCAACAGGGAAGCAAGGCAAGCTCAGTGGGACAAATATTACCTTCCTCAAGACCACCTGACATAGCTGGGGGAAAAAAAGCCAAGTTTAGGCTACACCATTATTTGTTTTGGTCTGAAAGTATGACTAAAGATTTGAACAAATGGATCCCAGTTTATTTCACTTATTTTTATAAATCACACAATTTGAAAGAAAAATATGATTCCCCTATGGCAAAGGAGAGCTGATGAGGTAATTAATATGGCAAAGAATGACACAGAGAAACAGAAGTGCTACTGGTAATATTAGAGATTTTTGTGAAAGACAAAAAAAGAAATGGCGTGGAAATGATTAAAAATGTTTTTTAAAAAATAAACACTTTTAAATAACCATCATGGAATTCAAATGTTGTGAGACACAAAAAAAATTAATGTTTCCAAGAAAATATCAAGAGAAATAATTTCCTTGGTAATTCCATTCCAGATGAAAAAGTGATATATTAACAATGAAAAAAATGTACAATAACTGAGCCCTGAAACCACTCAGTAAATCATTTAACAGAGTTTGGCAAATAGTATCAGGAAATGCTTAAAAAAAGACTCTCCCCTTCAAGACCCAAATCACTGCATATGACTCTGAGATACTAAAAAAATTCTTTGTGTTAGCTGTTATTTATTCTAAAGGAGAACTATTGCAAATTTGATTTAGTTTCAAATTCCTAAAACATCTTCTAAATTTTGAATTTATATATTGTAATCTTCTTGTTTTCTTATTTCTTTTCCCAGAGTTAAACAGCTGATCACATACCAAACCTCAACAGCCGGCATATAAATGCAAGATGCAACAGGAAGTGACATAAGTAGTTCATTAGGGAATCTCTGATCCTCTTCTCTATCAGGGTCAGATATTTCTACTAAAACAATATCTCAGCAACCAGAACTCTTAAGGTGAGACTGAGTTCTTGCACAACTTCAGTAAGTCTAATGAGTTCTTTGTAGAGATGTCCATTTCAATGTCAAGAATCTCATGTGAAGGTGCATTTTTTTTGTCTCTCAAATCTTTGCACTGCATTATCAACTAGGCATTGTGTTTCTTGTCATAACAAGTCATGTTGCTGACATACAGCAGTTTTTTCCATCACAAAGGGTGGGAGGGGGGGAACCTCAAGTGCATCATAAATCATTTAGTAAATATATCTTGAGGTGAAAGGTACATACAGAATGCAAGATAAATACACATCTTAAAGGAATAATAAAAAGAAGTGTACCTTTTTGTCAACAGCTTGCAATATGTACTGTTTACAAGTACAATCCAATCCTTGCTGGATCTTCAAAAACTGAGGTCATTGTCACAAGCACAATTCCAGAAAGTTCTTTTGCACTACTCCTGAAAGCTGTGTAATGGAAATATTCTTCATGGTAAATCTTACTTTTATTGCTCAGTAATGGCAGCAATTTTCAATGTTGCCCTTACCAGTCCTAACACCATTAGATATTCTGTAGTTTTGAAAATATTTAATACTAAACAGTACTGTATGAGAAACAGCAAATAGCAGCAGGACCAGGAAGGTGAACTGTGAAACAAGTCACACTGTTGCCCTTACATATTCATCTTAAAATGTGAATTCTGATTGTACTTATATCCTGTTGCTGTAAATTAGTTTTCTCTAATCAATATGAAAAGTTGAAGGGTTTTTATTACTTTTCTCTTTCCACTGAGCTTTGCTCAGGCAGCTATTGGTCCACTACTAACATTATTGCACTGAAAGCACATTACCATTGAATAAACATGAGCTGCCAGAAATTGTGGATTTGCACAGAGGCTTTGTGAAATCGGTGAGTAGGCTTTATTATACATAAGACAGACTGCACAAAGAAACACCACTCAATGAGACAAAACTAAGATCTTAAAAGTCGCTACATTTAAGCTAGCAAATGCTTTTTGAGAGTCTAGATCTCTAGGTTTTCTTAATATGAAAACCTCATTTGAGGGATAGTTTAGCTATAACTATTTAATTCTGAAAAAAAAAGTTTGTTTTATGAAGGTTAGGTAATGATTAAAAGGAGTTCTTTCTACAAGCATAGAATACATATTCATGTATTTAAACCGACAGTACACCAAAAATGTTACCTTCCTTTCTGAAACCAGGTTAGATGTGCTGGATGGTTACTATGATCAGTAGAAAACACCACAATATCTTGTCTTTTTATTCTCTTCTAGTTCACTGAAATGCTCCCACATACAAGTCTCCTATTTGCCATTATTCTTTTCCTTCATATACGTTTTCAGTTTCTACATCTCTCTGTAACTGAGTCAGCTGGTTATAAGTACATTAGTTGGTAATGTGACAGCAATGGACTCAGTTGCGTTTCATAAGCCCCTGGAAAGCTGTGGAGTTTTCATGACCTAACACTCATCACAAACCCACACTTCTTTTTTAGTTTATTGGATAGGATTTCAACAGGCAGAGTGAATTCACATTGCAAACATCACCCTGAAATTTGTGCTGGCAGTTTGCATGTAATATGTGCTGGAATAGACAGTATTTATGTGGTGAAAACAGTTTACTCATTTGGCACAAGAAGATGTGATAATGCCATTCATCAGGAAAACATACAGATGGCACTTGGATTGTTCATATTCTATATTCTCTCTCTCTCAAGTAAAGTTGTCTTGTTTGGTTTTCATGATGATTCATCTGATGCTGCCTGGTGGGCAACTCTAGTGCTAAAAGCCCTGTGGGGACAGAGAACACAGCATGGCAGGCATTACAGAAGTTCTCTGATGTCCAAATTCACACTTACAGTAAAAACTAACACATTTCCAAATGCATTCTTGTCTATTCTAACTTCCTTTTCTGAGATCTCTCTGACATCTTTCATCCTGTTGTCATACGGAAACATTTTATGCTTCTGTTTAAACATCAGTTGATAAATCTCTTTCAAAAGAAGCATCATTCTGAAGACATTTTTTGAATTCACTGTATATACCCCCTTGCTTTGTATATGTTCAGTATGTGATCAAGAAAATCTATAAAACTGACTGATAAACTGAAAAAATTCTACCTAATTAGTACTCACCAGATTTTGCCAGTCATCTTCAGCCCTTCAGGCAATGTTCTGCCAGTGTAAGGTCTTCCTTCTCTCTTTCTAAATACCTGAAGATTTGCCAGAGTCTGAGAGAATTATTCAGAGGTATTACGTCTCTCAACAAGTTTAAAGATAAACCAAACCTGAAGTGGAAAAGTGATGTGATATAAACTGCACAAAAACAAAGCATGACATAAAAAAAAGAGTGGATGTGCAAGCAAAATAAAATTATGGGAAACTATCTGCATTCTGAATGCTATCTTGGGGAAAAAAAAGAGACTTTAAAAGACTATTGCATGTTTAAAAAACCTACCAAACCATACAAATAAATTAGTCGTTTAAGATAGGCTGCTTTCAGAAGCAAATTATTAAGACCTGCACTACTAGACTAAATGGGAGTAAAACTTTTTTTAAAAAAACACTTTTTTTCTCTCAGTTAGTTCCAATTAGGAATTTTCATTAAACAAAAACAGTAACAAAATTATTTTAATAAACTGCCATACAACAACTAGATAATATACCTACCAACCAGACCCACCAACACACACTACATTTTTTCAATGTCATATACACGAATACATCTGCTGTGGTTATGCCAGAAATCAAGCTACAAAAATGGCTTGCCCGTTACAGTACAGGGGATCTACAAGAAAGGCAGGAATAAAAATCAGTTACTGGAAATCCCAGTTTTAACCACACCATCCCCTTTAAGAATTCTCTGTAGTAAAAAGAAAAAATAATATGTTGTAATTTTCTTTTCTAAAAGAAGCTAGCATAGGAGCAAACACTGCTGAGATTTGAAGTGTTTTCAAATTTATGCTTGCCTAAATATGAACAGAAGTTACCCTATAAGTTTTAGAAATACTTGGCCAGACACCAACCACTGTACTTACATAAGGCCATACAATCACCTGACACTTGTAGCTGCCTCACTGATTTTCCAAGAATTTTAATCCTCTTTTCCTGAAACTACCTCTTTAGTGAGAAAATATGTTTATTCTATTCCTTATACGCTTGCTTTGCAGATAAACAGTTTCATTTATCAAACAGTACCATGATATTTTCCACTTTCAAACATGAGAAATCAAGATATTTCTTTTTACAGTGAAGTACAAAGTGTGTCTTGTCACATACAAGAGCCCATTTCTCAACTGTGCACTCTCAAGCTGCTTCTACACATTTAAAGCCTTTCTAGAGAATAATGAAGCTTCCCAGCTCTTCCCTTCTGCCAAGCAGCCAAACCATGATGTCAGCAAGTTACAGGCACACAGGTGGGTGCACAGCTATTAGGGCAAAGAGCATACCAGAGACTAGATGCTTGGTGGTTGGAGGCAGATGTAGCCTGATCTTCCTATTTCCAGAGGTTTCGGTTTTACAAACTGTTTAAATATACTATAGTTAGTTATTTAGTTATAAATAAATAACCTATTCATTTTGCTTTAGTTTCTGTTTTCTATTAGATATAAAATGTGATAAAGTTCCTTGTCCCATTAAGCCAGTGGAAGTTTTAACTGCAGACTTCAAAGAAACCAAAATCTGTCTCTTTATTGTTTAAAATATTTCTGACTAGTGACTATAAAACTGGAAATACTCGTTAACAATGATTTTGGTGTCTGATTTTTTTTGCATGTGTAATTTACACTTATATCCTGTGTAATAATTAAAGGTTCCAAAGTGACAACAGAATGTATTAAGAAGTGTGTGAGATTGCGGGAAGTCAGAACAATATTCCAGGCAATTACCTTCACTCTAAAAAGGATTATTGCATGCTTTTCTTACAACAGAATAACAGATTGGTTGAGATTTGACTGCTGGAGGTCTTTGGTCCACCTTCTGATCAAAGGAGACTGAACTAGAGCAAGTTCTTCAGGCTGTATCCACTGAAGTTTTTAGTATTTCCAAGGATGAAGACTCCACAAGCTCTCTGGGCAACCTGTTCCAGAGCTTGACCACACCCATGGTAAAAAATATTATTCCTACTTTTTATTTCAGTTTATGCTCATTGCCTCTTGTTCTGTTAATTCCTGGCAGTGGTGTCACCTTGAAGTTGTACACATATAGATGGAATATTCAGAAATGTCCACCGTTGCAAAACCACCAGCACAACTCCACCTCTGCTGTATAAAAGGTCACTCAAAACATCATTCACTGTCAACAGCTACTTTGTCAAAGCAAATTTAAATTTCCACCATACTCCTACACAAGCACTTCCTACTATTACTCCTGCAAGCATTTTTCTCCCTAAAAAACATCTCTCATAACACTTCTATACTGTCTGAGGTTCCAGAAACCAAAAAGGGCTTGTCATACAAAAGGGGTGGAGGGTGGGTGATGAAAGCAGCTGTGCCTAGAAAGTCAGAAAAAAATATTATAATACAAGTATTACTTCTGTGGCTGCATTATACATAAAGTAGGAGGAAAAGCAGGAGAGCATGAAATCAACGGCTGGGAAGAGCCACTGATAACTGCAGAAACTGCCATTCTGTGATTTCCAAAACTTTCCTCCCTCAACATCAGCAAAGCAGCAAAAAGAAGGTACCACAGGCTGTACACTGTGCTGCAGTCTGGCACAAATAGAAGAGAAAGTGACTGCTCCAAGCAGCCACAGGCCTCTGCTTCCTTTGTCTACATCTAAAGAGGGACCTCTGTGGAAATTTTTCTAGTGCAAAATAAACTGGTAGTTTGTGGCTATACCAGGCATTTCACTGCCCTAGCATTTGTGCAGATACACTGGTTAAGACAAGAGCAAAAGGCACAAAACGATGCACATGGACTTTACTGCACCTTGACCCATTCTGCTCTGACACAACACAACTGAAGTCCACCGAAGGAAGTGTTAGGGAAACTATCCTGCCTGACCATTCAGAAGCCACTCCACCAGTTACTCTTGCGCCATTCAAGTGGCACTGAGGTCCCTTTGCAGCTACACATGCCACTCTCACAGCCAGACCAGGTTTCCCTACTGGCTCAACTCCAGCTTTCCCATAGCAGAGTCTCAGACGTCTGGATCCCTCAAATATTTTAATCATGATGCAAAAACAGAGTAACAGCTCAACCCAGTGCTGCCAAGAAGGGGCTCCAAACAAAGAAAAACCTGGGCTTTTATACCCTCACAGTCAAAGCACAGGAAGATCTGGGGGTCCTCAGCTCCTGCCGTGTCTCTCAGTGTCTGTCCCCTGTCTGGCACCACAGGTCCCCGTGCCCTTTGTTGTGCAAATGTTGGTTCAAGTTCACAGCCTGGGGCTCTCACCACCAGAGCTGAACTCGGAGCTGGCACTGCAGCTGCTCACGGAGCTACCAGCACTGAGCGTATTCCATTCCTCAAGAGCCAGAGTATGTCAGGACAGGAGTCAGTTGCCTAAAAGCATGTCCAAGTGCAGAAATACTTCTCTGCATGAGCATAAGCGAGTCCACAATCTCGCCCAACACCTGAAACATCCAGCATCTCTAATATGATCAATGCTTTGGTGGCCCAGAACTCGAGAAGCCTTCCATGGGGATTATGCAGATCAAGAATAGGAACTATCTTGTGGGATTCATGAAATTCAAAATCTAATGACAAATCATAATAAATATAAAGTTGCAGTTATATAGTAAAATTCCTACCTAACTGAAGCAGTTATGCATAATGGAATGAAAATAGTTTTTAAAATAATCTGATGCTCCCTGTTTCTAAAAAAATTGTTTATTCTTTTTGCTGTGTTCAATAACTGTATTATTCCACTGAAAACCTCAAGGCAAAATACAGTTTTTAAAGCTTTATGGACAAATTTTCATACTAAGTAATTACTTGAAAGGTTGGCAGAAATCTCTTTTTGTCTTTTATCTTCACTTTCCTGAAAGTACAGTTCTTTTGCATTCAAATATATGTTGCTCTCTGGGATGCATTATGTATGACAGAAGTAATTAAAAATCGTTTACAATGTTAGACCACTAGTTTTGTGCAAATAGAGCTGACTTTAGTTTCTTGCTTGAAAGATTTTTTGACAAATAAGGTAATTGTTAACTGCCAATTTTCTAGTGGGAAAACTAAACATAATTTCAAACTGTGATTTTTTTCTCCATCTCATCTAAAACATTGTTCCCAACTAGTTTATTAAATGCTGAATAAATATATCTCCAACTCAGCACATTTACAAAGCTAAGCAGGAATTCAAAATTCCTTTCTTCTAAGGGCCAAGCCTGCAGGAAAATATCTGCCTGAAGATATGTGAATTTTCTTCTTCATCATGAGAAACACATTCTGGCCAGAGAACTGAGCTTGTAAAGCACATCAAACCCCTCAAAAATTCCCAGATGATACCATCCTAAAACAGAAAACACCAAGAGTTGAATACACATGAAATAAAGCATATTAAGTCAGTTGTTCCTAAAGAAATAAAAATAATTACAGATTTTTAATAATCCAAGATGCGTATTTGTTTGTCTGTCTGTATCTTGACTGATTGGGCAAAAATTTAAAAAATAGCTTTTGTTCTATCTGGAATGAAAGAAAAACAGTAACTGGATGCTGCCTTAGAAAAAGGACTTCTTAATCTTATTCAGCACTATCTAACAACTTCCACAATAACAGTGGAATTTTTAATAATCATCATGATTTGGCTTCACAATTTATAATTGCCCTTGAGCATCTTCACAGACCTTTTTTGGTAAGGCCTGATCCTAACTCCAGGAGCCAAGCAGTGGAACTACAAGACGGTATTCCCACTGCAGGAGAAACAGCAGTGTCTTCTCTAAGCATTTAAAGCAGGAATACAGGCGAGCACAGTTATTACTAATGACACTAACACTGGCTGCTTCGGAGGGATGCTCATGCACTTGATAAAGTTCAGAAGATCCTTTCCTTTTCTATAACCTCTAATATGCAATGGTGATCCTGACCAGAAGACCTCTGTACACCAAGGTGCAGTGACCTCCACAGAAGGGAAGCAGAGCAGCTCCACCAGCCTCGTGCTGCATGTCCAGCCTGGCCTTCAAGCCCACATTGGGCAGCACATGCCCTTGGCTGCAGGACAAACCCAACCAGATCACTGCAACCACCAGCTCCACTTACATGTCCTTCCCCTGACCTAAAAGTGCAGCAAGCAGCTTTTAAGTGAACATCCCTTCTGGTACACAATACAAATTATGAATCAATCAATCAAGCTGTTGACTCATAAGAAATTTCTGGAATGCAGAAAAGCACACTGCACCACTTTTGCAGCAGAAGTACAAACAGGCAAAAGTAGTATTTTTTTTTTAAAGAAGATTTAAAGCATTTACTACTGTCTTCATTTAAAACCTCTTTTTTTCCCACAAAATGCTTTAAAAAGCTAATGGAAATGCAATTTTTTAAAAAAAATATTTAGATATTTTATATGTAAATACTTTGTTCATGGGTATATATATATATTTTTGGTGTATAGATTTTATTTTAATAGAATAATAATATGAGAATTGTAGGAATAAGATATGCAGTAGAAGCAATAGTGGAAGAGAAGGTATAATCCAGTATTCTGAAAACTAAAATTAAAAAAAAATCTAGTAACTCAAACTTCTAAGACATCATACAAGTCCTTACTTCAAAACAACAATCTAACTATAGGCATTGTTATTTCTCATGTAAATTACCTTAAATTATAATTTCAAAGTGAGTTTTCTTAATATAGTCATTCCATGGAGAAACTGTTATTTGCAGTAAAAATTGATAAATTGTCTTTCTGTTGAGATCTACAGAAAGGAGGTCATCATTGCAAAATGAAGCAGTACCAAGACTGAAGACTTGTTTCAGATTTACTGACGCATATATCACTCATATGTTTCTGTTTGGGTCAGGAAAGGAAGGATCAGAGGTTGCTCACTTTTAACACTGTGCTCCCAAAAAGGCTGTAAACACAGGGAAATCTGAGCTATGGTACAATCTGAACACAACCTGTATTTTTTTTTAAGTGATGGCAGAAAGGAGGAAAGCAGCTACATCCTTGTTTTGCCAACTTTACTGGCAAAGAGGTGATTTCAAGGAAAAGAGGTACAGCTCAGTCCCTTTAGTGTAAACATATTCAGTCCCATTATGTAAATATGCATGTAGGATGTCTTTGAAAAATATTCCTTGCATTTTGCTTCTTCTTTCCCAATAATTACTTATTCTACCTAAACTATTCTCTTACAATGTAAATTTTTTACAATGAGAAAGACATCTGGCTAAAAAAAAAACTATAGGCTGACGCCTTCTTTGCTTCTCATTCTTGACAGGCAAGCTCTGCTATGCTATAATTTATCAGCAAACAGCTTATTCAGAAACCTTTCATTCTGATATATTAATGTTTACTTTATCAGAACCGTTTACTTAGCTACTATGTCTAAAGTATGATTCAGCCCTACAATCACTATAACCTGCTTTTAAGCCTGAAATCAACTACTGACCTAACTATTATTTTGTTAATGGTGTTGCAGAACTCAAAAACTCTGGGAGACTGTTACCCCCAGGAATTAGCCCTGTAAACACCAGAGCTTTCTACTAACCATTTTTATTAAGGTGATCCAGGTACCAAGAAAAAAGAACCTCTGAGAACATTTTTTTAATGAATCACAGAATCAGCCAGGTTGGAAAAGACCTCTGAGATCATCAAGTCCAACCTTTGACTGATCACTACCTTGTCAACTATATCATGGCACTAAGTGCCACATCCAGTCGTCAGCTGAACACTTCCATGGATGGTGACTTCACTGCCTCCCTCAGCAGCCCATTCCAATGTTTAAAAACAATAAAGAAAAACATATTGCAGCTTCTATTTCTTCAACTAATAATAAATATTCATATCTAGGCTACATAGTTAACTTTTGGTTTAAATTTATGGCCAGAATTGAGGTATTAAATCAGTACCAGCAGGAAGATGAAATATTGTAGGAACCAGGAAACTTGACAGAGTGAGCCATACATCAAATCTTCACAGCTGAGAGCCCCAGGACACAAACCAAGTACTTTGTAACAAGAAGGCTCTACAGCACTCACAAAGAAAAATGAAGGCAACAGCTTGTCAGGTTTGCAGCTCTCCAATGAAGGGCAAGCATGACCTGGAAGAAAGGGAGGGCTCTCAGCTGATCTACCAATACCAGCACAGCCAAACACAAACACATCTAGCATGTCAGCAAATCCATGAAAAACAGCAGGATAAGCTGTTCACCTAAAAAATGTGATTTTTTTTTTTTTACTAGAAATAGAAACATGAAGATAAATGAAACATATTATGTGATTTTAAAAATACTCTCATATGCATGGCTTTACCACAGTCTTTCAGCCCTTGTGAAACCCTTCCCGGACAATCATAAATTGAAGGATACAAATCATTTTAAAAGATCCTTAAAATGTAATGGTTATCTATAGTATGACAAGGACAGAACACATCACATAGAATCCTTTTGGGATGGGCTACTTACCACAGATCTTCCTGTGAGTAAGTGTGGTCAGCCTAGACTCAGTATGACTGAAGCTTTGTTACAACTGCATGGGCAAATTATGTTCAATATATGTTTGTGTTAAAAAAAAAAAAAAAAGTTGCATTGCATTTTCAGGAATGGAAAAAAAAATTAAATGAGGTCTTCTTTTGTCTCTACATTGAGTATTTGTGGACAACAGCCAAAGACCAGATACTCAATTACCTTGTAAAAACTCGGTGAAGGAGAAATATAGGTGGGAGAAAGACCAAAACACAATGTTCTTTACACAGTCATGCTGAAATGAAGAATTTGAGTGCTCACTTCTCTCCATATGATCCCATGCTCCACTGAAAAACATTGGTCTAATGGAGACTAATGGTCTCCCAATTGAACCCTGTCATCTGGTATCTCTGGCAGAAGTAAAATAAAGGTGCACATTTCCTGTAGTACATTTGAAGGAGAGGTTGAAAAGGCGCAGCTGTGGTATCTCAGCCTACAGCACACGATGTGCTGTTGGGTGATGCTACCAAGAAGCAAATAGGACATAGGTTACAGTAGTAGGTACAAGCCAAAGTAGAAAAAGAATATTGAATAGTCAGAATAAACAGTAACATTCATTTTTCTGCTAAAAGGTAAAGTATTGCCAATAAAGTGATTTAATTTTATGTCTTCTGCCACTATGAATATAGTAACTGCATTTTGTTCAGCTCATGTTCTTCACATAACACTATATTTAATAAAGAGTTCTAGTCATAGAGTTTTGAAGAAAACTCATGTATTTCCTGTTCTCTTTGATACAAAATATTTGCCCAGTACTCTAAAATCTCTGAAGGAAGGACACCCATCAGACAAGGAAAAAGCGATATAACATGCAAAAACTCTATGGAACTCTATGAATGAGAAATATCTACAACACAGAGGAGCTGCTCCTCTGATCCCAAAGAGCTAACCTAAGAAGAATAAGTAAAGACAAATTTTGAAACTTTAACAACCCCTTCAGAATTTTAATTGCTAATGATTTTAACATTATCTAGATTTATATAGACTCAGCTATTTATCTAATACTAGCAGCAGTCCAATCCAGTAATAACAAATAAGGGGCTTTTCCCTCCAATTACCACTATAAGTAGGCTGCCTAGTATTTTCTGATTCCAACACGCATTTTTTTAAATGTATTTTAATTGACTGGAACTCTCAATTTAATTCTGTATTTATTTCTTGAACACCCAGAAATGAAAGGTTTTTTCCAAGAGGCTAGATATTAAGCATAATAAGCTTTTTCTTCCACTTTAGTTGAAGATTTGATTACACAATACAGGCATACATTTAATGCAAATATGATGCAGTAACTGTAATTTGCCCCCTTTTTTTTTTTACTTGTATAAGAATGAAGATCAATAATTATTAAAAATTCAGAGACTGCTCCTATTTGGCAAACTATATTCAACACCAAATGTATCTCAATATTATTTATCTCAGAGGACCATCATAAAGAGACACAAAACATCCATCCTGATAGCAAGGAATATATTAGAGAATATTTATATTTTATCAGGGAATATATTAGAAAATATTAGAAAATATATAAACAGATACCAAAATAAACAGTTTTTTAAATATCAAGTTAGAATATAGAACATATGTCCAAAATCATTACCTTTTCTTTTGATATACATTATCTTTAAAACAATCAGCCTGTATTTTTTTTTTCTGTAGAGTGAATACATAAAAACTCAGAAAAAAATTCTAAGATATTCAACATAACTGTTAGCTGACAAATTTCAGCTGAAGGAAAGCATACTGATAAACATTAAAAATGCTGACTTATTTGCTTTTTGCACACTTTGTTGGTGAGCAATTTTTATTTTTTTTAAAAAATGCCTTTTTTCATTGAAATATTTGTAGTACTTCTTTGCTTTATTTCAGGTTTTGTTCATTATTCAGTTACAGTTCCGCACTAAGAGCTCCTGCACTTTATCTCTTTAAATTTAGTACTTCACACTTATAAGTGCATTGCTCTTTGAATAATTACAAATTATATTAAAAGAAGCACATTTTCCAGTAAATATTTAGTTATTTTATAAATCTGCAGATTATATGCATCTCTCCTACCAAGCAACAATAGCTCAAGGAAAGAGTCTAATCAGTTCAAGGTTTCTCTTCCTGAAGGAAAGACAAATATGATTCATGTCATACCTGGAGTTAAGTTACTTTTTTAAAGTGGAATAATTTAAAATAAGACCTTCTTGATCACATTTTTAAGTTTGTTGCCTTGAACATGAAGAAATATTAGCTATACTTTAGAAACTACAACCACATATCACATATGGGAAAAGAAAAATACAATTAACATGAAAACAGGGAAATTAGTGACTCCACTTATTAGTGTTTACAGGATAGGCAGTTCCACCGTTTCAAAGTGTAATTACCAGACTTACCAAATCCCAGAAATGCAGCAGCATTATTGCAATTCCTTAGAAACTTAAGGCAGGCCACAACACGGAAAACACAGCGTGCTTAAAATTCACAGCTTAGAGTCCTCCTAACTGTAGGATCCAACTACCATTCTGTAAAAAAAATAAAAAAGGAGAAAGAGGAGCAGGGCTTGCAGTATTCTATTAAATCACAGCCAGGATAACAGAAGGAAATGAGAAAACAAGCACCTGCTATAGTGCAACCCATTGTTGCTGTGTTTCCTGTTAAACAAAAGAGACACAAATCAACATAGGGCAGAAAAATGATCCTACCAAGCAAGAGACAGGGCTATTGAAAATGAAGATGCTGCTGCCCTGTTCCTGTTAAAAGCCATGCCACAATGAAGCAAAGAATTCTGTTGCCCGTGTGAAAAGAAATTATGTGCAAGAACTATCCTTGTATCAATAAGCTAAGAGAGAAATTGTTAAATAAAAGGTTATGCCACCTCTCCATCCTTCATGTTAAAAGCAAGCAACTACAACAAATTTAAGAATTTCAGAATGTGAATCTGTGTCTGGTGTGGCCCGAGTACACTGACAAAACAGCGTCCTTGAACTTTTCAGCTGAGGACTGTAAATGGCTGAATGTGAATTAATTGCCAAAACTGCTCTAGCTGCTGCACACTGACTGTGCACCAAAGTAAAATTTGAGACACTCTAAAGATACAGATTACAATCTGTAGAGCTGTGTGATTTTAGGCACTCCTGGGTTAGGCAGCAGCTGTGTGACCTGTGATCGCATTTTTTGACTTAGGCACCTGAATTCTCCATAAACCTTACCTTAGGTATTTAAGTCCCTTATTGGATCAAGCCAATAAACTCTCTCTCTGTCTTTACCTAAGTATTTTAGATCCTATTATGTTTTGCCTCCCTTTTTATTTTTAATGAGATCTTTATCTTTCTAACATGTAGTTAACTATTTATCCTATGTGTGGTCATTTTTCCTCATCCTAGTGCATACATAATTACTGTGTAATTAAATAACATACTATGAGCCTGCTTTCTTTCAAAAGCACTGAGAACCAATAGCTCAAATTTTCTCAAAGGGAATTAAGATTCTTTGGAAAATTCACACTGCAGTGTTGTACAGAAATGCTAGACAGTGGTAGCAGCCTAGCTTTCTTCAGCTCAAATTAACTTTTGAGACCAAGCTGCAAGGGCAGTTCAGTGGCAACTCATAACTAAAAATTACTCAAAGCCAACTTCTGCCTAACACTGTGTTGCATGAACAAGGGTTAGTGTTTGCTTAACTGCAGAGATGTTGAGCATTTTTCCATTTAAGAATCTCTCTGCTGGAACTATCTCACAGAAGTCTACTAAGCAACACAGAACAAACTGAAACAAAACAAAACCAAGCTGGTTTCTTAGCCAGGGCTGAAGTGACTCAAACATCAAGCATCAATTTTAATGACTTTTAACTACTTTAGGACAAAATAAATACCATAAAGATGAGGCAAAATATTTTTACTTGTGGATGAAAAACTAAAAACCTTTATCTCAACAGATCTGCTTTTACAAGTTGGAAATCACTGTGGATTCTCAAGAAAAACTTGATTTTCTTTAATGTATAAATTATTATTAATTTTGCCTAAATGTTTTTATGTGAGGATGGCTGGAAGCCAAAACTGCAAGGTCCTGGTTGCTGATTCAACAGGAATTTGGAAGTTTTTTAACTACAGCTACAGACACATGGCAGGCTGCTATTGCTATGGAGCCAGGAGCTGACCTTTGACAAGAAATGGATTTCCCAAAATCAGTTTCTTGTTCCACAACAGGGATTTTACCAGATTAGAGGCATGTGGGGACTAGTCCCATGGTAGAACTACTCAGAAATATACAGAAATCACCAGTGCTATCTTCCTGGATATTTGTAAAGTGCCTCTCATGAAAACTTACCTATGTTTTGCTAGATTATCTAAACCAATACCCTTCTACAAAGCATTGTCTTCCTGATTGATAGGTAAGGGTAACTTTTTTTTCGTTTTGAGAAAATGTTTCACTGGAAAATTTCAACTAACCATAATAGAAACTGCAAATTCATTTCACATATGCTACCTTGGTCACCAACTGGCATGGTAAGTAAGTAACAATTTAAAATGTGAAGTAATCTGAAGCCATTCCCCAGCAGTTAACACATGGAAGGCATAAATATGCATGAACCCTTTGCAGGTTATTATGTTGTACGCTTTCCTTCTGAAACAATTACAAAAAATATTATTAGAGAGATGTCAAATGTCTCAGAGAAGTATTTAGCATGGCCATTTCACAGGATTGTTTATACTGGGGTTTTGCCAGTTTCTTGGGTATGGATTTTTAAAAAACAGTAAGATGATATTGAACTAAAATTTCATCAGTAGTAATAAGCTTCTTTCCCATGAAAGGATTCAACTTCAGCTCAACTGGTCTTTTTCCATTTAGAGCCATCACCAAAGATGTAGGCATGGCCTCTTCTGTCCTTCACTGGATCCACCTGAGGTGGAACATGCTCAGTTCAGCTGAAGCAGTGAGAATGGCAGAACAGCCATTTAGGAGTGAAAAGCAAAAGGTAATGGTTTAAATAGCCACAGTCTCTGGAAAGTCCCCAGTGCCATGCATGGTTTGCAGAGGCAGGGCAGCAGACATGAGCACTTCCTGTCTGGAGTGCTACTAGAGGAAGCTCAAGGTGGCTAAACTTGGATTTTGCTGCTTTCTCTCCCCACCCAATTTTGGCAATCGCAGAAGTAGTGACTAATATGCCTCTCTATAGCAACATGAGGTGGCTATGGATATTTTGCTGCACTGACAGCAGCTACCTTCTCTGTCAGTCCTGCTGATGTGTTGGGTATCCTAACCTGGGCACAGGGTTAGGTGGATGCCTTTATTCCTGTCATCTTTCAAAGCAACAGGTTCCCTCTCCTTCCCTCACACTTCTTCAAAGTCTTCTTCCCTAAGTGAGTTTGTATTTTTTCCAAGGACTAAGGGAACACTTCAATTGTGGTCCTCATGACTTTGCAACCATTCCTTCATCACCCTGCTAAGACAAGCACGCTGAAACATTCACTGTGTAACAAGGACTGAGACTAAGAGGTAAACTCAATATTTGAAAAGTTTAGGTAGCAGTTTGTCAATTATTCTTCTATTTACTAACTTGTTTACTACTGATTAACTGTTTTCTGTTCTTCAGACTGAACCAGTACCTTGCTATAACAGCTTGCGTGTCAGGTAATCCCTGTCCTGGCATTAACAGGCAGTTTGGTAGTGTGCAAATCCTCCCACTGTTTCTCAGAAACCATCCCATAATCTCACTTCACATTCTCAGAAGTATTCTCCTAATCTCTAATCTAAATTTCTTTTATTCATTTACTTCATCTTTTTTCTTATAATGTCACTTGCTATCTGTTTTCATAAATCATTTACATTGGGCAATCATATCCCTTCTCCATCTTCATTTTGGAAAGACAGTGGGGGAACAAGCATTTCTCCAATTCTTGTACAGTAAATCTGTTCCAAATTATCCTTCTCTTCCTTCAGTTAGTTACACTTCCTCTTTTTTTTACAAATAACCTGACCACAACTGTCTGTTGTGTGAGTCACATATAGCACAATGAATAATTCCTTATCTCAACAGTAAAAAAATCTAGGCTTCTATCAGTTTTTTTAATAGCTTGCTGTTCTTTCTCATCTCCTATCATTTCCCATTAATAAACTCTCAGGATCTAGCACTAATTTTTCTCAATAGATGTACATGGTTTGACACTTGCATGACTACAAGTGAAGTAATCTGAAGAAATCTTCCATTTCTACTACCCCAGTAGTCATGCAGGTTGGTTTCCTTCTGTCTGACATTTTTCTCCTCAGTTTATTGACATCACTTAAGCAAGTAAGAACTTGCTGCCAAACCAAAAGATCAATTTCCTGCCTTTTTGTGCCAAGGTCACTGATGAAAATATCAAGTAAAATTAGTACCAAAGCTGATCCTCAAAAGTGAAGTGTATTTTCAGACAGAAAGCTCTTCCTACCTCATGATCACTTCCACAGGCTTTTAACAGGATCTTTCGGACCTGACAACCTTTTAGCAATTCCGTATTCTCTGTTTCAGCCAAAATTCTCCATGTGGCTCATTATATAATCTGCTTTATTCAAGTTAAAAGAGATGAGAACTCAAGCACTGCCTGTCTGCAGAATATAGTTTCCATTACAAGAACAAAAGTAGACTTGGTTAGGTTGACTTTAGCCTATGTTAGGTAAAATCAAGGGTTATGGTATTCATGTTAGCCTCATGTCTCTCATTAGTTTTTCACTTGAAAATGTGTTTTACACCCCTAATGTACAATTGAGGTAGCTTAATTGTCTATACTTGGAGAATGCCTTTTTCTTCCTTCTTGTAAGCAATACTATGCTTGCTGATCTACAGTCAGCGTCCCGGATTTTTGAACATCTGATGGTCATAGCTGTCAATTCTGTCACATTTGGAAACTCAGCCAGCTCAGCCTACCCTGGCTGAGGATTTTATCTCTTCAGATAAAATCTGCTCTAAACTTTCACTCCTTTTATACATTCTACCTTTAACCCCTTTATCATTCGTATTTTTAAGACAAGTGTTGCTGCCATCATCATTATCATCAAAGTGAGAGAAATTTCATTCTGACAAATCTTAAAAATGTCATTGGATCTACTGAAAACAAGCAGTCTCTGTTCTGAGAAAAAAAAACACCCATCAGTCCATAACACTGATATGATAAGACTGAAAACAGTTGTTTTTGGAGATGAGAACTCCCAGAACCACAGTCAAACTAGCATTCTGGTAACTGGGAAGGAGGAATGGGGATCAGCATCTCCTGAGTTCTGGCTGTCATTGACCCCAAGTCCAGAATCATCCAGCAGGAGCAAGCTCCTCAGGGCTCTGACAAAGTGGGCAGACACCTCCAAAACCGTAACTGAACTGAAAATGAGGACATAGAACCAGAGAATCATTTAGGTTGGAAAATACTTTTGAGATCAAGTCCAACTGTTAACCCAGCACTGCCAAGGCTGCCACTAAACCACATCCCCAACTGGCACATCTACATGTCGTTTAGATCCCTCCATAGGTGGTGACTCCACCACTGCTTGGGGCAGACCATTCCAATGCTGGACCACCGTTTCTGTGAGGAAAGTTTTCCCTACAGCAAATTTATACCTCTCCTCAGGCAACTTGAGGCCATTTTCTCATCCTATTGCTTGTTTCTTGGAGCAGAGACCAACCCCTACCCCCAGAGCACTGATCAAAATATGAAACTAAACTTGTCCCAGTACTGAGTCCTGGTGAACCCCCCTAGGGACTGGCTGCCAAGTGGGCGTCACTCTATTCACCACCACTCTCTGGGACTGGCCATGCAAAAAGCTTTTCAGCCAGGAACAGTGTACCTGTCCAAGCTGTGAGCAACCAGTTTCTCCAGAAGGAAGCTGTGGGAAACAGTGTCAAAGGCTTTACTAAAGTCTAGGCAGACCAGATCCATTGGCAAATGCCACACTATTATGCTATGAGGCAGAATTCAGATTTCATGCTGAACTGAAGGGAAATCCCAATAAGCACTTGATTGTTTGTTAATTAGCAGTTTATTTATACAGCTAAAAACTGGTTTTGTGCAGCAGAAGTCACTGCATTTAACAGATTTCATAAAAATGCTAGAATTCTTACCTTTGCCAAAAGAAAAAAATCTAAAATAAATTTTGTTCACTTAAAATTATTTTCTTTTTGGAAAGGCTAGTCTCTGGGATGAACTCTAGTAACCTCAGATGCTCCCCATAGGACTTATATTCCAGACCCTTCACCAGCTCTGTTGCCCTACTCTGGACTTGTACCAGCACCTCAATGTCCTTCTTGCAGTGAGGGGCCCAGAACTGGACATGGGACTTGAGGTGTGGGGACAGCAGTGCTGAGTACAGGGGGACAATCACTGCCCTGGTCCTGGTGGCCACACTATTGCTGACAGTCTAGCCCTGTTCAGCTCACCATAACTACCTTTTGAGACCAAGCTGCAAATGCAGCTTTTTGACCACTCCTAACTAATAATAATTACTCAAAACCAACTTCTGCCACCACTGTGTTGCACAAACAGGATTAGTGTCTGTTTTACTGCAGTGATGCTGAGGATTTTTCCATTTAAAAATCCCTCTGCTAAAATTATCTCACTAAAGCCACAAAAGTCTACTAAACAACAATGAAAAACTGAAACAAAACAAATCATAGTTAGTTATGAACATTATTTCTTAACCAGGGCTGAAGGAACTCAAACATTACAAGCTAAGGTCTCAAAAAGCCATTCAAGAATTTTAAATATGGCTTGATATTTCCTTTTTTGGTTGGGTTTCTTTAATTCCCCTAGAAGAAATGATATTTAAGTGTTTCTTGGTAGAACAAATAGTTTTCAGGAATATAATGCTTTTCTTTTTTTAAGTATGACTCTTAGTTGCCTGATCTAATCTTTCTTCAATTCATTTTATTTTGCCTTTGCTACACATATCTTTGCAAAAAGTTACAATAGCTGGATAACTACCATCTACCTTCAAAGAAAAAGAGAACAGTCAGAAGCCATTATTTCTCTTAGAATACAACTACATCCTTTGGGCTAACTACTTTTTATTTGCATATATACCAAGGGCCTGTAAAAACGGGGCTTGGCTCCAGATTTCCAGTATGTAGGTAATAATTTTAGGTCCTCTACCCATTCCCTTAGCCTGGGTTGGTCTTGCTTTACTTTGTTTGTACTGCTGTTGATTTCTGAAGACCTTGAATCAGAATCATTGTGCTCAATTGACCTAAAGTGGGGTCAAATACAAGTTGAACCACTGTTTTATTGTCATCTCATGTCTAATTATGTTGCACACACTACTCATATAAGGAATTGCCTGGAAAAACATCCAACCAATATCTTAAAAAGCATAAGAAAGAAACTACATCACTGTACTGAAGACACAGTGCTTTGCAGGTACCTTTCTGAATGAGAACAACCAACTTCCATAACCAGCAGTACAATACTGCTCTACAGCAGGAAGGAAAAGGACAGACCCAAAGTTTTTCTTAGAATGGCCCACATGAACTGCACAATGGCAAGGCTTTGTTGTTTTAAAATATCATTTATCTGACCTTACAAGCAGGTGAAAAAAAAGGATTTTTCAATGTGCTATTTTAATGGAGTGGTGGTGGAGCTGCGTGTTACCTAATCTTGAAAATCTTTTTTTCCTCTCTTACATAACTATCACATTCTGATAGTACCACAGTGAAAAACTTGAAATTTGAGGGTTTTTTCCTTGTTTGGTTAAATATGCCAAAGGTGAAATAATACCAAAACCAAAGCTCAAAGAATCAACTGTAGTTCAAAGATATAAGAATGTCAACACTGGATAAAATCATGGTCTAAGCGGGCCCAGTATCATTTCCAACAGGGGTAAAAAATAATGTCTAGAGAAAAAGGACAAGGTGAACATATAGTCTAGCTTTCCTGTAAATCATCTCCCAGCTACCAGATATTTCTACAACTAGTGGGAGCAATACAAAATGTCAGGCTCCCTACCCACCCATTCATCCATCCTACTCCAAATCCCTTGTTTCACTGTTTCAGTTTTGAAGAGAAAGATGATGGGGAAAACCTCACCTCTTCCGCTGCAAGACACTAATGCTGGCAAAGCGTTAAGTATTTTGTTCCTTAACACCGGAAAGTATGTAAAATAGCTGATTGCATTGACTGCACCCATGATTGCTTGAATCACTAAAGTATGAACTTTTAGTAGAAACACTAACATATGAACTTTTATAGGAATCATTGGAAGTTGTGATGATGGAAACAGGTTTTCATTTCTACTGTTTTAACTTGTTCCACCAGAGGACAGCCTTACTATCCTAATCCCACAAATGCTGGGCTTTGTCCTGTTTTTATTTTTTCTTCTGTATTTCCGTGAGTAATCTAATCTGAAATGCAAAATAAAGTACTGTCCTCTTTAACAGTACTTCTTTCAGAGTTTTACTTTTGTCCAATTTGTCCAAATAAGTCAAATATTCTGTGAGGGGTCAACTCACGCTTGACATACCCACACCAGAATCTATAATCCATTAAAACCATTCACAATAATTCAAAGCAATTTATAATATTCCACCATAACTCAAGTTCACACTACAGATATCTATTTTACTTTGATCCTTAGACTGTCATTTCCTAACTCACTAAATTTTTAAATTAATTACTGTAAGAGATTATCTTTCCTAGCCATGTTTAGAATATACCCATGGTCCCCACATGCTTGTAATTACCATAACATCTTTTTTCTTTGACTTTAAGCACTTGAAAGACACTGTAGAGGCAAAGGATGAACCTTAGAGTAGCTGAGGTAAGACAAAACACCGGGATGTAAATCCAGATGTATCTGGTTATTTCCAATCATGCCATCTTTGCCTACAGCTCTCTTAACCACCTTTAGCATCATCCTCCAGCCTGCCATACACGGAGAACGGCTAAAGATAAATATAGCTTTGTTCCCTTCATAAGGCCATATATTAATTTTCCTGATGTGCAAGCTTTGCTTGGAAGATTTAAAGGTACTGCTATATTTATCTGAAACGTCTGGACATCTGGATTTATGACAGCCTTCTAACGTTAAAGGAAAAACAAAACAAAAAAAAAAAAGGGCACTGTAACACTTATAAATACATAGCACTTATGAAATAGGCTTCAAGCTTTCATTAGAGGCTGGCATACACCTGGAAAGCCTAAGCATTTCCCCGCTGTGCCTACTTTAGGCAGAACAGATCAGGTGCCTCCCCGCAGAGCCCGCCTCTGTTGCACACTGGCGGGGAGCGCGGCTCGCTGCCCGCCGGGCTGTGACGGCTCAGCGGGCGCGCAGCGAGCGAGTCCGACCCGTCCTGCGAGGGCTGGGAACACTCGGAAGTGAGGGGGGGGGGAAAGAAACCCTAAGGACAAAGAGCTTTTCCTTAACCTTGTAACTTTTATCTTATCGTGTCCTCCATTAAAAAACTAACACAGAAGGAAAAGGGGCCGGCCCAAGACGAGTGCGAGTAGCAGCCGCAGGGAGGGCGGCGGGAACCCGCCGGGTGATGCCTCCGGGGCCACGGCAGCTACAGACCCCCGTTCCCCGCTGGAGAACCCTCTCCCCGCCCCGGCGGCTCTGCCCCTCTATCCCTGCCTCCCCCACAGCCCTGCTACCGCCCGACCCTCACCACGGCAGCCGCTCCCACGAGTCAACCAGGAGCCCGTAGGGCTGTCCCTCTTCCCCTGCCAGCCACCCCCGGCCCGGCCGGGGCGCTCCCCCCTCCCCGGTGCCGGGCGGGCTGCGGGGGGTTCCGGGGGCCCGGCGCCCCTGTGGACGGGCGTTCCCGGACGGGCCCGCCCCGTCCCCCCACGTGACCCCGCGCCGTTGGCGGCGCGCGCGTGGAGCGGTGTTTTGTAACCTCCCCCCGCCTCCTCCCGCCCCCCGCCCGCGCCGAGCCCGGAGCCCATCCCGGCGTCCGGAGCGGGAGCGCCACACCCCCTTCGCCGCAGCCGCGCAGCCGATGGCAGCGTCCTCTCACGCCGCCACCGCGGGCTCGGAGCTGCCGCCGGAGCCGGGCGGCAGCGGGGGCCCTGGCGAAGGGGCGGACGAAGAGCGGGAGCTGCTGCTGGCGCGGCTGGTGCCCGCGAGCCGCCTGAAGGAGGCGGTGGGCGCGTCCCTGGCGTCGCTGTGCCTCGGCCCCCTCGGCGGAGCCCAGCGCCTCGGGACCCTCGTGGACTGCCTGGTGCTGAACTACCGCCTGCGGCAGGGGCCGGGCCGGGGCCGGGAGCGCGGGGCCGAGGGGCCGCTGCGCTGCTGCGGCTGCGGGAGGTTCCTGGGCGAGCCGGTGACCGTCCCGTGCGGGCACACCTACTGCCGGCGCTGCCTCCGCAGGGAGCTGCGGGCCCGCTGCCGCCGCTGCCGGGACTGGCTGCTGCCGGCGGGGGGCACCAGCACGGCCGCAGCCCCGCTGCGCACCAGCGTCGTTCTCAACCGGCTGGTGGAGAAGTGGTTCCCGGGCGAGTGCGAGAGGGCGAGGGCTGGGACCCGACTGGAGGAACTGCTGGCCCAGGGCCACTTCCGAGAGGCGCTGGGCGCCGTCAACCAGGCTCTGCGAGCAGGTAAGGCTAGGGGGAGCGCTCCCTTCCTCCGCCCGTGCCGCCCGCCGGAGCCGCGCTGTCCTCTCCGCTGCCGCCGGTGTCCCGGCGGGACCGGGACGGACTAGTAGCCTGGGACGACAAGCTCGGGGGGCTGGGGGTGTGATGGAGTAGGTAGATGTGCCCTAGTGCGGGACCGTCAGCGATCGACACGGTCCGGTAAAGAGCGTCCGAAGTTTTCTCGAGTTTGAAGGGATTCGAGGAACCTCTCCATTGGGAGAGCGGAGTGGAGGGGACATGCAGCTAGCTGCCCGGTCCTTGGTTGCGCGCCCGTCCTGGTAGTGGGGTACACCTGCTTCTGGTTATTCCAGAGGTGATGGGGCGCGTCCCTTATGGGCTCCGACGTGTCTCCCCCCGCACGCTTCTGTGGGACTTGTTTACAGAGGAGTCTGTGGGTTCTGCTTCGTTTTTTGTTTGGTAATCGCTGTGCGCGGGCAAAGAGAAATTCCGTTGGTGTATTTAACCTTGTTTCCTGAGAGAGAGACCTATTTTCAGTCTTAAGTGTCACCAAGACAATTCCCAGCAGGCCGGGCCCAGTTGCATAAGCAGACAGGCACGGAGGGGGACAGGTTGTGTAATGGTAGTGACATCATAGGTGGGTGTGGTTGGAGTTTTATATAGTGTTGAAGAGGGTGCAAAGAGGGGAAGTAGAGGCACGCTTTTAGGCTGCCCTATGTCCGTCGCAATATTTGTGTCTGGCTGGTACCAGAGATACACTCAGTTTTTCGAAGTTTACTCTTTGTAGAGGGAGTCTTATTTGTGTGATACACCTAGATGGATCCAGCGAGAGATTCCTTTGTTCTTTTAATTTGACTGTGGATTTTAACACCTGGTGACAGGAGAGGTTCTGTTGTGTTTTATACCAGGATTTTTTTTTTCTATTCGGTAATTTAGAAATTAATATTTTTATAGATTAAGTGTGTTACGTTTATACAGTTGTCTGCAGTAGAGTAGAATACCCAAAAGATTGCATAAGTCTAATCCTTCCTATCTGTTCTGGGGGGATACATTAGGTCTAGTTCCAGAATAAACTGTTCTCAACGTAGGTGGGATTAAGTCAAAGATCTATTTTATATGGTTTTTGGCAACCTAATTTTAAGGGGTTCAGTTTTGGCTATCAAGTCTACTTTATTTGCCAGGGTGTTTTCAAAAGGTAGGATACAGGATGGATTTTAAAACTTGAAACTATAAGATGCAGGGTTCTTCCTGAAGTACAGCCTTGACTCATACAGGTCACAAAGAAATCTCAGTAGTATTCAGGGTAAAACTGATGATTTCATTACTGATCACATATGTTTACAGGGCTCCTGTTTCATGTTTCAAGACTGCTTTGAAAGAATAAAAGAGTAAAGTAATTACAATTTTTGTAAATCTTTCTTTTATGGATTTAGGAATATTATTCAGGTACTTCTGGGGAAAGAATTTTGGATCTTTTAATGTGAATCTACATCTTCCATTTTGGCTTCAAAATGGATTTAAAATTTGAATATACTTACCAGCTGTGATGCTTATTCAAAATTTTATTATTCAAGTTCAGTACATGTGCTAGAATTAAGTGCTACAAGCTCACTTTAAGGTCCATTGTACAATTCTTTCCTGTGTCTCCTATCCTGAGAATTATCAACATTCCACATATTCTGGAAAAGATACTGAAAAACTTTGTGAGTCAGAGTGCAGATGTACATTAAATGTGGATTTAGCGCTGTGGATTCACAACTACAAATTGAAGGTGATTCCAGGCCAGTAGATATATTAATAGCTGCTGGTGTACTTTTCATCTTCTTTCAGACCATAAATTTTGAAGACATTTAGAGATGGAAAAGATGTAGCTTAAGAAATGTATTAATGTTTAAAATCACTAATGTTCCTTTTCAGCATTTCCTTACTGCTGCTTCATCTGTTTCTTTTTATGCATATATAGTTAAAAAGTTCTGATAAACATAAATCTGATGTCCTGAATAAGGTGTTGATGCCAAACCTCTACTCAAATGGCATCGTCATAACTTTCTTCCATTTCTGAAGCGTTTGAAAGTGTTGTATTTGCCATTGTGCAAAAGTGACTTTAAAAAAGCATAAGGAATGTTAGCATTCATATAGTTCGTATATTCCTTGCAGGAGTTGAAATGAAGTAGCTTAGTTAAAGAAGGTCCCTTGAACTGAAATACAAGCATAACTTGCCTTTAATCAAATGTCCTGAAACACATCACTGATGGGTTGAATTTGATCCGAATCTCACTCATTCCTGCTGGAGTGGACCTCAGGAGATCTGTTGAGCAATCAGTCTCCTGTTTAAGCAGAACAAATACTGTGATCAGAGCAGTTTGCTTAATGTTTTGTACAGCTGGATCATGAAAACCTGCAGGCTGATGATTCCACAACCACTCTGGGCAACCTGCTCAAAGGTTAATTATCCTCATAGTGAAAAATCTTTTCCTTATTTCAAGTCTTAACTGCCATTGTTTTGGTTTATAGCCATTGTCTCTTTTGGTTTTTCACTGCATACCTGAGTAGAGTCTTCTAGGTAACCCACTTTTGGATTCTGGAAAGCAGCTGTGTCCTCCCAATGCCTTCAGGAATTGTTTTCTGCTAAACAAGCCCAGTTCTTTTGCCATTTTCTTAAGGGTTGTGTGTTCCAACTTTGATTAGTAGGGTGGTCCTGTAGTACTGTGTTAATAAATACAGTGTCCTAAAGTATTTCTACGTGGTGTTTTTGATGTGCATGTCTTCTGTTTTGAAGCATTTGCCATATTAAGAACTATATAAATAGCATACAGAATCAGATCAGAGGTGGTCCATTTATTGGTATGTTTATACTTACAGTAAGAGCAGATGCTTTGGAAGTAATGCAAAACTCAAGAATGCGTATTGAATGTGTTTTTGCGTGTACATGTTGGTATACTTTCCGATTAATGTAATAATAACAAGTGGATACCCACAGGTCTACATTGAAAATACTTCGTGCATTTTTTTGTTAAAATCATTTGTCTTTGGGATGCTAGAAGTGAGTGATTTCTGTATTTACAATATATTTGGTCGCTAAAATTGAAAGTTCAAGAACCAGTTATGTTTCTGCTCTCTTTGATCCAAAGATTCAAAATCAGCTCGCATCCTCTCTTTAGCTGAAAAAACATCAAAATATGTGCTGAAACATTGCCAAATTGTTTTTTCGTTGTAACAAAGCCTAGAAATTAAATTGTCGTTAAAAAATTGAATGTAGAAATGTAGATATAAACAGAGAATTGTTTAGGTTGGAAAAGACCTCTCAGATCATTAAGTCCAACTGTTAGTCCAGCACTGCTGAGTCTATCACCAGGCCATGTTCCTAAGTGCCATATCTACATATCTTTCAAATCCCTCCAGGGATGGTGTCTCTACCACTGCTGTGGGCAGTCTGTTCCCATGCTTGACAGCCCTTCCAGTGAAAAAATATTCTGATACCCATACTAAACCACCCTTGACACCATTTCCTCTCATTGTGTTGCTTGTTACCTGGGAGAAGAGATACACACGTCTGCAACCTCCTTTCAGGTAGTTGTAAAGAGTGATAAGGTCCCGCCTGAGACCTCTTTTCTCCAGGCTAAACTCAACATGTCTTCATAAGACTTGTGCTCCAGATCCTTCACCAGCTCCACTGCCCTTCCCTGGACTCACTCCAGCACCTCAGTGTCTTTCTTGTAGTGAGGGGCCCATGACTAGACGCAGGATTCAAGGTGTGGCCTCACCAGTGCTCAGTACAAGAGGATGATCACTGTCCTGATCCTGCTGGCCACACTAATCCTTGTACAGGCTAAGATGTCTTTGGCTTTCTTGGCCACCTGGGCACACACTGGCTCATGTTCAGCTGCTGTGAACCAGCATTCCCAGGTCTTTGCAACTGAACAGCTTTCCAGCCACTTTCACCCCAGCCTGTAGCACTGCAGAGGTTTGGTATGACCTAAGTTCAGGGCCCAGCACTTGCCCTTGCTAAACCTCATACAATTGCCTTGGCCCATTGATCCAGCCTGTCCAGATCCCCCTGCAGAGGCTTCCTGCCCTCCAGCAGATCAACACTCCCACCCAACTTGTGTCATTTGTGAACTTTTGGTGCACTTGATCTCCTTGTCCAGATTGTGAATGAAGATATTGAAAGGACTGGCCCCAACACTAAGCTTTGAGGAGCACTACTAGTAACCATCTACCTTCGGTCTTCTGAATACTCAGACCCAGTTTGTCATATCTATTGATCATTCAATGACAGTGTTTGTATGCTCAGCAGCAGAGTTGGGATCTCAGCTGAACTCTGTTTTGTACTAGTTCAGTTGGATGCATTTCTTGTGGAGAAAAAGTGGATAAAATATCTACCTGTTGTAGACTTGAACTCACATTTTTATCTTCAAACTACCCCTCATTTTCCCCCTAGGAAAAAAGGCTCAAAGTTCCACAGGTCATGTTCTGTACTTGAAAGTCTGAAACAGATGAGCTTCCTCTGGTTCTGTGCAAATAGGCAGCTTATCAGAGAACAAAGACCTGCACTTACTGCTGGCTCTGAACAAAGGAGTTTGGTTTGCTGCTAGCTCTGTTGGACACCAAAGAGTCAAATACAACATAAAAAACTATCTGAAGAGTTTAATCTGAGCTCTCACCTTGCTAGGCTATAGCAGGCTTCAGAGTTGTTCTGCTTGCAGAATTAGTGTTTTACTCAAAGGGAGTTTCCCAGACCTCGGTTAAAACAAACGTGTGATTATGTTGAATGTAAAAATGAAACAAAACAGCCTTGGCAACATTTATGTTTGAGGGGAAACTGTCAACTCGAAAGACAAATCAGGAAGACACTCTAGTTTCAACTAAATGAATTCTCTGATTTTCTTAACCCTTTCTTTTCCATTAAGATATTTTTACAAGTAGCATTGTGAATTTAAATACAAAGCTGTGTGTTGCAATCTATGGGAACATTGACCAGGATGCCATCTAACTGTAGAAGAGGCTAATGTTGGAAATTTCTGGGAATTTATACTAGACATTTAGAATAAACAGAATATTAAATTGAAATTATAGCCTCCAAGAAAACCTTTTATGAAACAAATGTAAAGAATTATTTGATTTTGGTATTGTTTACAGTAGACCAACCTTTGACTAGTTTATCTCATTCAATGAAAACTGGGTCTATTTATAAAAACAGTTAAGATCAGAGTTCTGGCATTTTTTCCAAGTAGCAATTGCAATTAGTTGTATTACAAAACTGTAGTTTCAATGGCAAGGAGATGGGTGTCTTCCTATTTAGAGGTTGCTGTACTGAAAGTGCAAAATGCTGTATACTGGATATGGGAACTTGTCCTTACTGGACACATTTTGCTTTTTTCCCTGCTCTAGAAGTTGCACTACTACAGCTCCTTAGAACAGGGCTGCCAGCTGGTGCTAAAGGCTTTCTGGAATTGGCTGTTTTTATCACATAGTGATAAAGCCTGGTTCTGGTACCTCCCAGATGGATTCCGCTGTGAAAGTGACATTTCCAGCCACAGTCAGAAGGGGTCAGGCACCATAAAAACAAATTGCAGTCTGCAGAAAAACTTGGGTATTTGAAAGCAAATTTTGTAATACTTAGACTTTTAATACAAGTGTGGTAAATTTCCAGATTTCTATGGTTTTGATTGGATGTACTGTAAAGATAAAGTTAACTTAGGCCTCAATTTTTGTTGTCACAGCAATACTGAACAGTGCTTTGTGAGCCTCCCTGCTCAGTATTTGAAAATAAATTTTCTTGTTGCTGCAAGATACATTAGGATCCAAAATTTGTTCCTTAGTGTACAAGACATGAACCAGGAATTGCTGCCACTTTTGTTATTCAAACACTAGGGCGTGAGGGAGAAGGTACTCCACTAATTTTGAAAGTATTGTACAAAAAATTGTAATTATATCAGTATGAAAGCAAATCTAATTAAAAATTACAAAATTCTGATTTTTAAAAGATTTTACCTAATTTCTGTCTGCAGATTCCAGTGACTTGATGCTAAGAATTTACAGAGCTGAGTCATACGTTGGCCTCCAAGAATATAAAACAGCCATAGAAGATCTAAATTTTGTTATTTCTAAAATGCCAAACTGGCCAGAGGTAAGTTGGTATGAACTCATCATTTTTCCATATTGCGTTTGTAAAATTAATACATTCCAATTTATACTTGCATCAATTAAAAACCTAAGCCAGCTACTTTAAATGTTGTCTCTTAAGACGTTGACAAATACACTGAGAGTTGGAATAGTTCACGGTGATGTAACCTGGGGTTTGGGGCTTGTTTTGTTTAGTTGTTAATTTTTGTTAACAGAGGGACACTTTGCTGCTTTAGCTTGGAAAGTTTATCTTCAAAAAGCCCAGATTAACTCAGTGGGCACTGAGCTTTGCAAATAGTATAGGCAGCTGGGGAGTCTGTGGTCTTCAGAACACGTATTGTTGCACTGTCTAAACTCTGAACACAGCAGGAGCAGCGAGATCTTGCCACGCAAGGGGGGATAACTCCAGTTGTCTTGGTTTCTCCTGTGTTCAGCAATTCCATGGCTACCACAAATTCACAAAGCCTCCTTTTCACCTCTCAGTGTTGGTAGTACTGTCTACTTTTTTCTGTATGTTTGGAAAGAAGCATCACTTCACTTAACTGAGCTTGGTTTGAGTCCTCTGACAATCCTAACCTCTGTAGCAAAATAAACTGTAAGAGGAGGACTATCAAACTTCCCATCTTCAGAGTTCATCTTAAAGGAAGCTGCCCAAATCCATCAAAGAGGATGCGTGTCCTCATCTGACAGTCTTGTTGAACAGATGTTACTATTCATACTGTCAGTCATTCTGTAGAAATTGCATTCTGGGGTTTGGTAAAATCTTTATGGGGTCTGTTTGGTGTTGTTTGTTTGTGTGGGGGGTTTGGGGGGGGGTTGTTTGGTTTGGTCTTTTTCATTTTTTAAAAAGTTTAGTTTCTGGCCCATTATCCAAATTCCTGCGTACAAATAGATGTTGTTTTAACTTTTTTTTAATCACTGTTGGTTTTATCTAACTTTGCCTATTTCTGTTACTGTCAGTGCAACTTTTGAAAGTTGGGATAAGTTCTTAGTTCCAATGTCATCTACTTTTGAGTAAGTTCAGTAAAATCCAGTAGTCTTTCCTCCCTCTTTTTCTTTTTTTCTTTCAAGGAAAACAATACACAGATTTTAATTTTTTTTTACCAGCTGGTATCCAGTGTTCAAGTATAAAATACAGTTGGAAGAAACAATTCTGAAAGTGCATTGTTGTGTTTTAAGAATATAGTTGAGATGTATGTAAGGGATGAACAGTCATGTGGATTGTTTTTACTTGTATTCACTCTTCTGAAGGCTGGAACCATAAGGCTTTTAATGAAAGTGAGTTAAAAAAAAGTATCCTGTAAGCTGTTGTGTGAGGTTATGTAATAATTTGCATTTCTTGTCCCTCTTCTGCTCCAAGGGCTCACAGAATAAGGAAATTAAGGGCTAGGAATTAAGCACTAGTGAGGTTTTTAACCCTTTATATAAGACAAAACAAGTTAACTGGAAGAAGACTCACACCAGCCTGTCCCCTGATTCTTTTCAAACCCTGTAGTGGATGTGTGTTAGACACGGGATATGGATCACACACATTGTGCACAGTTCAAATTTGTTGAAGCTACATTCTTTCTGTCATGGCGGGTTCTAATTTGAACACTGAGGCAATGCCTGTAAGATCAATCCTGCACTTCTCCATATTCTCCACAAATATCTTTGTGGTATCTGTTTCTCAGGTCTACTTTAAGAAAGGAAAAGTGCTGCAAGACTCTGGCTTTGTAGGTGATGCCTTACAACTGTTTCTACAGTGCTTAGCCCTTGATGAGGACTTTCTTCCAGCCAAGCTAGAAGTAGAAAAGGTAATTTTATTTATGGTACTGGATTCTCATGTCTGACTTGATTCCTTTATGGAACTTGCATTATGACAGACTTTGAGTGTCTTCATAGTTACTGCTTAAATAAAGATCTGTTCGTGAGATTAACTTCATGTAGATTACCTTCATATTTTTTGATATATAAATTTATAACAAAGGTATGTCTGGATTCTTTTTTGTTGTTATTAACATTGAGCTATTTTTCCTAGATACTGTGTGATATTTTGTCACCAGAGAAGTTAGGTGAGAGTCTGAAGGAATCTACTTGGAATTCACCCCATATTAGAAATAAACCTTTTATACTTGGTTCTGAGGTGACGGCATCTTACTGCAGCTTACAGCTTTGTCCTCTACAGGTAATAAAAATTCTACAGTAACTTCTGTCTTTGACTGATGTTCATACATGGGATGTACTGATACCCTGATTTGTCACACATTCCATAAAATACTGATTTTATGGAATCGGCTAAATTGGAGGAAAAGAAGTGTGGTTTGGGAGTAAGTTATTTTCATTTGTAGCATTAAAACTCTTCATTTGTAGTGTTAAAACTCTTCATATTCATTCACTAGAATGAGTAATAAATACAGTATTAGAAGGTACCAAAGTTCCATATGAAGTTCCATATTAGGGACTTCCAAATAAAGAGAAATGCAATTTTTCTTTTCTTTTTTTTTTCTTGTTTTTTAAAGCAGATGAAATACAATTTTTGTTTTGTTTGAAGTGGATAAAGATTTTTGAATTGTTAATGCTAAGCAAATTTGAGTTCTGCTTTGACTTAGAAATTTTTCTAGTTAACTAATGGGTACCCAGTAATTGAGGGTATCAGTTTGGCTTATGAATCTTTGCACAATCACGTCTCACATACTTTGATTTGTGTTACTCCTGGAATACAGTTTGGTTCATCTTACTGTTACAGAGTTCAGGGGGATCAGATGTACTGGAGCCTGTGAGTGGAGGCTTAAATCGTGCACAGTCTGCCCATGCTCTTAACTCAACAAAAGACCTTGCCAAGGAAGATGGCTTAAAGAGAGTGTCTTCTGAACCCCTTCTCTCAGGCCAAGGAAAAGGTGCTTTGTTAAAAAGAAAGCTTTCCTTTTCAGAACAGGATGCAGTTGTATGTGAAGATGGAAGAAACAAACACAAAAAGCAAGGAGGTAAACAGTCACTTATTGTGAAATTTAAAGTAATTACTGCCTTGTGCCTTTTTTTGAAGAAGTATCTTGTCCTGCTTTTCCTCAGAAAGTACAAAAAGGGACATGACACTGGCCTTTGGAACAATCCCAGGGGATTTGATTGATGTATCAGATTTTGAGTGCTCTCTATGTATGAGGTAAGATTTTGTCCTTGATTCAGTATTTGTTACAGATGCTTATCTGTACAGGCTGCATATCTGTTACATGTATAAACTGAGGTACTTGTAAATTATAAGTTCTGATATCAATCAGTAATTTGGAGCTTTACACTTACCTGTGTATTTAAATGTCTTTTACTACAATGCTATATACTGTAGGACTGTTTTAATCAAGTTGCCCTTTTAGGTAACCATCAATTGTGATTAAATGCTAGGGGTTCTTCAGTCAATAAAACTTATTTTGGGAAGGTTAATGCTTAGATGCAAAGCCTGTGAACCTTGTATTTGTCTGGGGGTCGTAGGTGCTTCAGAATGTTAGTCTACTTAAATGTAGCTGATGTTGTATTTGAAAACTCATACTGAGTAACCTTGATTTTCAGAATAAATACCATAAAAGGTTTGGTGTGTACTGAACTAGTCATAGTTATGGTATTAGTATGTAGTACTGCTGTTAAAACAACTAAATTTCTCAAAGAATCACCTGATTTTGTGTGTTCTGAATCTCTGTGTAGGGAGACCAAAATTTTTGTATATTGTTTAGTTACCTGGAGTTTTGGAATGTGTCCAGCTTCATCAAAATACAAAACAGTGTTGCAGTAAATGGAAACAAACTGCAGTACAGAGAAAAAAGTAGAATAAGGAGACTTGGGACTAATTTTTTACTTGGTTATAGTATAACTAGTCTTAAAAATTCAAGAGATTAATCACTGACATTTTGAGGAAAACACACACTGGCTATGACATCTAACTTTTAATAATTTTGTTTCAGGCTATTCTTTGAGCCAGTAACAACCCCTTGTGGACATACGTTTTGCAAAGGTTGTTTGCAACGGTGTTTGGATCATGCTCCACAGTGTCCACTCTGTAAGGAGAGCTTGAAAGAGGTATTGTTTCTCAGTAAAGCTCACAAATATAAATACTGTATAATTTAAAAGCTGTTTCACTTGAACCCAACAATTTGGATTTGCTTGGCCTATGGATTGTTTACTGCTAGAATGGAAAAAGGTCTCAGGGTCTTAGAGGTTTTATGTTTCTATGACCATTTACTTCAGTGGTGTAATTCAATCCTGCATATTTGTAAACCTTGGTAACTATTCAGTTAAACCTCTCTGTGATTTCTATACACTTTTCTTATTAGTATGGCTGAAATCAGTTGTGTCTCTGGTAAGCATAGAAATAAAAACTGAGTTAGACATTCAAATTGTCAGACACTAAGAACTTACACAGAGAATCTAATTTTCAAATATTAGAGTATCATTAAGTTTTAATTATTGAAACGAAAACTTCAGAGCTGTAAGTTGTCATGAGTTTTGTCATATTTCATAGATCATATTTTTATAAAAAAATCTGCATTTTATCAAGCCTTTTGTTAAGATACATGAAAAAAATTTTTTAATTGTTCACAGTACCTTGCAAGCAGAAAATACAGTATCACAGAACTGCTGGAGGAATTAATAATGAAATATTTGTCTGATGAATTATTTGAGAGAAGAAGAATTCATGCTGAAGAAACTGCAGAACACTCCAAGTAAGCTTCCTGTCTTGAAAAACTTGAGAAATTAGTATGGAAATCCTTTTTAGAAATGTTTTATTATTTTTATAGCATTAATCATGGTATATTATGCATGCAAGAAGGAGTATGAAGCTTGTCCATGTCCCTCTGGATATCATCCCATCCTTCAGTTGTGACAACCACACCACTCAGCTTGGGGCTGTCAGCAAACTTGCTGAGGGTGCAGTCGATCCCTTTGTGTCATTGATGAAGATGTTAAATAGTGCTGGTCCCAGTATGGACCCCGGAGGACACCACTGGTCCCCGGGACTCTGACCCATTGACCTACACCCTCTGGTTGGGTGCTTGGGTGAAACCATCCAACCCTTTATTGTCCATGTAATGGCCCACCCATCAAATCCATCTCTTTCCAATTTGGAGAGGACATTGAGGAGGGAACTCTTTATAGAATTCCAGATAAAATAGCATCTCTAGCCCTTCCCTTGTCACTCCATCATAGAAGGTCAGTAGGTTGGTCAGGCCAGGTTGGATGAGGCTCTGAGTAACCTGATTCAGTGGAAGGTGTCCCTGCCCACAGCAGAGGGGTTGGAACTAGATGATCTTTAAGGTTGCTTCCAACCTAGGCTGTTCCATGGTTCTATGAAACGTTTCCCCTTCCATTCCTCTTTCTACTTGCACTGTCGGGGAGCTTTATTTTTAGCTTTGCTGCTGTTAATGAGATTGTCTTCAATTAACTGCAGAGTCTCAGAGACTTGAATTTCTTGCAAAACAATTCATAAAAGACAATTGTATACAGATGGATGTGATAAAAAAAAAGCTGTTGGATTTTTTGAAAACATGTTGTTTATCTCACAGAGTTCTTCAAATGCATAGAGCATCATGTATTGTAGTTATGAATGTTGGAAAACTATTTAAAACTACAGCTCATGCAACTTATCTAACAGAATCTATCCAGTATAATTATGTTTTACAGTCTGAAAGGCATTAAAATTAAATACCTAGTAATGTTTTAATGATAGCTTGATTGTATCTACCATCAACTATACGTACTTGATAAAATAGGATGGAAAAAAACCTTTGTTTTTCAGTTAAGCCTGGTGAGGCATATTACAATGTGCAAATTAAATACTGGGTTGCATCTTGTGATCTGGAGTCCCTCCTTGAAAATAATCTAAATGGTGACCCAGCTACTATGTAGTTACTACTACATCTTTTTACTTACAGAAAACTGTGTCTCTGAGGGCTTAATTCCTTTTATAGCTCAAACTAAAGAAAAAATCAAAAAGTAGCTCACACCCCCATCCCCAAAGCAGAGCCCTTCATTCACTGACTGGATACTCCCTACCTAGATAACACTGAGTCTTACTGTCCAGTATGTATGCAAATCAGTACACGGTATTCAACTGCTGTTACCGGTATGTGGGTGTATCATGTGGGTGTGAAAGTTTCTACAACATATTTTGACTTTGAAAAGTGTACTTTATGACCTCAAACAAAGCAGACGTACTGAAAAAAATGTTTTGTCTTGGCATAGCTCAATGTTAAGATTTTAAAGGTATATATTTCATTTTATGTTCTCTTGAAGCTTGACCAATAATGTTCCAATGTTTGTTTGCACTATGGCATATCCTACTGTGCCTTGCCCTCTACATGTATTTGAGCCAAGATACCGACTCATGATTCGCAGGAGTATGGAAACTGGAACTAAACAGTTTGGGATGTGCATAAGTGATTCACAAAATGGGTAGGTTTATGTCCTAATTCTAAGCTTCCATCTCTTTTGTAATTTTTAATTACAAAAAGCATATTTTGAGAAGTGCATAATTGCATTACTGATAAGGTCTCTTTTTAGTTTTGCAGATTATGGTTGCATGCTGCAAATTAGGAACGTTCATTTTCTACCTGATGGACGGTCTGTTGTTGATACAATTGGTGGAAAGAGATTTAGAGTTTTACGGAGAGGGATGAAAGATGGTTATTGCACTGCAGACATTGAATATTTGGAAGATGTTAAGGTATCCAGAATGCTGTCTAAATACTTACTAATATTAATATAGCAAGATTTTTGCTTGATTTTTTTTTTTTCTTGAAAGCTTTCTTTCAAATTTTTAGATCCCTAGAAGCTGGCTTAATTTTTTTATTACTATAAAACAAATAAGAAAACCATAGTTTTTGTTTCAACAACAGTTTGAAGCTGTAACTTTAAAAATATTACAATACTTCTTTACCATTCAGTCATTAGCAGTCAAGGTTATGGAGAACACAAGAAGTTTATCTAAATATAGTTGAAATTGAGTAGTTTTTGATTTTAGCTTAAACCCTTTCATTGTTTATCACTAATCATATTTTCATAACTTTCCTCCTACAGGTTGCTGATGAAGAAGAACTAAAGAAATTGAGAGAGCTTCACAATTTCGTTTACAATCAGGCCTGCAGTTGGTTCCAAAACTTAAGAAACAAATTTCGCACTCAAATTCTTCAGCACTTCGGACCAATGCCTGACAGGGAGGAAAATATACAGGTGAGACATCGTTTACTATTCATTATTAGATGCTTATTTCTAAAAATAAAAACCCTATTGCTAACTGCTAAGTATTAAAAGAACTCCCACTTTTTTTCCTCAGGCTTTAAAGACAATAAGGCTTGTTCCTGGTTTCTTTTACAATGAGCAACAAAAAGCAATTCTGTCTCTGGTTAGCAGTTTCTCCAGGAAAGGATGATATGTTGATGTGGAAATAAAACTAGTAAACTGAAAACATTTTAAGTTCCAGTAACAGTTAAACTGTTAGTTTGTGTAAAGCTGTTAGAATTCAGAGTGAAAAAGCTCTCTATTTTCTCCCTTTACCTTGTCAGAACGTAAAGAAACTGCATCTGCCGCATGCAGGCAGTTACCTTTGGCAAAGAGGTAATTAGAAATAACACTTTCCTCCTTTCTGAGCTAATGCCATAAGCTGCTGCAGCTAACATTTGACAAATGTTTCTTGAGAAACTAGCTGCAGCAATCTATTTTGATGGCTATTATAAACAATTAATGAAGGTAAGATTTGGTTTTCAAAGTGGAGTTTTATGTGAATTGGGATCTTAGGGGAGCTTGTCCCTCACCCATCTGCTACATATTTCTGTGAAACTGTATTAACCTATCTGGGGGGACTGTAGATGCTGGTGCATGAAGTCAGAAGTGATTTTAGAACAATTTAATAAAATAGATTTAAAACAGCATACTAGGAAAGAGGAATATGTGTGCAAAACCGGAATAATTAGCAGGGTAGCAATCCTGTGGATGTACCTGAGATTTATAATAGGTTACAAATGTGTCAGCTGTGTGGTAACAACTGCAAATGAGGAAATGTTATCCTGGAGTGTACCACTACCAGTAATATTTCTGCAAATCATTTTGAGGTACTTAATATTCTCTGCAGTGGTAGGACCTCTACAGAGGAATATTAAGTCCAATTCAAGGCCTGACATGTAATGGTTGCTGTTGGTAATTAAAGTACAGGGAAAAGTTACAGAGTTTTAACTGCTTAGAAGAAACTTACATTCTAGACAGAGCAGGACTACTTCGTAATGAGAAGGGGAGTGGAATTGGGATGTGACAGAGACGTCCATCAAATAATGGTAATTATAATGAAAACATCAGGCTTCAAGAGTATTCAAGCCTAAAGAACAGCATGACAAGTATTAGATTTAATTTTTATCAGGGAAGTTTGTCATAGGGTGATAGTCTTGTAATTTAGCCATCTTTTCCCAAGGAACCTATGAGCTTCTTATGTTGTCTTAAAAGTAATTGCTTTATAAAGCTTAGTAAGTGTACTTTGTTTTACTTCTCAGTTGAGGAGATCCTTTCAGCACTCTTCTAATCTCATAGCCCTGGAATTCTCTAGTTAGTATCAGACCTTGAAGTAGTCTTGGTCATTGATGACTTTGTCTTTCAATATCTTCATGATAGTCAACTACACAATATTGATTATTGGTAACCAGCTTATGTTTTACTTCTAGGCAATGCCCAATGGTCCTGCATGGTGTTGGTGGCTTCTAGCTGTTCTCCCCGTAGACCCCAGATACCAGCTGTCAGTTCTCTCCATGATGTCTTTAAAAGACCGTCTGATAAAAATCCAACATATACTCACCTATTTTTCTAGAGACCAGTCCAAGTGACTAACCGCCTGGGTCTTCCTGAAAAGTTACTCTGTTCTGGTTGTAGTAGCAGCTGGAATTTTTGCTGCCTTTGCACATCTAGCACTGGTTTGAGAAGTGTAATGGAACTGTTTTTTCTCTCCACCCTCCTGGCTTCCTGAACCACATGGTTCATTGGGTGCACACTTTCTTCAACTATGAGAGAAGACCACTGACAATTGCACAAAGTCAATCCAGCTAGATAAGTTTTTCACATTATCTACATTAAAATTTGCACTACGTAGAAAAGAACCTTTTTGAGACTTGATCATTTTAGCAATTGACTTTTCTAAGCTGTGGAAGTGCAGGACTTAAGGCTGACAGTCCAAGTTTACAACTTTGAGGAGGTAATAAAGGTTTTGCAAATGTTTGCCTCAAACAACTTTTTTTGCTGTTTGCACAGATATTTGAAATATAGTATTGAATGTCACAGTTGGATATTATTACTCTTGTTTAACTATCTCGACCATGAATATGGCACAGATTTTTTTAAATTATCTTGTAAATGTATGCATCACAAAACAGGTGACATGAACTGTATGCTGAACTGAGAGCCAACTTTAAGGAACAAATGCAGGAAAAAAAAAAAGGTACTTCTGTCTAAAAATGCTTAAACTGTGAATATGGTTTACATACCTAGGCCTGTACATTTTAAAGAGGAAACTGAAATCTGAATTCTAGTACCAGTTACATTTCTACTGGGCTTTTCAGGCTGTTCTTCCAGAGCACAGACTTAGTTTGTAGAGCTTAGAAGAAGAAATCTTAGAGTGTGCGTGCGTGTGTCTATCAGGGATTGTGCATCCAGGATTCAAAAGCTTAAAAGTTTTATTTGAACTTTTTAAGTTGGTGCAAATGTGAGTTCTATGCCTTATTCATATAAATAGTAGAGCACACTGCAGTGGCAAGGTTAGCATCATGCTGCCAATAGGTACTTTTTGTAATTAAAGGTTTGCATATTTGTGAATATGTCTGATACTGGCTTTCTTGTATGTAAATCATTTGTAAAATATTTCTTAATCCTGCTTTTGCTAATATATTTAATTTTCAATAAAAGGTAAAAGTTTGTAATATTTTTAACTTTGTCAGAAACTTAAAATCACTTTCCTTTTCCATATGCTTCTGTTCTGGGACCTTAAGTAAATCCAGAAGCTGCTGTTTAACCTACATTAAGGTTGTGAGCACTTCATGATGTAACTGGTGTGTTCCTAATCTGATTATAGTACTTGTCTCAGACTGATTATTGGTCAGACAAGTTTTTTCCTGGTGTCCTGCTTTTCTTTCTACTTCATTTAGATCCGGTCTGAAGTTTGCATTTTGCAAAATTTTAAAGTTGTAGGAAACTGTCCTTGCAGAGCAGTGAGGTATTTCACTGACTTGCTAGTCAGATGTTCTGGCTTGTTCACTTCAAGAGTTCAAGGTTGGAGATATTACAGGCAGCTTGAAATCTGCTGGATCATCTTCCAATATCAGTTTCTATCTAGGGTAAATTTCCCTTTTAGGGTATGATGAAAGTCCTGGGTGAATATTTGGAAAGATTTATTTGTATAATAAAAGAAGAAAGGGAATCCTCTTTTTTCCACTTCTATATGCTATAACTTTAAAAATGTAATCTTTATATCACCACAGTGTTCTTAAGAATGCAGGTGGCACGATTTTTTTTTTACCTTGGCAGTGAAAACTTCTGTAGCCAGGCTTGAACTAGTGGTGATTTTTTTTATTATTATTTTTTTTATTTTTTTAATTCTTGCCAAGAGCTTGAGTTTGAAATTGAGTATTCCCTAGTCTGCCTAAAGATGTGGCTTTTAAGTGTCTTTATAAGGTCCCATGACTTCTTCATACAGTAAATATGCAAGTGTCAATTGGGTTGCACTGCCCTGTGCATAAAGGAGTTTTACATCTGGAATTGTATAAACTATGTAAGGCAAAACTTAATTGAAGAAAAACAACAATATAAAAAGCAAATTTACTGTGTTTAACAAATGCTGCATTAAGGCTAATTATAAGTACCACTCTTCAGTAACCATAATGCGATTATTATAGGTGCTCTTGGGAATGATAGAAAATTGAGATTGGAGATGAAAGGTTTTTAAGAGCTTTCTCAAATTGGAATTTTTTTAAGAGAATATTTTGTGTACCAGATTGTGTCATTTTGTGCAGTTACAGTGGGATAGAACAACAAACTCAACTGAATGTTTGCAAACAAACATTTCAGTAAATAAGTTGGAGAGAGTACCATGCTATACTTTGTATATTTTGAATTTGGGGAGTACTTTCTTACTGTTATTTTTTACATTTTCATCCTTTCCCCATCACACAGCATAGGATCTTTAGCTATGAAACAATAAAACAGTTGGCTAAGGACAAAGTTTGATCATAATAAGGTTCAAAATCAATGTAATAAGCCTAAATGGAATGTAAGTGATCTAGACTTGAGCAAATGGGAAAAGGGGAAAGCTCACTTCCTGTGCAGGCAAAGTACAACACCATTAATGATTAGTCTTACCTGATGATGAGCAATAGTCGACAAAAGAGTCAACCTTTTATTTTCTGTATGACTTAAGGGAGTCTCCTTTGCTGGGCAGCAGTCCTGGACCAGCCAACAAGAGCTACCCTAAATTATTGTTGGGGCACCTTATTTATGAGATTGTGCCTTCTTTGTTCAGTCATAAGATTGACAAGTTGATGTAGAAATGTTCTTTGTGTAAGCATGAGAACAAAATTAGATGTGTCTCAAAATATTGGTGATCCATAAATTTCTATATGGTAATAGGATGTGTATGTATGTTAAAATGAGAGAGCTCATAAACGTCAACATGATGGGGTGGAGTCACCATACTCAGAAATACTTGCTTGGAAGTGATGTGTATTTTGGCAAGGATTTTTTTCCAGTTTTGTTAAATTATGGCTAGAGATCTTACTGAAATTGTTAATTTATGATTAATATTTATCTCCAGCCTTTTACCAAATGTCATTTCTTGTAACAGCTTGCTGTCCTGGATGAGCACTGATGAACATGAAGTTTAGAAACTTCAGTTTTCTTGGTGTGAAATGGCAACTTCATATTTCTCCACCTAATTTGATTTTTCTTTTGGCAATGGGCAGGTATTTGTCACATTCATTCTAGCAAGTTGTTTCTTCATGGGCCTTTTACTGGCCCTAAGTTTCTTTGGGACAATGTGCAAAGATGACTGTAAGAGATGTTGGTGGGAGTGAAACTTGAAGCAATGTTAGAACATTAGTAGAAAGATATTTGCTCTGAACCCCATGAAAGATGGGGGCAGGTTCAGACATTGCTAAATGCTTTACAAGACTTGGTCACCTTTTTTAGGTATTGTAGGTGATCTAACCCTAGAGGCTCTCTAGGACAAAATGGTTTTGAGTGTTAGAGAGAAAGCAGTTGGTAAAGAAGTCTTCACAATTCCAGTTGAAGGGTTTGGTTTTGTTTGGTCAATTAAGTTGGAAGGATGTCCTATATTGGAAATAACTTCTAAAGCATACTGAATATTGAACCTGTACTAGCTATGAAACTGGCCATTTAGTAGATGTTTAGTGTTAAAAAAAGAAAATTACTTCATGGAAAACCAGAGGCTGTGCCATATTCAGACAAATACAGTCACTTTCAAATCCAAACAAATTCTCTGGAACTCAGCATCTTAATTATCTATTTGAGTGCGTTCATTCCCTGTGCTCAAGACCTTTCTGGTCTGTCAGCTCAGAATGTTTTTATCAGCATAAAGAGCTATAAGAGGGGCTTGGCAAAGTGAGTTACTAGCTTTTCCCTGACAGTGCTGTAAGGGGAGGGGCAATGTTTCTCTTTTTTTTCTTGTTTTCTTCCTTATTTTTTCCCTTCTTGCATCAGACCTCACTTGGTTCTGACTGATGGTTCCTTGCAGGGGCCACAGCCCCATCCTCTTTCCTCTGCCAGCATACCATTCACCAGGTGCTGCAGCTGCCTGCTGGATGAAATCCTGGGGTCTGGGAAGCACCAAGTGAACGACAGCCCCTTCTTTTCTGTGAAAAGCTCTGTCGTTGAAAAAGACTTGAACTTAATGCTTGATATTCACAAGCCTCTGTTGAGCTTCTGGCAGCTTGTTTGCTGTACTATTTTTCTGTGAAGATATCCTCCTACTGGTGATGACATCTGTCATCGGGAGGGGGGAGAGAGAGAAAAGCTGTTACAGTGCATTCTTTTACCAACTTCTGTGCAAATGCATCCTCATTCCTTCCTAAAGAAGTTTTGAATTTTACCTCCCAGGGAACAAGTCTGTCTAAGATCACCTTTGCAGTCAGGGAATACCCTTCAGGAAGTAAATCCTGTCCTGCAGAAAGCTCCCCACTGTAGCTGAACTGACATTTCATAGTCATCACACAGAAGATAACAGGACCTGTCTGAGTGCTGCCATGAGAGTCCCAAGGCAGAAACCCAAAGCTCTAGAGGTAAGCTTGCAAACTGAGAGTGTGGGGGAAAAGGAGAGATCAAATTCTTCCCTGCCCACAGATCTCTGCATGCCTGCCGTGGTTAAGCACTCTTCTAAGATTTGAGGGAAAGGTTATGTTTTATCCTTTCCTCCAGCAGCAAGGGGATCAAATTGCTTATAACCAGCGTGGCTGTTTTAACATGTAGAGTGTGTGTTAGGTTTTGTGTGGATAGATATGCTTTGAGGTCCCAGCTGGAACACCAACTTTGTGTATCCTGATCAGGCTGATTGATTAGTAAGAGGCTGTTTTGTCCCGCTAAGATCTAAAATGCTTATGCAAAAGTGCAAGAGGAGATGCTTAAGTGGCTTTAGGTCCCTCTCACCCAGGTAGCCACTGCACAGCAACAGTGAGGAGCTTTGAATGCACCCATTTTGATCACAAGTGGAACAGGGATCTGGGAACTGGGACTGCCATGCAATTCTAGAGGCACTTCAGCTCTGCAGGATATTCTGAGTTTGTATTGGTGGTTTTTTGGTGTTGGTTTTTTCTTTTTAATTAACCTTCGATGAAACTTATATAACTTTCTCCTCTAGTACATACTTTGAAACAAGTCCTGAGTGTTCCAACAACATTAACACATCATTTTTGCCTGAGCCCAAAAAGTGATCATTCTCGTGAGTAAACTTCTGGAAGTTTTGAACAGGCAGTGTCATCTGAAAATGCACAGGCCATGGCAACTGCAACACAATCCAAACACAGTGCAACTGACACCTCTGATTTTGTTTTAAAATACGGCTCAGAATTTCTACCACTATTTCACAATTAAGTTGCAATACTAAAGATATCACTGAGGCTGTAAGAAAAGATCCAAATGCCCACTCCAGTGGCAGAACAATCATGATTTTTCTTTGGGTATGAGTTACTTTAAAACAAGGACTGCATAATGCCATCCCCAAAGAGTCTAAAGCACATTCTCTCCTAGGCCTTCAAGTTATTTTTACAGCCCCCACAGGCAGCAGATGTTAAAAACCTTCAGTGTACTGGATAGAAGCTTTTAACCTTTAAGCTGTGGATGGAGAACAAACCTGTGGGAGCCATGACTGATTTTTCCCTTATTTTTACAAAATGGGGGATTTTGGGGTGTGACTTTTTATGGAAATGAAATGTTAGCAAGGCTGAGCACCAGCTGCCACTCACCTGTACCTGAAGCAGTGTAGGATGTAAAAGAAGTTCTGCCCTCAGCACTTCTCTCTGCTATGTCCACACAGTCCTTTGCTGATATCGTTAAAGAACATTTACCATTAAGCAGGTAACTAGGACATGATCTAATTCAGGGTCCTAGGTTCCACAGCAGATGCTTAAAAGACTTTCATTACAGGTATTCCAACTTAATTTGCCAAATACAAATAAACTTCATTAACTGCTCTATGTAATAGTTTCTGTGAAGATAAAAGCACTTTTTTATTCAAGAATTTGTTAGGATTGTTTTTAAAATTGGACCGAAAAAGCACAAGTGCTAGAAGAGCAATTTCTGACTGAAGCAATTTTCAGTTCATTGCATCAATGTAACAGTTGGAATGCCAAATCAAGGGGAAGTATTTTCATTTCACAGCAAAAGCTTTGTGAAGAAGTATCAGCTAAACAAAACAGCTGACCTTTAGGGCAGAAACAGAAAATCCTTGCAGATACAAGATTTTGGAGGTTTTGTCTGCTGATCACAGCAGCACACAGTCAGCTGCTGTGTCCTGGTGCTTCTTTGCAAGGCAACTGCTCAAGCAAGGATTTGCAACTAGAGAGTTCAATACAGACTGCACAAAACCCCCCCAAACAACCCACCCCATCCAAAAGCTGAAGAATGACCATCTCTATGGCAACTAAAGCACTTAGCATGCTCATGCCTCACCTAAATTTGCACAATATTACAAATGAAGTTAGTATAATCAGGGTGAAAGTAATTTGAGAAAAGTAGCTGGAGACCAGAGTATTTCAGGTGTTAACAATCAAATCATCTATTATTAATTTTTATTGCATAGGGGAAGACAGCACAGCACTATGGGCTGAAGAGGCACTAGTGGCTGGCTGTAGTTGTGTATCCCAACACGGTGCTAGGGTGATCAGGTTGCTAGTAAGCTTGTCAGGTTGATTACCCATCAGAGCCAACACCCCGTGTAGTGCTGGGTAAGGCCCGAATAGGAAACGACACCTTCACCTGTTGTGTAACTTCACCCTCAGGCTGTGTATTGTTATGCAGCTGAGTGAGCAGACTGTTGCCACCAGGAGGAAGAAATGCAGCAATCTCCTTTACAGTTGGCTCGGGTGCTTGTCTCATTACAAGATGATCCAATTCACTCACCCAAGCCAACAAAAGAGCATGGACTCTTCACCCATTAAATCTTCTTCTAGTTGAAGTTAACGTCAGTGTCTTGTCAGGAGAGCTGTGGCATGCTTTCAGATGTGCCTCAGCAAGTATGAGGTCAAGTACTAACTTGGTAAATAGTTTGCTTGCTAAAAAAATCCCACAGTTCCTGAGGATCTTTACTTCAGTCAGTGCTTCCACAACTACAGTATAGAATCACAGAATAATCAAGGTTGGAAGAGACCCTTAAGATCATTCACCCAGCACAAACATTCTCCCAGCACTATCACAGCAACCCCTAAACCACTAAACCTTCCACCCCAGGCAACCCATTCCAATGGCTGACAACACTAACAGTGAAAAAGAAATTCTGGTATCTAATCTGAATCTCCCCTGTCTCAGCTTTAGGCCATCTCCTCTTGCCCTCTCACTGCAGGCACAGCAGGAGAGACTGAACCCTCCACACTACAGCCTCCTTTCAGGGAGGTGTAGATGGCAATGGGGTCCCTCCTGAGCCTTCTCCAGGGTAAACAAACCCAGCTCCCTCAGCTGTTCCTCACAGGACACGTGCCAGTATCTCCAGGTCCTTTTAAAAAAGTGAGGGCCCAGAACTGGACACAGCACTTGAGCTGCAGTTGCCTCAGTGCAGGACCACCACTTCCTCAGTCTTACTGGCTACACTATTGCTGACACAGGCCAGGATGCCACTGGCCTTGGCCACCTGGGCACAGCTGGCTCATGTTCAGTTGCTGCTGATCAGCACCCCCAGGTCCTTTTCTGACAGCTGCCCCCAGCCTGTAGTGCTGCCTGGGGTTAGTGTGGCCAAAGTATAGGATCCAGCACTTGGTCCTGCTGAACCTCATAGCACTGGCTCTAGCCCATCAATCCAATCGATCCTGATCCCTCTGCAGAGCCCTCCTACCCTCCAGCAGATCAACATGCCAACCCAACTTGACGGCATCTGCAAATTTGCTAATGATAGACTAAATGCCCTCATCCAGATCATGCCACAAAGGAATTTCAGCCTCTTTGCTCTTCACTAATCCTCACTATTATCAATATTTCATTTAGAGATTTATTACAAAAGCTACTGCCCTAATGCTTAAGAAAAGTTATAGTTCTTTTACTTTAGGGTAAGCTTTGACCAATTTAAACCCTTGCATTAAAGAGATCACTGCTTAGAGCTCTTCTACACAGAAGATACGCAGACACACAGAAGATGTGGTCAGTGCCTGTGAAGAAGGCCAGCAGCAATATTTAATCCCGTTACTCATACTACAGGGGAAGCCTGAGCTATCACACCATCACAGAGGAGTACTTCAGGAACAAAGCAACACTCCTGAGACAATCAGGGAGGAGAGTATCTTTCAGAAGGCTGTCACCTAATGGCGTTCCATGCAGGCTTTAGTGCATAAGCTTCTTGCAAGATTATCACCTAATTTGAGGTCCTGAAGTTATGTACCCTAGCTGATAGCTACTTTTGAGTGTACTTATTCAATAAATCTCCATGAAGCAGATTTGCATTCAATATTTTATTTATAATTGTAAAAGCATAGATGTTACAGACTTTGAGTAATTGCATATTTGTTAGAACCTTACCTACTCAGAAGACTGGTGTGTGCAAAAAACAAGAAAGTCATGCTTAGATTTCCCCCCAGAAATTTGTTGCTTTAGTATTTGTTCCCCAGTTCAGTAAAATTTCCACAGAAACAGAGTGAGGAAATGTAGACACAGAATAGCTACAGCTATTGAAGTCTATGATGACAGTCCAACATCATCACATAGGCCCTACAGAACTGCTGAAGGTAGATCTGCCTGGTATTTTAAAGGACAAAGCCTGGACTAGGCAAGAGTTAGAGCAAACAGGCAACAAATCAAGTTACAGATCACTCAAGCCATTTGTATTTGTAGCTTCTTATGAACAAGCCAATTCGTGTCTACTTCACCACATCATTCCAAAAGATATCAATGGGGTAAATATACATACACATTTTTTAAAGATACATGTATGCATATACATTTTTTTAAATAAGGCATGTATTTATTTCAGGCTCTTAAAACATCTTTCCACACTCTTTCCCTATTAATACAGTGTACGTTGCCATTTTATTGCTAAAGAAAGCATACCATCATTGCAAGCAGAACAGCATCAACACTGGCTTTAGTCAGCAGTCCAGTTCAGTTAATAAGGTTCAAGACATACATTAATACTACGGAAGAATGTTACTCTTACAGAAATGCAGAAGACTAGCTGAATTCCATTTAGATTGCACCAAATCATTCTCTTGATATAGTCTGTAGTTAACAGTATAGACTAAAAAGCAGAACAGCACCATTCTGGAGCAACAGAAAGAGATACCTAAAAGACTACTTCCCCATTTCTACTTAGTTGTTATATTTAAAAAAAATACACAAGGGAAGGATGACAACACAACAAACTTCTTATTCTGCTCTAACAGTGCTTTGTTCTGCAAGAAATGATGCAGGACTTTAGAGCTCCTCCAAGGGTGAATCCTAATATGAATGAATATGCACACGCCATGATGATTGTGTAACTAATAATAGTTACTTGTTAGTGTGACTTACAAGGAGCACTCTCTAAGTTTTTTGTCAGCCTGCTTCAAGGAGATCCAGGTGTTTAATACATTTGATCGCAGTTTTGCCCACACCAAATGGTTGTTTAACCCAAATATCTGGGCAGCAAACTGGGCAGCTCCTTCAGGTGATAGAGTAGTAGGACAGCTAAGACCTGTAGAGAAGAGAATGCCACTTACTAAAGTATAGCTTATAGTCAAAACATTTTCTCAGAAGAACAATTTACAACAAGGCTTGTTGCAGCCAAATGATCCAGTTTTAAAGCCAGTGAAGTGTCATGTGCTTCATTACTTTTACTATGACTGCTTTGTGGCACTTTACACTAAAAGCTATCATGCAAATGACTCTCTTATACAGAGGTAAGAGACTTCTGTGCCTCCACTCATGTTACTAACAAAGTTAAAAATCACACAGGTAAAAATGCACTGAATTAGTAGTTAGAGTTAAGGTTTACCTACACTGATTGTTATGACCTTTGATCACAAGGAAAATGCATCAAAATTCAATTCCTTCAGTTCCCATGACTACTATTTTTAATTTCAAAATGAAATGTTTAGCAAGGATAAGCCAATGTTTACTTTTTTAAAAGATTAGTCCTATGTAACCTTTGCTCTGTCTATTGGGCTTTTTGCCATTAAGAAGTCAAAACTTGTATATGACATATTTCCACAGACTTTGCTTGGTACTGATCCAGCTGCTTTTCCCATGCTTTGCCCCATGTGTGTACAGTAGAACAACACCACAGAGCTAGATCAGAACAAGAGCATGAGCTGAAGATCATCTTACCGCTGGGTAGTCTGAGAGAGGACCACACATCCTGAGTACCCCAGTCAGCTGAGAGTGGAGGGCAGTTGACAACTGGGTAAGCAGTGTTACCAGACATTACTGGCCCCAAACCATTGCTTCTGCCAGCTACTGCAACAAACACTGTTGGGATTCCATCTCCTGGTGGGAAGGAAGACATTCAGAGATAAGCAATCCACCTTGTTCTCTACCACTTGCTTTTATGGGAACTTTGTTCGAGTTCACAATTGTGTTTGCAGTTATCTTTTCAATTCCATTACACAGCACTAACATTTTGAGTCCAACCTCCTCCTTTAGAGAAGTATCTAAGAAATCTTACGTCCTTAAATCCCAGCTACTGTTTACCGCTGCTAAAATTAACATTTCTTATTCTGCCTCTGAGGGGAAGTCTCAGTATCAGAGGAAGAGGTGCTGCTTAGCTTTGTAGAGAACATAGCCATTAAACCTCTGGCATCTGTAAGTATTCCTCTCCTTAAATCTGAGGCAGTTCATCTCAAAGCAAGCATTTTAACTATGGTTACTGCATTTGTAATTTTATCAAGTGGAATGGTATGCATAGAATGTGTATACTCCCACAGAAATAATTCCTGTATCTCCTCTGCTAGGCCATAAACACTTTTGAAGAGATGTTAAGTCTAATTTAAAGCAAGTATCTTTTTCTCATGGTGTTTTCTCATGGCATCTAAAGTAGTAAGCAAGAAAATTTTTTATCAAACAGAAAAATATGGTGGGAGCAACATCTGCCTAATGTAACACATAAGAATATTCAGTCAGCTAGAGAAACTGTTGTTCTTCCACGTTTCAGAAACACCAGCATCACCAGCAAGATGCTACAATAGATCTATTAACATGATCAAGGCTTGGGCAAAGTAGCTTTATCCCAGTTCTGATACTGGGATAAAAGCAGAGGTTAGACTTTGAGTAATGGAAGTTGTTGCAGGGCAGGAGGACAATACATTACTCCAAAATTAGACCAGTCATGCTACTAGCAAGTGTGAAACAATTGTAACAGCTTGGTGTTCTGTTTAACAAAAATGGAAAAACCCCACATAAATCTTTTAAGTTGCCAAGTCATTCTGAAACATGATGCTGTGTCAATCCACATCAGTATTTCTTGGCATTTACCTTCATATTCTGCTTTGATCCTCAGGGTTTCATCTGGCCCTTTGTGAGCAGAGGTCACTCTTAATTCACAAGGAATTCCAAAAGTTGCACATGCCTTTTTTATTTTTTCACAGTGACTGAGGTCAGAAGAAGATCCCATTAACACCACAACTCTGCCTTGGCTCTTGGTTTTTAGAAGCAGCTAGAGAAAAGAGTGGAGAGGGAGAAGAGAAATAAAAAGAAGTCAACAGGATTGAGGGCACACAGTTACCAAAGTCTAGATGTGTTATTCATAAAAACAGGTACCTCTACTCTTTCTGAAACCCATTCAAAGTTTCTCTTAACCATTTGCAGTGCTTCAGGAGTCACTTCTTTCAGGTCCCGATAGGACTGAAAAAAGGAAAAGAAAAGCATTGAAGTGTTTGGTTTAACCCCAGCCAGCAGCCCAGCCCCACACAGGCTCTCCTCACTCACTCACTCCCCCACCAGAGATCAGGGAGAGAATCTGAAAGGTAGAATTGAGGAAACTATGGGTTGCAATTAAGACAGTTTAATAGGCAAAGCAAAAGCTGCACACACAAACAAAACAAAGAATGTGTTAACTGCTTCCCGTAGGCAGGCAGGTGTTCAGCCATCTCCAGGATAGCAGGGCCACATCACACATAACCATGACTTGGAAAGACAAAACACCATCAACACCAAACGTCTCCCCACAACCCCTTCATCCTTCCCCCGCACTTTATACACTGAGCATGATGTCTGGAATGTTCCTTTGGTCAGCTGGGGTCACCTGTCCCAGCTGTGTCTCCTCCCAGCCTCCCATAGACCCCCAAGTTTCTCGCCAGTGTGGCAGTACCAAAAGCAGAAAAGGCCTCGGGATCTGTGGAAGCCCTGCTCAGCAGTAACAAAACATCTTTTTATTATCAACCCTATGTTCAGCACAAATCCAAAACACAGCCCCATACTAGCCACTGTCAGGAAAAATAACCCTATCCCAGCCAAAACCTACAGATGAAGTTAATGTGGTTTCTGTACACAAAAGACTAATTTTGCTACCATAATTGATAAGAATTATATCTCAAATGAAATATTTACAGTTTCTAGCAATTCCAGGCATAAACAACCTTCTACATTGCAATTTATGGCCATTTACAACACAAAAGACTTTCAGCCACAAGGGTATTAAGATTTTGGAAGGTTTTCACAGGGAAAATTTAAAGAAAAAACATACAACTTCTTTAAAATTGGATTTGTAATGACATGATTGCCTCCAGTAGCACTGTACCATCCTATGTTCTGAATGATGTTATGTCCCTTATTTTAGGGACCTGTCAGAGCAATTCACTCAAGCATGCTACTACATAATTTAAGTCAAGTAAACAATAGAGCAATTCTGATTCCGAATTTAAAATTAATACCCTTCCTCCCACATACACTTTGTGATCTTCCCCTGTGGCTTACAACACTTTCTCTCACAGGGTCTCTGTTACTAGTCTCAACAGCCATGGCAAACTCCTGGCAGCAGCATTCCCAAAGCAGTTCCTTCATAACTAGTCACCTGGTAATTCAGAGATATTTGAGAAGTATAAAAGTTGTAACTTTAAATATAGGACAAGTTCTGTTTCAAACTTGTTTGCAGACCTCATACGTGGGCACAGTCTATTAGCAACACTTTTGGAGGCAACATTATTGAATTCATGGTTAACAAAAATAAATAACAAAGAAAAGCATCCTCATTGCAGTTCCCTCTTACATATCACCAGATTTCTACTAGTAGAGGATACCACTCTAAATAAACTGAGAAATTCAGAGGTAGATCTGGGAACCAAAGCTTCTGTTCTTCCCACCAATCTGTTATCCAACTATTTTATTATTACCTGTGCAAGTCAGAAATCCCCATCATTCCTGGCAGCCCCACACTTCATCATGTAGCTCCAGTCAACAGTGCTGTTGTAGCTGAATATACAGACAGTATTTTTTTCTACCATAAACCAGATAAACTATTAGATGAGAAGAGGCTTGGACATGAGATACCATACAAACTACTCTGTAACAAGTTAAGACCATGTGAAAAAAGCCACTCAAACCAAATCTTAAACTGTAGGCTTTACTTTCTTCATTCTTCTCCCCTGCTCACTTAGAAGGTAAAGATTAAAGCACCACCTGTTTGTCCTTCTGCTGGCTTCTGTCTCCTGCTGGCCACAGCCTCCATGAATCATTGTCAATAACATCAGCAAGAACAATTTCTTTTGTCAGCACATTAACACCAAATTCAATCTAAAAAGACAGCAAGAATCCTATTTTAGTAATTATACAGTGATATTTTTCCTGTCAAAACCAGGATCATGAGAAAATAGATTCTTATACCTTCAGGTCTACAAGAGTGCAGTTTTGGGGCTGCCATGCTTTTTCCAGGATCTCAAAAATGGCTTGAGTAGAACGAGACATAATATCCACTTCAGTCTGGCCAATAGTAAGTCCAGCAAAACAGAATTTTGCTTCAATTATTTGCTCTTCAGACCACTGTGGATCATTATTAGCATCATCCTGTTAAGAAAACCAGAACCAATACATGATGTAATTTAAGCTTGCTATAAGAGGAAAATAGTGATTAAAAGATACAAGGCTTTGTGTGGGTTGTTTTTGGTTTTCTTTCAAGTAACAAATAAAGGCTTCAAACTAGTATTTTATGATTAGCATTAAAAAAATGACAGTAACACTGAAAACACTTGCTGTAGCACCTGACCATCTTTAAGAGTAACAGGGTACACCACAAACACTTTAGATCACAGTTCACCAGAGACATCTTTCACTACACATTCCCAAAGGTGTTCAGAATCCTAAATTACTAGCTAGCTACTTACCCTCACCATGCACATACTATTTTAATTTCTTCAAATATATCAACACATCTGCTTCAACTGATGCATTAAGCTTATAACTAAAAAGCCCTTATACCTACATTTTTCTAATTTTAAGTACAGTTTGGCTCATTATTATTTGATTGCACTGTAAGCCACTACTGTATGGACTTTGGAAAAAACAGCTATTGGACAAGAATGCAACAAACATTAGAATGGCAAAAGTACTAATGGGGAGAGGATTGATCAGCCACTAGCACTACTTGCTTAATCTGTCAGCATAGAGAATTCTAGCTCTGCTTAAGTTTGATTAACATTACAGGAAAGAAAACTTACCTTGTAAAACATCTCAATTTTGGGTGGGTAAAACTTATACCCTTCCTTGACACCAGGGTTTCTCTTGAGGAAGGAGCCAGTAGCAATTCTTCTGCACACCCATTCAATTGGGATCATTTCACAGTGAGCAGCTATGAATGCTGTGTCACTCTGTTTCCTGACAAAAGCTGTTTTGATTCCTAAATAAAAAGGTGGCAGCTTAGTTCCATCAGTAGGCATACTTCACAGTTAAAACAGTAGTCACAAACATCTTTAGTTTAAGTACATCTGAATCTTGTTCTTCCCTGGACTTAAGGAACACTGAACCTCTTCAGGGTATTTTAAGCCCATTCCAGCCTTGCAAGAGACAAGTATATTCCACAAGTCATGAGTTTTGCCAATTTTATCATACAATACTCACTTGTAACTCAGAAATCCTATTCTTGGAAATAATTTTGTTCACACAGCTTTAAAAACTATATCTATCCTTCGCAATGTTTTTGTTTGTTTAAAAGAAACAAATTAGCAGCAATCAAGAACCCAACCATGTCCTCTGGTGAAAGATTTATTATAGGTCAAACAATAATTGGAGCCTTTCAAAGGAGTAACAGAGCACAGCAGTCTTTACTACTTTGCTTAATAAAAGCAGATGGGCCAGAGAGAATGGTTTTGTCCTCCCTTTCATCACAACCTAAGTTATTTAGGACACTAGATCTTGGCAATTTATTAGACAAAAGACAGATTCAGAAGCATGTGCACTCAAACCTACTGCAACAAGTCAATCTTCTTACATAATTGTAAGATGATGGACCCCATATTAAACACAGCCAACATGCAGATCAGCACTCTAAGTGCAAAAGGGCTCTTTTTTCAATTCCAATCTTGAGGAAAGTACCATCTTTCTCCCTGACTGTTGCATACAGGTAAAAACATTACAAAAGGAAGGCCTTGTAAAATCATGGCTCAGGCTTGTTACTTCGGCTAAGTAGAAAAGGACTATGGGAAAGTGACTCAGCTGAATTAGAGGTAGAAAAACAAGTTATATAACCATTGTGTGTTCACATTGTGGTGTGTGTTGGTTGAATTATGTTATGATTTAAAACTGTGTGACTGATAAAGGGCTAATTGCCTAGAAAGGCCTGGTTTTTGCAATAAAGCAGCTCCCCTTGGCACCTGCCTGGGGACTCTGCATTGTTTTGCTTCAATACCCGACCAGGGCAAGACAACTGCCAAGCCCAATCAGCATCTGCCAGAAACACAGGGCAAAGGAGCTGCACTCAGTCAAACCAAGCACTTCCATTCCATTCCACTCCCGGAACCATAAAGGAAGAACCAAAAAGTCCTTAATTATGAACACTGACTCCTGAAAGAGTCAGTAGCTTCACTACTACATTTTTCATCGGCACAGATGCGTGCTTTTGCTAGGCTGACATTAGCTCTATTATAAAAGGGAGAGAAACTTTAACAGAACTTCGTAAATCATCACCTCTGAAAGAGCAGGTAAAGAAGAGTTGCGCAAGGCAAACAAGCAAACACCCTCTACAATAAGGCATTCCCACTATCTGCATTTACACCACTCAAATACAGAAACCGGAGAGGAACCCTGAAAGTTCTTTTGTTGCTTTAAAATGCAGCTGCAGTTTACTCTGCATGTTTTTCCATGGCACCTGGAAGTTTTGAGTACAAGCCACTCATGGATTTTTGAGAGGTCAACAGAATGGCTTCTTTATGTTTAAAGCACACATACGTAGGATATGAAGTATTTTGATTGTTAACTTACCATTCAAGAATTAGGCAAAACATCTCACTAATTGCTCCTATATGAAAATTAGAAGTTTTAATCAACTGCAAATATAATCAAATACCTAGGAGGACTCTTAGTGTTGTATGCACAACAGGCATCCCAAGAAAGCCAGTGACTCAGGATTACATTGCACTACCTGGTATATATTTCTGTGTAAGGAGTTCTTAAAAGACAGGTTGAGATAAAGATATAACTCTAGAGAATCTTTTTCTTCCCCATACGAAACATGCTAGGACTTCAGTTTGTTTGAGAGCTGTCACCACACCTAATAACAGATAAAACAAATTGTAGAGTAATTTAGGTGGTGCCCGAAGCAGTCTTCGTGAGAATGTTTCAAAGCACACTGAGCACACAGCTATAAGCAATCTTAGCTAAGCTTACTAGTGCCTGTATTCTAGTACTCACCAGACTCACCAACACAAATTCGTCCTTGAAACTTGCAAACTACTAAGTCAAAGACACTTCAAAATGCTTTCTCAAAGCAAAGCTACTGGCTCCATTTTTGGAAGTGTGGTACAAAACTAACTTGAGTGATTAAAGTTATGTACTCTGTGAAAACTCACTGCTCAGAAATACTTTGAATCTTTTAAAGTAAACATTAAGCTCCTGATACACTCAATACAGACTGATAAATGTATTCTGCAATGTGGTCCTCACAAGTGTTATGTACAAAGCTTACAGGAAGTTTATGCTGCTATAACACACGACTGAGGGAAGGAAAAGACACTCTAATTTTTTGTTTCGGCTTACATACAAAGATTTCACACAGCCTAGACATAGTGTGGTAGTGCCACTAGCTAGAAGTGCATTCTATGCATGCAGATGTAGCAAAGCAAGGCAGATGCATTTAGCCCAGAGTTAGAGGTAAGGAAGTGTACGGTATGGAAAAGCTGACAAAAACAGAGGGGAGGGGATTAGGGGCGTGTCCAAACAAGCAGGAGAAACTATTGCAGTTATCGGCGCCACTAGATTACTACAGATACTCTCATGCTCAAAATGAAGAAGTCACTCACCCAGCTTTAAAGCACCAGAGAGAAAAGCATAATTAAAAGCTAATAGAAAAGTGACTAAAAACCCACGAGAGCCTCAAGGCAGGTTAAACTCTTTTATAAAGCAATACTGTTTTGTAATAATGTCTGTAACATACAAGCATATACACTCTACCTTTAAAATACTTACCAGCTTCCTGAAGCAGCTGAAACACACAGCTTGTCGTTGTGTTGGAAATGGCAGCCTTCCCTTCCATTCGGTCCTTCCTGGCTGCATTTCCCGCCGTTATTTGGTCTTTTGACTGCATGAGAACACATCCCGGGATATCTGGCAGCTCGTACACTTCTTTCGTTTTACCTTCGTTAACTTTTTTGCCAAGTTTCAGATCTAGGGAACAAAAAAACCAAAAAATACCAAAAAACCCAAACCGGTCATTTTTGCATCGCAAAGACTTGTTTACTTCCGCACGCAGAACCACCACCTTCGAGTCCATGGGGATCCAGCGGGACTCCGCGCTGCGGTCCCTGACCACTAGGAGCTCCCTGAGCCCCGACCCAAGGGGCGATATGCCCACGTTTCCCCTAACAGCGAGGCCAAAAGCCCCGCTCAAGGATTCCGCCCGGCGGCACGGGGGCCGCGCCAGCCGCAGCCGCGCAGCTCCGGGGTGCCCCAGCCGCCCCCACCGCCCCGCGGCCGCGGGCGGCCGGGAGCTGCCGCCTGAGCGGGGCGGCCAAAAGCCCCCACTTTTTTTAGTTTTTTCTTCAAACTTCGGGGCAATCCCAGAGCTCCGCGATAAGAGCGGCGCGGGGCAGCTGCCACCCCCAGCATCCCGCGCATGGAGCTGCCCCCGCCACCTCTCCTCCAGCCGTGCCCACCCCCGCGCACGAGCGACTATCCCCTGGAAAAAAAGTAATTAAAAAACCGAAAAAAATAAGCCGGGAAAAAGTTGGTTCCCGAGTACCTACACCCCAAGCCACTGAGCAGGCACCGGCCCCCCGAGAGCGGCACCACCGACCGACCCACCCCCGACGGCCGCCCGGTTACCTGATGCTGCGGGGGCCATGGCTGCGGCGGGAGCGGGCGCGGGCACCTAGGGCACAGGAGAGAGCCTGAGCGCACGCCGCAGGGCTCGGCCGCCGGGGTAAGAAGGGGCCGGCGGAAGGGGCGGGCAGCCCGGGCAGCGGGCAGCAACGCCGCCCGCCAATCGCCGCCCTACGCCGCGGGGCGGCCCCGCCGAGCCCCCTGAGCGAACCCCGGACGGCAGCATCGCCCCCACCCCCGTCCCGTGCAAACACGGCCCCGGCCCTCTGCTCGGCCAATGCCGGCGCCACGCCGCATCCGGCCCCCCTCACCCCGCGGGCAAACATCCCCTGGGCCTGGTGCGCCCCGCGGGGTCGCGGGCAGAGTGGAATCCAGGGGAGGCGGGGCCAGGCGAGGCGGTGGAGCGGGCCGGGGGTGCGGTGTCGCCCCCCCCCGTATGTAAATGAGGGCGGGAGGCGCCCGGCGGGCCACCGGGATTCCCGGGCGGAGCGGCGTTGTGGGCTGAGCGCGCCGCCGGCAGCAGCGCGCGGGAGCCGCTGGAGCGGGGCCGGGACTGGGAACGGGAGCGGGGCCGCCGCGCCACCACGTGCTGCCCGCGCCATGGAGCTGGAGGAGCTGGGCATCCGAGAGGAGTGCGGCGTGTTCGGCTGCATCGCCTCCGGCGCGTGGCCCACGGAGCTGGACGTGCCCCATGTGATCACGCTGGGGCTGGTGGGGCTGCAGCACAGGTAAGAGGGGCGCGGGGGGCGAGGTGCGCCCGGACGGGGCCGCCCGGATGTGGCTCGGTGTCGGGCCGGGCCGCGGCGGCTGCTCGGGGCCCTGCGGCGGCACGTGCTGCCTGGAGGGTCTCGGGTCTCCGGCGGCGGGAGCGCTCTGGGAGGGGAGGAGAGGGGAACGTCCCGACCGGTCCCTTCCGCTCCGCCCTGGCGGAGAACTCCGGCAGCATCCCGGAGGTGAAGTGCAAGGAACACCCCTCCGCCTCCTGCCTCCCGAGCCGGTCCCGCCGAAGGAGAGCTGTCGAATTCCTCTGGACCTCGGCTGCATCTCGCCTGAGTCGCACTCGCTCTCGCTGCCGGGGCCGCGCCACCACGTTCCTGCGCGGAGCCGGCGGCGTGGCCGCGTCCCGGGCGGCGGGGATGAGCCCCGGGCGGCAGGGGAGTACGCCCCGCGCAGCGGGATGCGCCCGCCGCCCCGTCCCAGCCGCGTCGAGCCGTGAGCTCCTGCCGGAATCGCGGCGAGGCCCCTCCGTAATTCTCGAGATGCCCACCTTAAAGTGTAAGTCACAATCCGAGGCTACCGAATCGGAGCAGTTCTTAAGCGTTTTTAGGCTCCTACTAGCGGTAGTGGTTTAGAGTCATCATCATGATACAATAAAACTTCTACCTGACGTGTCTACGGCAGTGTACAACAGAACTGATTCACTGTCATCCATGTGGATGCAGACCTAGAGAACGAAGTTTGGGTTCTCCTTCTATTTGGTTGGTATTCAAAATAATAATGTTACAGACTGACATAAACCAACAATTTTTTCAGCGGTGCCAGAAAGGGATATCCTCCCGTGGGAATATATGCACAGCCAGACACGCACAAGCTCATTTAGTAGTTCATGCTGAGCCTGTTTACTGTGCTTGACTTCACAGCGGCTAAAAGTGTGCTAAAATGCATTCCTGACAGTCTGGGTAGGTGGGCTGCCTAGGTAACCTAGGCATGGGTTGCACTGAATAGATAAAATATATTATTTGTATATTTGAGGTCAGACATGTAAATCTTGCTCTGAAATTGGTTTTGGATCAACAGTAGGTTTACATGGAATTTTTCTGTTTATTGCAGTAGAGTTTCATCTACTTTTCCTGGTAAAATGTTGCATCCCTACTGACTCTCATATGCTATAATTCTATTTCGGCTGCAGGTATATATATTTGCCAGTGTCCACCAAAAATTTTATTGTGTGTGATACAGCCAAAATCCCAGTAACAAAGCCATGGTTTTCGTGTAAAATGAAACAATAATCTCATTTTAGCTTGCATCATTTTTCTGTGAAAAGGCAGGAAGAAAATATTACCTTGTTTGTGCTTACAGTTACACTGGTGGACCTGGAGTAGCTCAGGTAGAAATAAAATGATTGATGTATTTTCATTAGTTTGCATCTCATTATCTTAATTTTCATTGCAACCTTATTTCAACTTTCCAATATGCTTTTTTCTTCTTTGATGGGCATTTGACAAATATATTTAATTTGCTGTATCAGATATCCCCTGTGGAGGGCACAATTTTACACAGCAATATTATACTATGATTAAAATTCACCATTCATTCACAAATTCTACAGGAAGCTACACACCTAGAGACATATGCACTACCTCTGATTCTGATCTATCTCAGTAATTGTCAAAAATTTTAAGGAATGCTTTCCTAAAGGCATGAACATTGCACCTGTAAAAGTGAAACAGTCTGTTCCATTAGGTATACCTTTGCAAGTAGTCAATAAAATCCTGTTAAATAGCTGAGAAGTTAATGTTCCTATTTTCTTTGCTAATGTTTCTCTCTGCATTTTTCCTATTACAATGGGCATAAGAGCTGGCATCTGAATCAGGAAGTAATAGGATAATGGCTATTTTTCTTTCTTCTTTTTGGAATGTCTCTTGAAAACCAGAGTTAAAGTTTAGCAGTAACTAAAATTAGGCCCATGGTTTTAAAGTTTAAAAGCTAAGACCATAGGCCTTAACCACAGGCCTTTAAAAATAAGTAAATATGAAAGAAGATTATAGTAAATATTAATGGGCCATCCAAGTCAGGTAGGCCTGAGTGACTAACAGAAATTTGACTGGCCACTAGAAAATACAGTCCTTAGACATCACCTTCAAATTAGTAAGGATATTTATGTAATGATTACTGGCCTTTGATATAGGCATGTTCTTCTATATGCAAATTAGTCCTGTGCAATAAATCAAATTACAGAATTTGGCCCTTGTCTTAGATTTTAAAATTCAGTATATTAAAGCATGGCATTGTATCAAGCTGCATTTCTGAGATGTCTGGGCCACAAAGAGGAGAACATGTTATAATTTCTAATACTGGAAATCTTACCTGTATGTGTAAAAATCCAGAGTACTTGTTAGATGCCACAAAAATATGTATTATAAATTCTTTGTGCTTTGTGTTCTGATACAGCGGGTTGCAGCAAGGTGAAGGACTTTGCTGTTTCTGATAAATGGCCAAGAATTAGTTGATCGTTTGTACTGCTGTGGCACTCAAGAGATTTTCTTCAGTGGGGATGTTTGCAGCTGAAAACTCGAAACTCTGTAAGCTGAATCAAGCTACCAAAATATTTAAGCATGTGTTCAGTGGTGTGTATTAGCGCTGCTTGCTGCTTCACTCACTGAAACTGTTCTGCATAAAAAATTGATGTGTAATTTAAATAAAAAATTGATATGTAGGCGAAGTTTGGGAGCCCACAAGTAGGCTCATCATCAAAGACAAAATATAAACTTTTAATTTCACTATTGTAGTATTAGCAGAAGCAACTTTAAAAGTTGTTTGGGGTTGCATTTTGTTTTTAACAATCAAAAAGCAGCTGCTAGTTGTTAAAGCTTAAATTCTCACTTCTTCGTTGCAGAAGTTAGAACACAGCTTTTTATTGGTTTTAGCTTTATAATGGTGAACTGTGAATTAAAATGAAAACTGGTATATTCCTACTCACAGTGTAATCAAGGCCTTCCACACACTAAGAACATTTTATCATGTTAACGACACCATTTTACAGCTATGTTAGCACTGAATGCTCATGTTTAAAACTTAATTCTGCTCAAGCAAATCATGTTACTCTGGTATCAACATTAACAGGGTTTTAAAGTGGATGGTCTAAGTCATCTCTGCATTTTGTAAGCTAGGGAACAAAATCACTGTAAAATCCACTGATAGCATGCCAAAATAAAATCAGAGGGTATTGGTAAGGAGAGGATTTTCTTGGGGGCTGTGGGAGAGGGAGGAGTTACTCTAAATTTCAAATCTATTAGACGTCATTTGAGTCCTTGACCAGGACAAATTTGCAAAGTTAATCTTCAAGGAAGTGTGATTTCTGTTAACTTTTTGCAAAATTCTCTGGAAAATATTTTTGGCAGTAATACTGTGTACTGAAATCTGAGTGTACCAGCTTTGTACTCATTTTTAGAAAGTCTTTAAAAGCCCTCTTCTATGAAGGTGAAAGAGCCATTAAGTCAGGGAATATTCCTTGTCTCAGCTGGGCCTGTATATGGAAATTGTTATCAGTGGAGGCTTGGCCTGCATGCTTTCTGATACCTTTCCTATTGCTGTCCATTATTAAAACCCATATAACAGAACCCAGATCATCACCAATGTAAGTTAAGACACTTCTCTTTCAATATCATAAACTCACTGGTTGCTTCCCATTAGCCATCCGTCCAAATACCTGCATTCAATATAGCTTAATCAACGTGTTTATCTACGTTGTATATACAACATCTTGGTTACAAGATACTTTTTTTTTAAAGGCTATTTAGCAAGCTATTGGTATTGTGACTTACACTGTGAATCTTTCAATCAAAACCCTTAAAAATGCAATAGTATTTGGATGGAAATTTTCTGAGGAATTCAGATACACTACAGGTAATGATCCTGATAATTTGGTATGTAAGATATTTATCTTTTCGTTTCATCTCAAGAACACATTATGAGTTCAACATACCCTTCATTCCCAGGTGCAAGAAGTGCAGTGTTAAATGTCTTAATTGTCTAAATATCAAATTTTGTAACTAGTCATATTTCTATGTAATTTCCCTATAGAATATACAGGGTAAGATGTCTGCCTAGCTAGTTACTGAGTCTGTATGCTATTTTACAAGAACATTCATGCTCTATGTTCTGGTAAAACACAGACACAGAATGTAGATGTAAAAACCCCTCTTTTAGTTATATCCTTCTGGTTCAAGTTTTAGAGTCATTGTGTGCTGCAGGTGATGACAGCCTGGATTACATTCCACAAAGCTTGCTCCTGCAAGAGGAAAGGAGGAGCAAGGCCTTTTTTGCTGTGTCGAGCTCTTCCATCTGCTAGGTTGTTTGACATAACATCTGCAGGGCTCAGGTTCCTGCACACTCATTTTTGGGAAAGTGAAGAGAAGTCAGATTTCATTCTAACCAAGTTGAGATCTCTTCAACTTATCTGTCACAAAATGTAGTTCAGTCTAAGCTCTTATCTCTGAATGTGGAGTAACCAGCTGGAAATGAGATCATGCAAGAACTTGGGAGTGGAAAAAACAGGAGGGAAATGGTGCCAAACAAGAGATACAAGAGGACGTTTCTGAGGCAGCCATTATGTTTATTGTGGCCAACAGACTTCCCATTACATTAACCTAGCTAGAGAGCTAGAGTGAGACTGTTCATTCTTCTTCACTTTGACTGTAGATAAGTCATCCATGTAGGCATTGTACAGCTCTCCAGTAATTTTCACAGGATTGCTGGGTTGGCTTGTCTGCCCATACCTTAAATTTGAGCCTCATGCATGGAGGAAGGGTTGTGTGCAGCAACCTGTCTTATCACTGGGTACCTCAGTTCATACAAGCTCTCCTGGCTTCACTATCTGCCATGTCTTACATTACCATTCCCACTTCAAAAAACATAAAAGGCAGGGTTGTTTGGAGGGGCTTTTTATTAGGTTAGTTTTGATTTAAATCAGTTCTGTCAGTTGGGTAGCTACTTGGCCATATGGATGCTTGTGCCAACACAAAGGAGACCCAGCTGCATAAGAAACAAAAGATGACTCCTAAGGCAGAGTCTTTAAAGCCAGTGATGCAGGTAGTGCTTGTGGATTCACCATTAGTGCAAGCATTTCTGCTTCCTGAAGCTCATTCCAAAGCCTTCGGCCCAAACAGTTTCTCTCGAATAATCGAAAAAGGCATTCAAGGGACTTTCCAAAACAACAGCCCTATCAAAGACGTGTAAAGTGACCCATTCATCTTAGTGAATGAGTGTGCTTTAGAGAAGAATGAAGCTTTAAGCTTTTTAATGTAGGTCACAGTGGTAACAGTTCCATTTATCTGCTACAACTCAAAAATCTCTGTATTGCCATTTGCAAACTGGGGAGTAGATAGATTTGCCCTCACACTAATCTTAATGGCCCTCTGGCAATAATGCAGATGTTTGAAGAGGGTGAAGACCAAAAATCTCTGTTATTTATAGTATTGATGCTCTTGCCATCATTACTTGGTTTTGATTATTAAGCTGGAACGTTTTCATGATGTAATTTATATTAAGGTTCGCAGGATCAGATACATGGACATGATTGTTTGGTCTGGCCTTTCTGTTGATCTATGTCTAAGAAATGCTCTCCTCCCAAACCACTGCAGTCCTGTGGTAGTTCCTTACACATAACCATTTAGCAGGTATTAGATGGCATCCCATGTTCCATGTCACTGGCCTGTAAGTGTGTTTGGACTAAATATTGTGTTACTGTAATAAATATAAAGCTGTAATCACAGACAGCAGAGCCACAGCAAAAGCGTAAATTGATATAAAAATACTCATCTGGAAGGATGAGTTGGATTAACTAATACTATTATTTCTGAAGGGACTGTTTTGAGCAATTCTTTGTCCTAGCAACACTCTATTTAGCCCATTGTCACTACCCTTGGGGATGCTGTCCAAAGGAGACAGTTCATAGCTCTAGACAACCAGAATTCTAAATGTGCAACATTCCTGGTAATTTTGTCTCTAAGCAAAAAGTTCTGTGGAATAGTAACTACAACCACAGTGAAGAAAGGTTGTCTTGATACCATTTGATCTGTCTCAAGTAAATTAATTGTTATAATGGGAGTAGTGCACAAATACCAGATGCTGCCAAATGCCCCATCTTACACCTGACATCTCTTACCATCTTTGATTGACAATAAATGAACAGCAGGGCAGAATACAGCTTTCTGACAAAACATTTACAAAAAGCAAGCTAATCTTTGCAGGCACAAAGCGGAATAGAAGAGGAACCCCACACAAAGGGAAGTCCACCTTCTTTGGACATTTGTTTGTCAGATAAATCCTGCTCTCTGAAAAGTTTTCTGAGAAAAAAACCACTTTACTTAGAAAATAAACGCACTTGTGTTCTTTTTTTTTGTCAGTTCTTGCTTCATGTCTACCACCTAGTGTTGACATTAACAATTTCCAAAGACTGCAAGTGTGCTCTGCAGTTCCCTGCTCTGACCTGCTAAGAATTCAGCAAGTCGTTTGCCTCAGTGCTCTCGTGTTGTTCTCACCTGAATAGTAGCATTTAAAAATAGATACATGTTCTTGAAAGGTCTGCTGATTTTAATTAATTAAAAGTCTTTATTTTTTATTTTCTGGAAGGATATAAAGGGGTTTTTTGGGGCCATTGTACTGAGTAACAGCAAGGTTTGGAAAAATTTGGATCCTTGTGCATCATGCAGAATTTAAAGTGAAGTTTGCCATCTCTGCAGTGCTAACTGCTTCCACAGGTTAGTATTTCTTCTAAAAGGACAGGCAAACTGCAACAGAAACACGGCAACTTCTCAGCTGTTCAGAGTTACTTGGACATCTGGGAACTTGCTGAGCTATTTCAACTCACACAGAAAAACTATTTAGCATTTTTTCTTACTAGATGAGCTAGTTTTGTGTGAGGTTAGTGAGATGAACTGGTTTGTAGGGTATCCAGCAAGAACTGGATTACTCAGAATAGCATGGAGAACAGGGGGATCTTGTTGAAATGAGTTACCAAGTCAATTTCCACCTTGCACTCATTAAACAGAGAAGGTAGAGCAAAACATGTAAGTTACCCATATTATTTTCGGCACAGTTACTTCAAATAATTTAAATAATAAGTGAACTAAACTTTTAAATGTACTGTTGTGAATTAGGTTGGGTCACACGTTTTTCTGCTTCACATGTGGAAGGAGTAACCTGTGATTTTAGTAGTGTGGGAATGGTGAGGTGTTCAGCTGACTCAGCATGTTCTATAGGATACCTGACTGCTGTGATGGCAGGGGCAAACCTTGTCCTCCTTCCAAAGACAACACTTCTGGATGCAAGTATTACAATGCAAGTTCAAGGATGTACCTTTGAACCAACTCATTGTAAAGAGAGAGAAAATAAAGATTTTTTTAAACCAATGATGATAATAGTATTATTGAAAATTATAGTTTCGGTGACAGTATTACAAACCAAAGAGAAATCAGTGTAAAATGTGAAAAGTGATAGATGAATATACACTGAAAAAACTGTGTATCCATGTCACTATATAATTTAACATGATCAAAACCCTATTATTTTCTAGGGATCTCTCTCCTGAGTTCTCAGAATTGTTTTAAAAATGCTAGTCAATTGGCAGATTAAATCCACCTTGGTGGAAAGCATTTGCCTTCATAATGTCACTCATAAAAAAATTGACAAGGAAATAAGTGAGCATATAGCAGGAAATAATGCATTATATCCAATAATATTTTTATGTAAAGTTTTATGCCTTGGATGGAATTTAGGCCTCTGTATGTAAATAAACTTGGTAGCTGTTGCTGCTGCAATAAGGACTTGACTGTTTGACTTGAGTTGTGCCCAGAACTGACCTGGCTTTGGCCGGTCTGTGTAGGTCTATGCCCAAACATGATTGAGATCCAGAAAGTTGTTTTGCTGGAATATACTGAAAGAAAAACCCTGCAAATGTAATACAGACCATAAAGTACTTACACAAGCACAAAATGAAGTAGTGGCTAGTAGGATTTTGCAGAATAACAATGATATGGTATTTGTCTCTTAGCATGTCATTGTTGTTCCCTGCACGGTTTCTACGTTTTCTGTGGGTTACTGGACATAACAGTACACAACAGGGACCTTAACTCGTGCCTGCCCCTTCTAGGTAGGCATCAATTCTGTGTACTTTCTTTCTGGCTCACTGAATTCTCCAGTTCAGTGCTGCACATTGCTGCAAGCCTTCAGCAGGCAGAGGGGGACATTTCCCCTCACCAGCATAAGCAGGGTAGAGGCAAGGAGGAGGGTAAATGCTGGTTAAGGATTAAGAGTTGTGTTTTCCCACCAGCTCTGGCTAACCAAAAGGTTCTCCTGTGGCTTCAACTGTTTGGTTAATTGCAGAGGACTAACTTGTTAGGAAGACTGTGGAGATGATAATTGGAAATGGTGGGATGAAATTTTAACTGTACATGTTTTCTTTGATCAGTTAAAGTATTATTTTCTTTCAACTAAGGCTGTTAATTGTGGCATGTAGGTGAACCAAGATACAGGCAGAGATATTTTTTATTCGACTGACATCACTGCTAAAAGCTCATAGTTAAGGATTATTATAGAAACTCACACCTTGTTTTAGTTTAAAAGGCTGAAGGTGACTATATTAAAGGGAAGCAAGTATGTACTCATGTGGGTAACCTACACTCTCAAATATTTCAATTCATAGTACTAGACAGAATCTATTTGCATGTTAATTTCATAGAAAGTTCATGAAACCAACCTGTTGTATGGCTGATGGATCAGCATACAGCTGCGTTCTGTTGCGGTCTTGCATTTCTTCCTTACAAAGCCTTTCAAACAGTAACTTTTTGCCTTCTGTTACTGTGTGCACTCTCTCTGTTAATAGTTTTTGGAAGTGGAGTATGGTGTTTTCAGAAGCACTTTTCTTAAGTGGAACAGGTGACACCTCTGTGGACAAAAGCAAAGAATGTGGTTAGAGTGCACAAGTCAATGAACTGCTGACACTGAAGTTTAGCACATGCTGGATTTTCCTAAAGCTGTTATTCTGATTTGCTCTTTTAGCATGCATTGCCTGGTGTTGTATAAGGGATCATTGTATAATGGAGAGTAGGAATGCAGCAGACCCTGTAAAAATCACTTATATCTCAAACTTTCAGTTTTGCCTAGCTACAGCCCTCTCCCAAGTGGTACTTACATAATAGGCAATAAATGAAAGTCTATTTAATCACACAGAATGATTAAATACAGTGTTAGTACAGTTAGTACAGTGGTGGTGAACTAAATAGGTTGAATTGAAAAACATAATGTTCAGATTATTTATCTTCATCTGTCTGTGGATATCATTGTATTATTGAAAACAGTGGTGAGCTCCTTAAAACTTAAGTTTTTTGTTCCTCATTCTTTGATTTTCTTTTTATTTAGGGCCTGTCAGTTTTGCAGGAAGAAAAACAAGCTGTTGACCTTCCTCATATCAGATCACATGCCACATATTTCTATCCTTCCCATCATTTTTTTCTCTCCATGATTCTCTATTCTATCTTGTCTTTGACACAGCTGCCTAAACCTGTTTTCTTGTGTACAACACATTAGACATGTTTACAGAGACAGTAGTGTAATATGAGGAAATCACATCCATAACTGTTCCTGTCGCTACTTCCCCTTAAGCAACACAATTGAGACATCTTGTTTTTTAAATACTCTATTTTCTTTGCATATGATTCTTATAAATCAAGTTTTTCCTGATGTTTACCTCATTTATACCAGGGATGAGGACTGAAATAAATAAATTGCAATTTTCCTTAGACCTACATCTTTATCAGAATCCTTTTGCCGATTGTTATGGGTGAGAGAAGAATGTTAGTTTGGAGCTTGGTGTTAAGTTCTAGGATTATGTTTTTTTAACTATTTGAATACTGGATATAAGAATCTGGTATCCAATTCAACAGCAGTGTATAGATGCTTTTAAAAGTTTGAGGCTCTTACCATCATTCCATGTTTTCCTCTTGATACTCAAAGATCCTGTGTTTGCTGTAGCATCTCCCACTGAAACTTAGATGAGAAAAACAAGGTGAATAAGTGTTTTGTCAAGGTTCTCAGTTGGTCACACACCAAAAAGTATTATACAACAAAAGCAAATACCCTCAGACAAGACACATTTATTTGGCAGATGCCTCAAACAGATTAATAATTGAAGTTTCTTTTCTGAAAGGTTATTGTTTTACTGGTTACTGCATCAGCATTCACAGATTACACAGTCTTTTTTCAGCATGCCAAAACGTAAAACAGCCAGGTTGGTTGTTGGTGTTGACAACATTCCCATTTATGGAGAGTAGAAACAAGCAGTAATATATTCAGCTTCTGTATTTGGAATAAAATACAGAGAATGATCAAGCACAAGACTGAGGCAGGAGAGAACTGTAATCCCACAGCTCTATGGTTGTCATTCCAGCCACAACTAATGTACTACTGGGCAGTACGTGACTGAGGACAGCTGGCTTAGGGCTGGTTCCCACAGTTTCTGCTCAATCTGTCCATCTGGCCTTTGCTGCAGAAATGGTTCAAGTCCTCAACCTACATTTGTGCTATTGCAAACTACTATCTAACATCCTAAGAACAGTCACAATTAGTTCTGCTTTACCTTGAGTCACTGAACTCTTAAGATGCAGAGGTTCAGTTACTTCTACAAGAGCACCTAATCTGCCTGGAGCAGGTGCCCCTGAGGTGTGAAGCAGTTGTCCAGTCACAAGAACCCTTACAGCAGACATGAGATTAGCTGTGTGGTTCCTAGATCAGAGAGATTTTGATACTAAGACAGAGGCAAACTCTATTTTGAAAACTGAATCTGCTTTAGCAAAATAATTACAATTATTACAAATTCTCAAATAAACATCAGTGCCCTGGATTTTTCTCTCTCTTGACTGCAATGTGTATTGAATTAATATAGTTTGGGGTTTTAGGAGTCCTTGCACATTTGGCTTGATTGGTACTGATTTCTGCAGTTCCAAATGTTTTGAGCTTGCAGCTCTCTATCCATCAGACTTTACATGCCTGCTGTATGACCTCTAAAACCTGCCATGTGTTCTAGCACCATTTAGCTGTATATCACTTAGGCTTTCAAAGATAAAGATCCTCCAATAACACTGAATGCTTCAGTGCTTACACTTTTTGCTAGTATTCTCACTTCTACGTGTTTCCACAGACCAGTTGAGTTCCCTGAGTGTTCCCTGTGTGACCATGCAGATACAGCTTCCCCAGTTATTTTCCCTCCCCATTTCTGGCCACACATTTCACACCTACAGCATGGCTCAAACAACATTAGAAAGTTCACCTGAAGCACTTCATCTCATCACTGAAGTTTTTATTACCTGATAGGAGACTTGAGCTTTCACATCCCCAGCCTGAGGTTCCAAGAGGCTGTCTTCTTAAGATACAGTCAACTTCATCATAAAATCTCATTTTTCTCCTGGGATTTCCAAGATGCTCATTTTCTTTCTGCAGTGCACGGTATTCGTATTTTAGGTTCTTGTACTTTGTGCGACATTGTTTCCAGTCTCTGTCTATACCACGTTTCATTAACCTTCTGGCAATTTCCTCAAATATTTCTTTATTTCTTGTGGCTCCTTCGAGCATTTGTTGTATCTTTTCATCTGACCATATGTTTATCAGAGCCCTAACTTCATTATCACTCCAGTGTTTTCCTGCTCCAGTATCATTAACTGTAATTACTTTAAAGTGATTTTGTGCTTCTTCCAAGGGAATGTGATTGTCTGGAAATATAAATAAAAATGCAAAGAACTGTAAATGTTATAAATACATGCTAAATATACATATATGAAAGCATAATTGCAACTAATGATTAATCTTTTAACTTTATAATTTTGGCATCCATACACAATTGTTTTAAGTATGCAAAATACGTAGCAAATGGAATCTCTTGTTTCTCCAAGGCATCTAAATTTCAACATTTTGTCACTATAATTGTGCTACTGTTGTGAAATTAAAGACAGATATATCCAAGTGTTACATGTAGGAAAGCAGTAATCCTTAAGCTACAAAGATAGCAGGTGAGAAATGTAGTTTTAAATTAAAAAGTGCAAATGAAAAGGCTACTTGAGATTCAACAGAAGAAAAAAAACTTTCAAACTCAAAACCAGTCAGAAGTAGGCAGATGCTGCTCATTAGATATGTATAGAAGGCAAAGTTGAACTACAGTATTAATACAAGTTTTGCTCATGAAAGGAAAAGAGCTATGAAAATAATTTTTAAGTTTACTAACAAAGCTAGAATGGAATCAGGACTAGAAAAGTAGAGCTGTGTTTACAGTAGAGATGTGGTTGCTCCAGCTTTGATACTGAAATTACAATGTGATTTATTTCATAAGAAATGCATGGAAATTAATACTCACCTGTCCCAACCATCCGTTTTGCTAGTGGTGTACAGGATCTGTCTTCTGAGGTAGTGCTTATAGAATCATCATCTATAGAAACACACAGTTTTAAATAGACTTGGATATAGACAAATAAATTTCTACTGCTATTGTCATCCTCTATAGGAAACAACCTATTTCCACCTAAAAATGTCCTAAGTGCTCAGTCTAACCCATCAGTTATAGACTTGAAGAATCACAGAATCATGGAATCATTTAGGATGGAAGCACTAATCATTTAGGATGGACTTAGCATTGCCAAGTCCACCAGTAAACCACGTCCGTAAGTGCCACATCTACATGTCATTTAAATCCCTCAAGGGACAGTAACTCCACCACTGCCCAACTCCAGGGTGACAGTTCTGCTGACCTCCCTCCTTACTTCACCAAAAACTGAAAACGCTGCCATTTTGTGACGGCTGTGGCCAGGAGGCTCCGTCCACCACCGGTCCCCTATTCACAGACACCAGGTCAGTGAGTACCTTCCCTAGGGGGCTCCTTCACCAGCTGTGTCAGGCAGTTTTCAGCCACACACTCCAGGAACCTCCTTGGCTGTGTCCACTGCTGTGCTGTATTTCCAGCAGACATCTGGTAAGCTCAAGTCCCCCCTAAGGGCCAGAGAGTGTGAGACTTCTCCCAGCTGCTTATGAAATATTTCAGCTGCCTGTTTGCCCTGGCTGGGCAGTCTGTAACATACTCCCACCAGGATACCTGCCTTGTTGCCTTCTCCTCATTCTTACCCATACATACATCCTCAAACCTACTGTCACCATCATGAGCTCTGGACAAATCAAAACTCTCTCTAACATACAGACTACCTCACAGTCTCTCCTTCCTTGCCTGTCCCTTCTGCAAAGTTTATAGCCATCCACTGCAGCACTCCAGCTGTGCAAGTCATGCCTCTTGTGTCTTCAAGATGGAAACTATGATATAGTTCTCCTGCTACTCAATGGGTTCCAGCTCGTCCTGTTTGTTGCCCATGCTGTCTGCACTGGTGTAGATGCACCACAGCTGGGCTTTTGGCCCCACCATTTCTTGGGGATAAGAAGCTCAAATTTCTACATTGTCATTCTCCAGTGTTTCTGTGGTTTCTAACACATCAGTAACCCCTGTATGTCTTTGCCTATCTCATCCCCTGACTACTGAGACAGCAGATCAAAGAACCTCTCTGGAACACCATCCCTCAAACATTGGCATGTTACCCCCAGGCTCCCTAGTAAGTCTGGGAGTAAGTGGGGTAGTTTTATCTCTTCCACCTGCAAAATTAATTTAAAGCTCTTTCAATGAGTTCTGCTAACTACTGTGCTAAGATCCCTTTCCTGCCTTTGGTCTTTGCTGACAGGTGTCAGCAAGTCTGGTGTCATGGAACCATGATTAAAGCCCGAGTATTTTCCAGTGTCACCAAGCTTGGAGCCAGATAGTGATCTGCTGGCTCTACCTGTTTTTTTCCCACATAATTCCTTGCAACTGGAAGAGAAGACTGCTTGTACTCTTGATCCCTTAACAAGTTGTTCCAAGGCCCTGAAGTCTCTCTTGATTGCCTTCAGGCTTTTATTTGAAACTTCATCACTGCCTACTGAGAAATTCTTGAAATCATCTATGAACATCAAAACCCAGCTTTGCTTCTTCTGGGTTCATTTGCTCATGCTTGTAGTACTCTGAGAATGAAAGTTCACTTTTGTGTGTACTTACTTTTTGGGTTGGGAGGAAGAGAAAGATTAGTTCTCATTGTTTGCTATGGGATGTCATAGACTAATTATGTTCAATACTGGTTTTGGTAAAGGGGAGAAGTAAATATTCCTTTTATGTTTCGAAAAATTTTTGAAAAACTGAGTGCTTGCTTAGGCTCTGACAGAAATAGAGATCCTTTGTAAATAAGCACATTCATTTGATGTGCTTTCTATAATGGTACTTGCCAATATATGCACAAACTAGTACTTGCAAACCTATTTGCTCTATAACTTGTTTTCTCTTCAGTCATTTGGCAAACACTTGTTCTTCATAAGATATGTAAGAATATATTTTGTACCTGTGGAAAACTTGGAAATCATACTCTCATCAGCATGTGTGATTGACTTGGGGTACTAGAAAAAAGTGGGTTTTCTCATAAATAGGCACCCTACAACTCTTGAGAAAATCCTTGCATCTTCTTTAACACTTGCAGCTGTTGGAAATGGGCCAAAACAAAGCTGTAGGTCTATTCCTAGGCTCCTAAGAGATTCCTTAAAAAAAACTCAAACAAACATTACCAACCTCTCCATGGCTTCCATTTCTGTGTTCATTGTTTCAAGCATACTGGCTCTCTGATCTCTTCCTGTCTTTGGCAGTGGCACTTGTGTAGTGCTGACTTGCATGATTACTGTGTTCAATTGGATATTACATGATAGGTGGAATGTGTAGAGGCAGTCAGTTGAGCTGCATGACATTTTATTCTTCACTTAGAATTTGTGTGACCTCACTATGTCTCAACTTTCAGGGTCACAGATTTACTTTATCCTCAGTGTCACTTGTGTTTCTGTGTGTCATTGTTGTGGTGGCATTGCTCTGATGTTGTCCTCAGTGCCACAGTCACTACAGTAGTCTTTCATAATCAAGATCAGCCAATGCAAACAGTTGTAAAGGGTGTGTTGCATAGGGTGACACGACATCCAAACTACAGATAACATAATTGCTGAAAAGGAAGATCTTGCCCTGCATATGCCTGATGCATAAAATAGAAATATTCTTATAGTAGAAACTTTCAGTATCAAAAGCCAAAGAATTGCTGTTCACAGAATCACCAAAATTGATTTTTTTTCTATTAGCTTCTGCATACAAACAGCATTACTGTAAAGAATATTTTGAACCAGGGTCATTATATTTCAATACCGTCATTATTTCCTCTGATGTCTCTTTTTTCATGATCTTCTATGGTTTTTATGCTCATTTATTCCAGAATATTAATATCCCTACTGTGTTCTAATGTTAATTTTTCACATTTTAAACAAAACAAATCTTCTCCTAATCACTTATCATTGAATATATGACTTCTACATATTGCTGAGGTACTGAATAGTTCAGAATATATATATGGAAATTGCTTGTTAGTAAATCATCTGATATTAAATGCCGTCATGAAGTAGTTTGAAAGTATAGACAAGGTATAAAATGTTCTGAGTTTCTGAGACAGCTGTTTACCTTTCCATTTTATCCCCTCTGTCAACTGTGTAAGAAAAACCGTATTTGTGTCACAATCAAATGCAGATTAATCATATTCATCATAAAAAGGAGCATGTTTTCAGAGAAAATAAGATTTTGTTATAATTATGGGAAGGAGCAGTAAGTGTTCATACATTTCTGGACTATGAAATCACACAAACCCAATAATTTATCGTAACCTAGAAGTAGAACAGGTGTAATTTGCTGGAATCAGTGCCAGTAAAGTAGAATGTCCTGTTAAAACTATCGTGACAAAGTCCTGACCTACCTATATCAATCGTCTCCTTCTTTATTTGTGTAGCTTCCAGAGCTGCCGGGGTGGAGCTGGCAAAGTCCCCCTCATCTTCAAGGATTTCTGCAAAAAATAATCGTTTAAAGAGTTCTTATTTACTAAACAGGTTAGAGAATCCCCTACTTCAGAATGATAACTACTGTTAAAGATTTCCTCTCTTAATACACCACTTATCTGCAGTAATAGGCTTAAGAGCAGAGTGTACCCGCTTATAAAGTAAATCCAGAACAACACATAACAGCTGCAGTATATAAGTGTATGGGTTACATGTGCAAAGTCTTAAGGTATTTTAATCTAGATGAGAATTTGTAGGATGGCTCACTGATGGTAGGTGTAAGATACCTAGTTACTGGTAAACATTCATGCAGCAGAACTGGCAAGACAGTGACTTGCATAAAGGGTGCAAGATATACTGAAATTATTATTGAAAGACTCCCAAGTGACTGATGCCAAGAGTGTTTGAATTAGCCCCAAAAGGAGCAAGAGACCCTGACGCATCAGGGTGGTGTGCTTAGATAACTGATGTGCAAGGCTGCCTGCCGGATGGAGACAATGTACTAAAGCCTGTCCTGAGAGCATCTCTGCTGCTGCAAGCTTGCAGGGGTTTACATCACACAGGTGTCCCTGGGCTCCCCTCCATGGGGAGGAGATCTCCACTCCTCTGCCATTGGCCCACTGGTGTTGAGGGAAAATTCCACCCCTCTGCTCTGGGACAGAGGTATGCACAGGTGGATGATGCAAGTGGTCTTGCTGATCCTCACTTCCCAGTGAGGACACTGCTCTACAGAGATTAAATGGTGAAGGCCACATCATGGATCAATGACAGCAGTTTTCTGGCTCCCAGCCTGTTCTCAGTCCATTCAAGAATATTGCCCCTAAACATTGAGCAATAAAGTTTAATCTAGAGCCATTTTATTAAAAATTACCCCCAGATCAATACAGCTTTGTTTGCATCAGATGTTCTTTATGATGTGACTAGCATCATGTCCTTTTTTTTTTTTTTTTTTTTTTTTTTTTTTTTTTTTTTTTTGGTGAGCCAAGAATGTGGGTAGGGAGCCTGGCTTTTTTTCTAAAGCACCTTTCAGAGTTTTGGAGGGAGTGCACAACAAGAACCGTAAGACTGAGCCAAACAGAACAAGCCATCAACAGTTTTTGGCACGGATAAAACACAGTGGCTCCATCTTCATTGTTAGTGAAGCTATAGACAGTTGCCAGCAAATATGCTTAATCTCTACTTTGTGTTTGAAGCACTGTTCACAAGGCCACCCGAGCAATGCTGTCACAGTCTTTCCTTTCACCCACTCAGACTGATACAAGCTCTGTTCTCTTTTGGCACTCTGTCACCATCACTAATTATCTTGTTTTCTGGCTCATGAGGCAAGATTAGTAATTTGTCTCCTAATCCTTACTCTCATGTGTGTCTTGTATAGTATAAAAGGGAAGTGGGATATGTTAAAACTAGGGAATATTTTCCATGTGTAGCTTATGTTTAAACTCCAATAACTTGCAAAGTTGCTGCCATGTCTGTCATACAGATCTATGAGAGTGGATACAGAAAACTGGATGCACGGTTAAGAGTTAATGTCTGCAGCCCAAATACGCCTAGGGTAAGGCTGTAAATAATCAAGAACCTCGCGGTTTGCACTTCTCTGAAACACTGCTTAACACTAGCCTGGGGCATATGTATGAAAACATTTTCTTTTGACTTCATATCTGTACATTTTAAAATTCTGTGCACACAACAGCACGTGTTCAAGCCAATGTTCAGTGCCTGAGTATGCACCGGCTTGAGATCTTAACTTTAAACAACAGATTTTTAAAAAGTCCTTGCTTAGGAACATATCTTGAAAGTGTCACTACTTATTCCAAATTTGTTCTGAGAGGGACATACAGTGAAGTGTATGGGTTATCAAAAATCAAAAAAGAAAATAAAGACAAGGAAAGGAATTTCTTCTAAGTAAAATACTTGCTGTGGGTATTTTTAAGAACATCAGGCTACTGGTATTTCTTAGAAACCTGTTTTCATCTCCACTGTTGTTCCCAGGCACTTCAAATTTAATCAAACACCTATAAATACACTCTGTGGTCGTACTGCTAATTCAGACACATGTGGAATGTTCATGAAGTTTGGATTGACAAGACTGTATAGACTGAAGTAATTGGCTTTTCTGAATAGATTTCTGTAACAACTAAAAGTGATCCCAAGAAATTGAAAACATCAGTGAAAATTACTAAATAAGGTTTTATCTGCAGATCAATTCAATGTGGGGTATATTTTGCCAAAAGAGAGAACAACATGCAGTGTCCCCAGCCTATCACAGGACGCTTTAGCTGAAAATCCAGGCTTGGGGACTGTTGTGATCCTTCTGCTCCCCCAGCTGGGCAATGCTGACAGTGCCAGGAACTAGGACAGGCTTTGCAAGGAGCTGTGAGGATTTATTTACCTTTGTCTTCTCCTTCTTATATGGGCATTTGCTGCTCTTTGAGTAGCAAATTCATATGGGCAGAGGAGAAAAACAATACCATGGCACATCAAATAACTAGGTGGTCTCCTGAAACTGGTGTATTTGTCTTTTGACTAACACCATCTTAGTATTTTTCTTACTGGAGTATGGCAAACCCAGATGGGCTGTTTATAAAGACTGGCAGTGGTGACTGTGACTGTGGCTTGTAACTCAGATTCAGGTGTAAGATCAGGAGAAGCACATGCACTCTAAAGCAGCTTGTGCATCTTCTGTGCATTTACACAGCTGCAGTTGGCAGAAGGCAATGACTGCCCAGGCTGACTCATATATATGTGTATATATATATGAGCAAGTGCATATACAGCTCTGGCTGCAGAGTACATTACTGCATGTACCAATAAGGAAGATACCCAAATAGGAGTTAACAGAATTTCTAAATTCTCCTTTATGTCAAATTGGGGTTTTCTACAAATTTTTTTTTCAAGGCACACAAGTACCTGTAAATTTAATAATTCCATGCCTGTTGAGAAACACTTTTCTACTTCTGTTGAATATGCAGGAGCTTTTAAAAAAAGTCACATCCTAAATGCCAGTGATTGTGAGACATTACTCCTATCAAACAACCAATGTAATGTATCACTGCCTGTTTGCATTTTTCACTGTTTATCAGCATGTGTATTTATGAGTACAGAGTGCATACAAACTCTTTACTTACCAGTTTCTCACTTCAAAATTATTTGGACTGTCTGGGAAAGGCATGTACCACAATTAAAGAACAAGGAGTCTCCATGACATTGTAACATAAAAAGTGTGCATCTTTTCTCTGCTTTGTGCAATACCTAATTATGTCACCAGTAATAAAATTAAAAATTAGGTGTCTTTTACCACCTGCAAAAAATTATTTGAGTGTGTATTGTTTGTTTTGGAATGAGGAAAGAATTTTGCAAACTGAACTTGTTTGTTCGTTTTGCCTTTGAGTGTGGTTTTACCTTTTTCCCCCACAGAGGTTTGAAAAATAATCTTAAGAGGGGACAGGCTGAGCCACAGACACTTTTGAACTATTCGCTATTTAAATCTCCCCCTACAAAATCATATACATTTACAATTACCCAGAAACAAAGTATGCAGTTAAAATACACTTATTTGAAAAGGGAGATGGTAACCAAGGTAAACTCCAGATATCTTTACACCTACACTTCTCTTAAATGACAGGAATGTGTACTCAGAATTTTACTAAAAATATTCATTTAACTTCATCTTGTTTGAGAGAGTGTAGTCCAAGACATTACAATATTATGTAGCGCCAGGCAGTTGAAAGCTGTCAGATGACAGTAAAGGAGCACTGCTGAGTCTTTGTATTATTACAGTGTCTTACTACTGCCCATGTGTATGCAGTAATTTTACTTGTTGAAGGGGAGAAATGGAGTTTAATACATTTTTTAAGCAGTCTTAACAGGATCCCACAAAATGCTGTTTATTTCTTGGATATTTGTCTCTCTGAAAATGAGATTCCTATAGGCAATGCGCTTCTCATGACAACCTGTTTTTCTCCATGGAATGTGTCAAGTGCCCATGGTGAGCTGGTAATTTACCAAGGTGGTAAATTTTTTAAAATTCGTTAGTTAATATAAATTTATTAATGTAATTGCTATTAAATGAAAAACCCAAAAATGTTACTGTCTGGTAAACCTTAAATTTCCTTCTCTGATCAACCATCTCTTTACTTACTTGTCACAGCTGTTTTTTTCGTTATATGCAGAGCTGCCCGATTCTTTGGAGTAGTATTTACAGTAACATCATCTGTCAGAAGATTTTTAATTTGATATTAAAATCTTTCAAGTTTACATTAGACCATTTTAAACTCTGTAAGACTACTCCTAAATGCTTAATTTAGACCATGTAGCCTCACACTACTGAAAGAGAACATGAGGTGTTCTGTTGCAGACAATAAAACATCAGCCTGAGAGACTTTCATGTGTCTCTAGCTGAATGTTGAACTCCTGCTTCCCCTGAAATTTATGTTTTCAGATGTAAACCATAATCTTTCTTTGTAAAGAGCAGAGCATATGACCTTCATGTTCAGCGAGACTCTTAAATGAAGTTTTCATCCCTTGACATGAGCATTTACACAATTATATCCTGCTCACATATTGTGAAAAAGAGATGCTCTATTAGTTCATGCACAGGAGACTGAACAATTCTAATCCTTGGGAATACATAGTTTAAGTAAATGTAAATGCAGTAGGACATTGCATTCAACTTGATTAAACCAGTAGTTTCTTCTCTACATTCTGCATCACAAGTCTTTGAAATGATTACTTACTGGGCTGATTTTATCAAATTTAGCAGGACATTGTAAATGTGTACATAAGTACGTGATGGTTATCTCTGTCATTATCTCTTGCTTTTAAGTTTTCTAGGTGTCTGAATTTTCTGCCCGTAATTAAAATTTGGGCTTATTTTAGAAATTAAATTTAATTTATTAAATTTAGGTATTTATATAAAATAGAAGACTTTTCAGATTACCTGAATCAGTAACTTTCTTTATATCTGCAACCTGTAGGTCTTCTGACACATTACTAACAGAATCCTCTTCACCTGTGTCTCCAGGCATTTCTGTGTAAATAATGCTAAATTAATTAGGGTACTGAATTTTTGTACTTTTTAAGAACAGCTGTGGTGTATCAAATTGAAAAGTCCATCCAGCCTCAGATGCTCTTATCCCAGAAGGCAAAGTAGATGCATTAGCAAAATGTCTAAAAATGGCAACTGAAGAGTCAATCTTCCCCCAAATGTTCTCACAGTTTTCAGCCAGACATCTTTGTGTAGTATTTTTCCTTGACTTCTCCCATTACTTTACTAACTTCTAGTCTTATATTTGGCCAACATCCCCTCACCTCAACTAAAAGTTTAATTTTTAATTCTGTTCTTAAACAACAAGCATGTTTCTTGTACATGCCAATAAATATGGTTGTACATACCAATAAAAATGTTTTAACTCTTGGGTAGTGTAGGTTCATCAGTTTACTCTAATTCTGCATTCATGATTCACTACCACCATTAATTGTCAATAACCACCCAAAACCAAAGGCAAGCTCTGCCAGCATTCTTAGTGCTGTTCCTTTTGCTATTTTCACAGTTGTCTCACCAGTTTGGGAGTCTGCTTCAAAGGCCAATCAAACTGAGCTATTTCAGACCATAAGAGAAAGACAACAGAGATGTTAATTTTTTTAACCAATGTTGGTTACTGCAGATTTCTTTTGCTCAATGTCTTAATTTTTCCAGTAACATAGTCTGACTATCTCTCTGATCCATTTCTGTTACCTAAACTGGAATCAGTCTCCTCTGACATTATTTTGACTGGAATTGTCTTTCTGTATCATTTTATCCTATGGCTTAATCTTTTTTTCCTCCTTTTGCTTCTCAGTTCTATTAAAAAAAGTACAAGGCAATCACTCAATCTGAAATATTATCTTATAACAAAATACAAAACTACTGGACAAAATAGTAAATTTCCATTCAGTGTTTTTCCATCCCAGCCAATCAGTTCATCTCTCTGTACTTCTTGAGTTTAAGAACTCTCTAGTGCTGGAGAACTAAAAATTTTAAATGGTATGTGGGTAGTGGAAGTACTTACCTACAGAATCCTTCTCTGATTTTGCTTCTCTCCATTCTGGAGGCCTCTCACTTTCATCATTATCTGATTTACTTGCTTGTTCCATGGTGCAGTGCCCCAGAATAGCATCCAGTTCATTAAAAAATTTCATACTTTTACTTGTACTCCCTGAGTCTTGGGCACTTTTTACACTCTTGTATTCATGTTTCAGATTTTTGTATTTTGTTCTGCACTGCTTCCAGTCCCTGTCAATTCCAAACTTTTGCAGTCTAGCAGCAACCTGTTCAAATATTCTTTTATTTCTCACTGTTCCCTCCAGCTGTTGCTGGATATTTTTGTCTGACCATATGCGTATCAAAGCTCTGACTTCATTAACAGTCCAGTGTTTTCCTCCTTCATTTGCTACTGTAGGAATAAAAGCCGGTGGTTTGGAAGCCTCTACTGCTGACGCTGGATGACCTGCAGTGTGTGGGGTAGGGGAGAGACACAGATGTTTGTTACCTGCATTGGCTGCTTGGGCTGGGGAAAGGACGGAGGGAATGGGAATGAAGGATGCTGTTTCTCCAGAGAAAGATGGAGCAGAGGTGACATTAAAATCGAGCTTTTGGTTATTAATTTGTCAGCATTGTTGTTAATATACATTTAATTAATCTAAGAGGAACACTTCTTCCTTCTGTGCACTAAATTTTTACCTGTAAGACCTTTGAGAACAACTGATGAGCTGCTTTGTCCTTCAGACATTAGAGAGGAGAAGAGTGCTGTTGGGAAGATGGGATATGCTGCATGAGCACAATAATAAATTGGCCCCGAGTCACTGACACTAGCATCAAGATTTTCTGCATTCATGCCATACTCATTTTTTATGCACATGGAGAGATTTAACCTGGGTAAGGATCTTAAGAATCTGATCCATCTTTCTTAACAAAGCACCTCATTTATGGGGAGCAGAGGAATGGAGACTTGCTCAAGTCAAACATTTGTGTGATAGAACCCAGTTTTCATGGGACAGAACTTGTACCATTCTCAGGGCAAATCAATCAAAAATATTTGAGTTTTTTTAGTGAAAATCAGTGTGAGTTGTCTTACTCTGCAAAACTAAGATAGTTTTTAATTTTCTGCAGTCTACAACTTTATTTTTTAACATTATTGCAGGTTGTCATTTAACTTATTGCAGGTTGTCATCCATGCAATAAGTTAAAACACTGAATATTATATACTTCAGATTTTTAAAAACTATATTATTATTATTATTATTTTAGTTATTTTCCTTGTTTCTCTTTATGAATTTGCTTTAAGACTTTGTTTTGGTTATCAGATTAGTTTGGAAATTGATTTCTCATGCATTTTCTAAAACTAAAAATCCCAAATAAATAAACCCAAAACCAATTCCAGGGCATGATTAAATAAAGCAGCATGACAATGCATAGTAACTGACAGGTTTTTACAGTCATACTGCAGTGTTAAATGCCTTTGCCATGTCTTTTTCTGGAATAGCAAACCCCAGATTATGGGGGTTCAATACTTCATAGCCACTGAGATGTGTATGATGGCAGTAGTATCAGACCCTTGATTGTGCACAGAGCTTCAGTGGAGCATATTTATAATAACCTGTCCAGGGACAAACTTATCCTAGATAAAGCCATTCTTTGTTAGTCTCATAATTCATTCTAGTTGTCAATTAGTTGTTCTAACAGATATCTTTTTTTTTTCCTTATAGTCCTGGGTTAATCAGGACTCTGCAGCAGGCAGCTCATAGGCAGTGTAGTTGAGAAGGGTAATTTTCAGGTGGCACATCAATTATGCTTTCTCCATTTCTTTCTGAGGGAGTGAAAGAAAATGCTGATTTACTGATGAATCAAACCATAGGAAATGCCAGAGATGATAACTGCCAACATCAGATAGGCCAGAGAGGAAAGACCTAGGGAAGATGACAAGAAGAGAGGATGAAGAATGCAAGGAGGTGCTCTCTACACTTCCCAGTCAAAATCATAGAGCATGGGGGCATCTGGGAGGAATAAAGTTTCTTTACTCTTTGTATAGACCAGTATTTCTTACTAGTCAGTTCATTTCCAACTGAGCTCACTTTTGATTGTGGATACTACTTCAAGTGAGTTCTGGTGACTTATTGATGACTTATTCTGTCTTATTCTCTGACTCTGCTATGTGCAGAGTGGAAAATGGTGGGTTATTATTACCTGCACACAAGTACTGCTTTGAAACAAAGTTGTTATGGTCAATGCAAAAATTTTCCTTATATCTTAAAAGCATTTTAGTCCTAATTTGGTTTTTTTAAAAAGTCTAAGCAGGACACACTTCTTTTTTTTTTTTATCTGAAAGATGCATTTATGCTGTATTTAATCTTTTTCTAAACTTCCTCAAACCTGAGAAATCTGCTGAAATAAAACCAAAATATTAGGTGTTATAGATACAAAGGGGTTAGCATTTTTCTTTCAGTGGTTTCTGAGATAGTGCCTGAAACTTACAGACTAGAAGAGGTACTAGGGGAGGGCATTTTAGTGCTAGTACGTACTTGAGAGCCCATGCAATTGAAGTTATTTTGCTGACTTTGTAGAGAGCAGCTTCCTCAGAATTGTAGACTTTTCTGCTTAGCAGTGTGTTGATCACTGAGAAATAAAAGCATTTTCTTGGCAAATTTGATTCAGATAATTTCTGCATGTTTTGTTTATGTGCAGAAGTATTTTATATGTGCATAAATTCCATGTGACATTGTGGTCTCTTCCTTAATTTCCTTCTATGCCAGGCAAGAGTGGTATAATATGTAACATAACAGCCATAGGCTTAGCCTGTGCTTTGTTTTCTTCCTGCAAAACCTTGCAGATTTTGTAATGAAAGGTGTAACTGGACTGGAATGTATACTAAGGCATAGAGCATATATAAAAAACAGAAAGAGCATGTAGCAAGTTCAGGACGGCTGCTGTTCATCCAGGCAACAAATCAGCACATCAGTTGCTTAAATCTGCCTAAAATGCATCTGTATTTCTCTTTTGCCTGTAGCTGCCACTTGAAGGGGCTCACACCTAGGATGCTCTTCCTCCTTCAGTCTTGCCAGATTTATGTATTTGCTTTGTACCTTTGATGAGCAAAACTACTAGAGTAGGACATGTTCCAAATTAGTTCTGTGGTTGGCTGGACTAAAGCATTGCTGATCACTCCTTGCTTGTAGAAGTGACTTTAAAGTTATGCTGGAGACCACTGCAAGTCTGGATTGCTCTGCACCTCTCTCCTGGCTCAGGCCACTCACTCATGCTGCTTTAAGCATCCATGATTTAAGAAAATGAGCTAGGGAAAAGCCACAAGCTGACATGGGGTATCCCTGCTAGCATTTGGCATACTTTCCACTGGCATTTAACAGAATTACTGTGGTTAATGCAGTTAGCATGATTAAGCTATAGCATGGGATGTTTTGCATGCAAATGGGGGTCATGCAGGTGTTACATCATATACAGTGGTCAGTGTCTAGGGATGCTCAACGTTGACCACCGAGTGCTAACACTGGCAAGGTCATGGTTCAAGAGTGTGGCTGTATTAAAGCTGTGCTGACCAGAAACAGAATGACAGTGTTTTCAAGTTTTCAGGAAGTGCTCTGACCCATGCTACCTTTTAGTTTTTGATCTCTCTGTACCATCATACTATACCTAGTTGAACTGGTCTGGTATGAGATATAAAAAGTATTGGATCTCCTGGAGCATCCTCATCATCTTCTAAGGAAACTGGTGTTTCACCTGGGAAGGAAAGAGTTTTTAGGTGAAAAAGAGGTATGGACTAAATTAGCTTAAATTAGTTTAAATTGAAGTGTCCATACACCATGAGAAGATCTTTAACTTTGAAATCTCGACACTTAGTTTGTAGTTAAATTTTAAATTAATTTATCCTGTCTTCATAAGGGGGACATGAGTTATAGGAGGCAAATCATGCTTTTTAAAATTCTAGTCGAAACTGACTTGTTTCTAGTTACTTGTATGCTCTTCTGACTCAGTATTCAGGGTAAAGTAGATAATGTAAAGTGAGAGACATACAAATAAAGGCAGACTTTGCACACAGATTCATAAAATCACAAATCCATTTATGTAACAAAATAAATTCCTAGAACAGTGAAGAAAACAGGGATGTTCTGCAAAGAGCTCTGGAAATCAATGGAATTCATTAACAGTATGGGGAGGGAATCAAAATATTCATTGTGACTTGACAACAGATGTATTTGTAGCTGACAAGATTAAGTCTAGCTTTTTCCAGCGTAGCTTTTCTACTTTTTTTTTTTTAAGGAGCATTATAGCAATTGTTATGTAAGTTTAAAAAGCAGCATATATACATCAGGTTCAGAACCAGCTAGATTTTCTCAGATACAGACTTGTAAGTTGTCCTGTGGTAGTGTGCTGTTTTCAACATAACATGTTGGCAAGTTTGAAACGTTGCTTCCTTGTACAGGAGCTGAGCTTCTGTGAGCTCCAGCCAGGCAGGGCACCCAGATCAAAGCTTGCTGCTCTGTGGTAGTTCGTCATGGCGAGCAGTAATGAGGTGCGCTTAGGATGCAACCTCCTACCCCTGACGTCGGTGAAACTAAAAACTGCTTTTGAAAACAATATCCTGAACCCTCCTGACTTTCAGCAAGGCTCATGATGACTCATAGATGCAGTGGCCTGATCTCTGACTGCTCCCAGCTGTCTGCCTGGCTTCCCTGGCAGGAGCTGCTGCTCATGCTTCCACCTCCAGCGACAGGACTGGCATTTCAGCTGCTTAAAAGCAGCAAAGCGAACCAGGGAGAAGAGAATAAATTCTCTGCTGGAAGGCTTCTGAGTGTGCCATAGGCACTAGCATGAGCAAGGTTAATTACATTGTTATGTTAAAAGAGAAACTTTTTTTATTTTTACTAAGTAAGAAGGGTTACCACAGAAAGATATTACTATACCAGAAAAGGTACTCAATAAAAGTATTGCACACTTGTTTTAAAAAAACTATATAAAATACTGTCAATGACATGTTGAAAGTGCAGACCTGGAAAACCATGGGTAAGTGGCTCTTTTATGTCAGCATTTCTGAAGGATCTTCCTGCGTTTTAGTAGCTGAGTTTTCTGCCAGTCATTCATTGCTGATGCATTTCTGCTCAGCAATAATCTTTCTGCATTTGCTGAGGTAAAGTGAAGGTCAAGCAAGGTGAATGAATATTTAAACATAAAGAAAGAAATATAAAAAGTGCAAATAACTTGAATTATTAGGCAAGTATTTTGTAAAGTATTTAGTTTATTAATACTTGATTTAATTTGATTAACAAAATGGAGAGGTCATTCATTTGAACTCTAATGAAAGACCATTTTTCGTAGCACTCACCATCACTTTACATAGATTTTCTTGGTTGTTTAGTGTGATAATACACAAACTGTAATTGAAGAGAAGTGAACACGTTGACTTGTATCTTTTTTAATGATTATTTAAGCTACAACTCTACCTCTGACACATGTTTTGGGAGGACAACATGAACCTCTCTGCTTACATTTCTGCATGTGCTTATGCATAACGTGTTATCTTTTCATGAACAAGCTGGGAACTGGCATGTGTTGCTACCAGGTTTGTCCTGAGACACCCCTCTCAGATTTGATTGAGATTTTCAGTAATAAATTTTTCAAATACACTTTCAAAAGAAAACTGATTCTACCACATGTGAAAAATCCTCGGGGGAACACTACTGAAATACCATTCAGTCCTATAAAAAAAAAGTAGTCTCTTCCTGCTGCTCTCCCTCCCCAGCAATCTCCAAGTAACTGAGATAATGTAAAGACATCCTTTGCATCTTTACACTAAGCATGCATAGGAATATTGAGACTGAGGCTAAGCAGAGTGGTAAATATATGGCGAATTATTTGGGAACATTCCCTGTCCCCTGTCACGCTTTTTAAGAAGACAAATCAGTATAGCTATCAATTTCTTATAATAAAATAAGATGTTCATGGTGGACATGTATTATTAGTCACAGGTTTTAGTTTGCTGACAGCATTTTGTTCTTGCTACTGAAGCCATAAGCCTAGACACCCTTGATTCCTCCAGCCCCGTCAAAATGAGATGTCTTTGCCTCTTTTAAAAGAGGCAAGGGACCATTATCCTCTCCTCTCCTGTAACACACTGTGGTTGTAAGGGAGAAGCCCAGGAGAGGGCCTGCAGTCGCTGCTGGGACAGGAGTAGGGGGCTGCCTGTGCCGGGAATTGCCTTTCCCTCCGTTGAAAGCAGAGGGACACCGGCAGCTCTGTGCCTGCAAGACAGCATCAGCTGCAGAGCCACCGATGCCAGGTTTGCCTTACGAGTGCTCTTCAAAGTACTGGGCTGGGCAGGCATCATCCTCTGACTGCAGGTGGAATAGGACTGGGCCTCTAGTAGAGTGATAGTTGCTTGACTTGCATTCTTAACTAAGAAAGTTGATGATCTCCCAGCTGTTCCCTCAGCCCCTTGTTGTGGATGTATGCATGGATTCTGCATAGCTGCAGGACACATTTCTATCTTAGTGTGCTTTCCTTGCTGGTCAATTGTGGTTGTTGTGAAAATCTTTGCATTTCAATTAGTTGCATTATTACAATTAGCTGCTTTTAATTTTTCTTTATCCATAAAACCTGCTTGCTTTTATTTTTCTGGAGGGAATGATAGAAGTGCTTGTGCAATCAGGAGATATATTTAATTATACCACCTTTTAAAACCAGACTGTCCTAGTGCTTCAAAACAGGGCATGTCTCACCAGGGTTAATTACCTTAATAGATACTATAGTTTGGGATTCACAATTGAAATTAACTTTTGTTAATTTAAGTTTGCTAGAGGTCTAAAGATGAGAATTAGGATTACTAGGTGCAAACTACATTAAAACACAGAGGATAATCTAATAGCAGATCCTCAAATGTAGGACACTATCTTAATTTCACATAATCTTCAAAGTGTATCAGCTTGTATTAGTCTCAGTTCTGCAAGTTTAAAAATAAAAGCGGATTGCAATTCACAGTGCAGAGTTCAAATTACAATATTATAAAATTGCCATTTTAATTTGAAGTGACTTTGACAGATTAGAAGCTTTCTGATAGTGATGACAAATTGAAGGTCAAGCTTTTTGTTAAGGGTAAACAATGACAATGACAAATGGCAATTTCTTTTCCTCAGTTCTGTAAAACAGCATTGTAGAGGGAGACATGGAATGGTACAAGGACAAGCTCAATGTCCAGCTCCTTTCTCTGCCTTTGACAGTATTCCCTGGCAGTAATGTTGAGTTTCTTGTTTTCTTAAAAGTCTTCATTAATGTAAATTGCTACTTACCATGGGAACAAATTAAGTTTTTGATTTCTCTTTTTAGTCATCTTATTTTGGTATTTATAACTATCATTGGGGCTTCAGTTACATTTAGGATGTGACAAGGAGATTTGAGTGATGTCAAACAGCAGATTGACCCTAATGAAATGTTAAGCAGAGCTTAAATGCATATGTAGAGAAGGTTGAATAAAACGAGATGCAAATAATTTAGTAAAACTCACTTCAGAATAAAGGCAGCTGTATTCACTTGGTCTGCTGCAAAATAGTCTGATAAATACAATAATTTTTACTTTCACTGCTAAATTAGAGTTTTTCATGAGAGATTATTAAGCATCTGATTCTTAAATATTTAAGTAAAACTGCTTATAAAATAATTTACCTTAAGTCATCACACCTAAATATCAAGCTGCTATACATATGAGAAATAAGAATAAAAATCCTAAATTTCACTTGTATCGCAACAAATAACAATTTTTACAACACCCTGACAGTTTCAACCTTTTCTTTATGTTTACATCTGAATTGGAACTCTACAAAATCTGCTTCCGAAGTACTGCAAATGAAAGGCAAAGGGAAAGAAAGCAGCTTATTTTAATACAGCATTTCCACCCAGTGTAGGAGCCTGGACACTAGCAAGTACTCACCGAGGCTGCAATACAGGCAGTTAGCATAATTTTGCTGGAATTACGCTGTATTTACAGACTTCGACACTGGTGGGTGCTAACATTTTATTCCCCTGCGCGAGGCGTGCATCCAGTCACTTCTAACAGCGCTGCTGGGGCTGAGCAGCCTCCGCTCCAGCGCCAGCCAAGTCGGGCTTCGGTTTTGTTCCCTTTGGGTTTTAAGCAAAGAGAGAAAAATAGAAGCAAAAATATTTTTTTTTACCTTGCGTGCTGTCTGTTGTGGGGCTTGTGTTCAGCTGCGTCTCAGTCGCAGAACACCTGCCGTTTTCTTCTGCTGCTAATTGTGTGACAGGCTCATATCGCAATATGGCATCCAGATCATGGAAAAACTTCATGGTTTTAGTGACATCCCCAGAGTTGTGGGCATATTTAACCGTTCTGTATTCGTACTTCAGGTTTTTGTACTTTGCACGGCACTGTTTCCAGTCCCTGCACACTCCCAACTCCTGTAACCTTTTAGCAATGTAGATAAATATTCCTTTATTCCTCAGGGTGCCGTGCAGTTGCTTTCTGATATTTTTTTCTGACCAGACGCTTAACAAGGCTTTAACCTCCTCCTCAGTCCAATGCTTCCCTGCTCCACTCTCCATGTTGAAAGTGACCTGGAAATGATTCACTATTTCTAGCCAAGATTTTGTTTCCTAGGAAACCAGACGGCTGGTTGTCAGTAAGCTCCGCCGAGATGAAAGGATCTAGTTTTACTGGCTCAAGCTGCCTGAGGGGAGTAACTTGAGACACTGCCAAATAAGTAGGCTTGGCGCTGGAGCCCGGCGAGGGAAGCGGCTGCGGCGGCGGGGAGGGGAGACCTGGGCCGGGCCGGGCCGGGCCGGGCCGGGGCTGCTGCGACTCTTCTTCGGGCGTCACTGCGGGCATCAGGGTGCGAGAAGAGAGGCAAAAAGAGTCTGTTTCGTTCGTAAAAAAAAAAAAAAAGAAAGAAAGAAAGAAAGAAAGAAAGAAAAACTCAAACAAAAACAACCCCCACAAAACAAACATCCAACAAAACAAAGCAACATGAACACACACACACACACACACACCCCCACACCCCCCCCCACCTTGTGGCCTGGCCTCTGCCGGGAGGCCTCGGGCAGCCCCTGCTTCGGAGCGAGCCTTCCGCACATGGGTCGCGTCTAGGATCGTCCTGCCCTACATCTTCACATCTCTGCGCTGTTTTCGTCTGAACTGAGGGCCGTAGAGACACGTTTTATATATTAGTGATGTTTTAATAAAACCTAACATACTTGAAGTCTGACTCGGCTGGCAAAGTGGTGCAAGCATTGTGGTAATGAAACTGAGATCCCTTGTCTTTTGTCAGTGCTAAGTGAAAGATGTAATCCAACGCCTTGACCAGGGCCTTCCTTGGGGTGTCTGCTTACCTCTTCCTAGTGATTTAGTTACTTTTTAAAGAGACCATGACAGTATTAAAATGGAATTTTCCTGTCATATTAACATCGCAATTACAAGTTGCTGAATGCAGTGCATCAACCCTTAAGTCTTATTACCAGGCTTCATGTTTATAGATGGAACATCTTCTCAGTTAAAGTAAATGCCTTTTAGAATGTCCTCATCTCCATTTATTTTCTTTGAAGAATGTGTCACTAACAGGGTAAATTTATTCAGATATGTGAGAAGTTTGGGTTGTTTTGCTTTTGTATTTGCTTTTGTAAGCAAGTGTTCTTTAAAATTTTTTCTTTACATCCATCTGAGACTAGTAACAAATAAAGGGATTTTATGAACTGGAGAAAATTGGTAATGAGCATGTCAGTTGTAGATTAGCATCCATTCTATTGATTTTTGGGCCCAGTTTTATTGTTGCTTATAATAAATAATTCCAGTTATTTCAACTGAGTTAAACCAGTCCAATGCACAAATAGGACAGTAGTTATCATTCCCTTTTTGAGAAAAACATCTTTCCTTTTCAGTCATTATTATATATGAGAGTGGACAGGAGCTCACCTTTTCACCAAAGTCCTGATGAGTATTACAGGCACAGGCAGGCACATAGTAGCAGTTTTGTTATAGGCCTTATTTCAGGAAGTCTTTTAAAGGGAGATGGAGCAGCCTGCACTGTTACCCACAAAAAAAAACCAGTCTACAAAGCAAACCTTTTCAATAGATAAGGACTGGATTACAAACTGTGGGCAGGTGCACAGTGTTCTGCCTGCCTTGGGCAGGGCAGCATCAGGGGATCTGGGGTACACCCAGGGGAGCCAGCGGGGGATAGGCTGGGAAGGACAGGCAGCAGGACAGGGAAAACGCACGTATTTCAGCTGAATCAGCTCTTCTGCTCAACAAAGCACAACTGCCAGCCTGAGGCTGATGTGCTGTAAGAAGAGTATTTTCATTTGCAGTTACACTTGTACATAACATTTGTTTTGCCTGAGTTCAGAAGCTGAGATGCCCGACATTAGGTGTATGCACTCATATGCTTTCATCAGAGGGTCCGTGTAGCTGTTGGAGGTGTAAGTACTAGCTTGTCTGCCTAAGTGCAAAAATGCAAAAGCTTCTCTATAGGTGATCAGTGAAAAAGACAATCCATTCCCCTATGCAACACCATCAGTTTTTAGTAACATGTCACGATCCAAAGCAGAAATAGAATAGCACTATAGAACCTACTACTATTGCCTAGACCATTATGCCTCTAAAAATGGCTTTTCCAGTTAAGCATCTGTTTTTATGTTATGCCTGTACTGAAACTGAAGTCAAATAAGACCCTGCGACAGTGCATATTAGTGGAAAAATTCCCACGGAATTTAAGTGGACTTGGGCACAAACCTTATATGACTGTCTTGAAATAAAGCATACCACAGGCAAGAAACCTCTAATTAACACAGCAATTATAAGTCTATAAAATTAAACAACAAATAAGCCTACATTAAAGTTCCATTAAGAAAACACCTATCCATTGTATGTTAAAGTGTTTCATAATCATGTCAGTGCTTTATGTTAATTTTATTTTGTCCATAGGGGTCAGGAGAGCGCTGGAATTGTGACAAGTGATGGCGAGTCATCCCAGGCATTCAAAGTGCACAAGGTAAAATGCAAATAAATGTTTTGTATTTTTAAGTGAAATTTATTTAAAAACGGGACTAAAGGGATCTGATATACCACTGTGACACCTATTCAGCTTCCTTCTTTCCCCTGTCTTTCAGGTTATTTGCCTTTTTCTTAAAGTTTCATTAATACTATATCAGCATGTAGCAGAAGAAGAACTTAAAAAGTCACCAGGAACCTTTTTTCTTCTTTTTCTCCCAAAGGGAATGGGTCTTATAAATCATGTCTTCAATGCAGACAGCCTGAAGAAGCTGTACCCTTCAAACCTTGGTATTGGGCACACGAGGTACTCCACCTCAGGAATTTCTGAGCTGCAGAACTGCCAGCCTTTTGTTGTAGAGACTCTTCATGGGAAGATTGCTGTGGCACACAATGGGGAGCTAACAAATGCTGCACAACTCAGAAGGAAGGTTAGTACCTCCTTTGGGGGCTCTGGCAGTGTTTCTTTTTAAGTGTGAGGCAGAAATGAGCAATCTAGTTGCTGTGACTTAATACCAAACTGTTTGGGGTTATGAAAGAGCACCCTAATCAAAATACATCATTTTGGGGAGAAAAAATCCTGTGAAGGGGATTCTGCCTTGATGCCTCTTTCTGTATCTGTTATAGGCAATTTCATATTTTCTCTTCTATATTTTAACTCTCTTCTCAGAGCATGCACAAAGCTAATTAAATGGCCCAAACTTGAATATATGCCCTGAATATTGATGGCATGAATTTTGGTTGCATGCAAAGCAAAGGAATGAGATGAAAAAGGAAGAATGTCGTGCTACTGTAGAAGATTGTCCAACCTCATTTTACACAGTTTATTTGTTGGAAGAAACTTGGCATTATTATGCTGTGATCACCTGAAGCTCTGTAAAACATTTGTTCATTGCATCAAGGTGTTGTTAGGTTCAAATCTGAGCAGTGTGATGTGAGATTTTTTTTTTAATGCTGGTAACACTTCTGGTTTGTGTCTTAAAAAGCTTATGCGGCACGGTGTGGGACTGTCGACCAGTTCTGACAGTGAACTGATCACCCAGCTGCTGGCTTTCACACCTCCGCTGGAAAACGACGATACAGCCGACTGGGTGGCAAGGTGAGGAGCATGAGGGCATGTGAGGGCTTCACAATCAACACCAGCCAGTAAAACTCAGCATGGTGTGCAGCCCTAAATGCACACAGCTGCACGTGTGACACACTGTTATCTTCACCTATGTCTCATTCCAGAATAAAAAACTTAATGAAGGAAACTCCAACTTCATATTCATTGCTAATTATGCATAAAGACATCATCTATGCAGTCCGTGATCCATATGGGAATCGCCCGCTCTGCATTGGTCGCCTTATTCCAGTAGGGGACATGAATGGAAAAGGTAAACTATCTATCTATCTATCTATCTATCTATCTATCTATCTATCTATCTATCTATCTATCTATCTTTATGTATGAATCTTCATATGCTTATGCATAATGTGTGCATAAGATCACTGATATAAGTAATTAAAGCTACACTTACTGAGGTGTAAGTAGGAATATGTGATGCAAAAATCAGTTTTGGAAAATCAAAACAGAAAAAGTTGGTAAGGAAAAAAATCATCTGTAGAAAGTGTGCAAAATTCCATTTCCAGATACAGGGAATCTTAGTGGCCTAATGATAGCCACAATTAGGCAGCCCAACTGCCAAATGTAATACAATTTAAATAATTCTCATTGCTTAAACAGGAAAGCAGGGATGAACAGAATCACAGAGGGGTTGAGGTTGGAAGGGAGCTCTGAAGGTCATTGGTCCAAATTTTTTTCTCAAGCCAGGCCACTTGAAAACAGTTACTCAGCACAACATCTAGAAACAAGTCTGGTTTCTTTTTTTTTTCTCCTGTAGTAAGGTGGGCAAAAAATGCTGGATTATTGGCAATGTGTCTTTGAACTCCAGCCAACCCAGTCACATGTTGTGACTCGACCATTACACAATCTGTTTATGGGAAAAATTCCTTGTGTTCCTGTTGAGCCAGCAAATCAACAATTTTCCATTAAGTGAGATTAAAATCTCTTCACTTGTTTAAAACTAAAATAATTCAAAGGTAAAGCAGTAAATGCTTCCATATCTTCAGAAAACTGAGTAGAACTGGAGCAGGTTTATGATGTTTATTTTGTGGATTTGTTTGGGATTTTTTGAAATAATAGAAAGGTGGAAACAGTGGAATGCTATACCTTTTAGCTAGAAATTACAATAGTCTTTAATTGCACATTTGGCAACCCTAGAAAATCAGATACTGCAGCAAAAATGCGATCGTGGGGGGTCATGGTAGCAAAAATTGGGGATTCTAACTGAAATCTTCTATTTCAGGAAAAGATAACACTGAAACAGAAGGATGGGTTGTCTCTTCTGAATCCTGTAGCTTTTTGTCTATTGGTGCAGAGTAAGTGGCCTGATTCTCACTTTATCTGAAAGCTCTTAGGCAGTGATTGGACATTAAATCCCAAGTTGCCAAATATCATAATTATAACAACATGAAAGATACCAAGGTTTAGTTTGCTGTGGAGGATGTTTTTGCTAGTCCTAGTTTTTGCCAGTTTATTTTCTGAAATGGATGATTGTAAAAAAAGAATTATGTGTGCAGAAAGTAACAGTAAAGACAAATAGTAGCACAAAGTAAATGTCTCTTACTTGTTGCATTATACCTGATTACCCATGTAACTTAGTAATTTTGCCCTCATTTTCAGCAGCATAGTTGTATTACAAAATAATTCTTCACCTACAGAAAAGTTACACTGGTAGTTCACAGGCTGAAATAACCTGAGTTGTAGCATATGCTGTCTGGTAAGCTGGCCACCTTGTTAGAAAAAAATTAACTGTTTTCTGCAACTTCTTCAAATTTTCTATTAAAAAAAGTTACTATGTAGGACAATCAGCTGAATCCTGTGTGTTTTCAATAAATCAATTTTGTCTAAATTTCTGCTGTAGCTGCCTGTGACTGCTGGTATCTGACCAGTGAGTAGATACAGATTTGCTCACCTCTGATTTGTATCTCCAGAATATTTCAATATTTTGGGGTAGGTTTAGATGTTAGAATAGCCACCTGAGGACTCACTAAAGGATCTAAAAAAATGTATAATAAGGTGAGACACTTGAACATAATTTACCCAAACTATTCCATACTTTAACCTAATTATTCTATACTTCTGCAGATTTGAGAACTAGAAGGTACATTTCTAGTCAGCTTTATGACATTTGGGGGTATCTATCTGTCATCTCCGAGCAGATATTTCTCTAGATTTGGCTTGTGAGTTGGGATTATTTGGGCTACCACCTCTATTCATTATATTTCTTAGATTGCACTGTAAGGTTTATTAGCTTTCATAGAAAAGTTCTCTAGTATTGATACAGGACTATATTATTAAAATATATTCAATCTCAATTAAGCCTGTACTATATGTCTCACACAGAGGACAAATACCGTAATTCTCTGGTACTAAGTTTAGTATTTTCACTTAGTTTATTGCTTTTAGATATTAATTCAGACTGTTTTGGTTTAGGTCAGTTGTCTTAGCATGTTGGTCTTAAAATGCTTCAGGTCAAATCCTAAGGTAGAAGCAAGCTGTCATGTAAGAATGGTCAAAAACATTTTTCCTGTCAGTTGACCCTTGTTTGTACTTCAGAATTATCATCCAGCTTCAGGACATTTCTAACTTCTCTGTATTTCTTTTTTAAGGTACTATCGGGAGGTCCTTCCTGGAGAGATTGTGAAAATATCCAGACATGATGTCCAGACACTGGATGTTGTACGAAGACTTGAAGGAGATCCGTCAGCATTCTGCATCTTTGAATATGTTTATTTTGCAAGACCAGACAGTATTTTTGAAGGTATAAAAATGTTACTTACAGAGCTCTTCCCAAAATAGTGCAAGATGTTATCCTGGAGCACAACAGGTCTGGGATCATAGTAGAGTACCATAATATATAAAAGCTTGAATATAATAATATATATAATATATAGGATTGAATATAAGCTTACAGAGCACAGCTGGGAGAGAATAGGCTGCAAAGGTTTTGAGATAAAACTCATCAGGAGGAGCATGTAACATCACTTTCCTGTTTCTGGATGTGGCTACAGCCTCACATAGGCTGCATATTCCTGTGGGAGGGATGAAAAAGGCCATGAACATAATTAAGGTAGATGAAATATCTTTTAAAAGTGAGAGGCTGAAGAAAAGAACTTTATTGGTTCTTGGGAAACATTTTAAAAATCAGACTTATTAAATAGGATTAACAAAAATATTTTTATATTTTTCTTTTTAATAAGTGTCATTTCAGGAAGATGCTTTAATTTAACTTGTAAATCTGTCCATTATCTAAGTACTTGGCATTGTCAGTTTAATGCTTTCATTGTTATTTCAAGAGAAGCCCTCAAAACCTTAGCCAGGACTCTCATATCTGGCAAACAACCTCTTCATTGCTTTATAGGGACATGCTATCCATTGATCTAGTACAATTCCCCACCATTATAAAGCCAGTTTTACCCCAAATTCCTTTTCTTTCATGATCACCTTACCCTTCAGTATCCTCACTTCCCACATTCCTTAGTACTGCTGCTGTAGCTTTTGCAGTGCCTCATCTACTTCCAGTTCTTTCCCACATTGCAAATTTTTCAGACATTAAAAGCTTCTGAGTCCCCTTATCCCCTTACTAAATTCAGGGTGAATTTTGCCAACTGATTCAAAGTCAGTAAGTGGACAGAAGCAGACAGAAGGATTGCATAAATTTTGTCTGTTGGAAAAAGCAGTCTAAAAATAGAATATGCACGTTATGAACAGGCAGGCATAATTTCTATGTCTTTCCTTCTGCAGATAGATTTTGTAACATCCACAGGACCTTTAGTTAGTTACCCTGTTAGGTCAAACTGGATTTGAATTCTCCAAGTAGTGATACAAATGTGAATGTTAGAATGTGACATTATGGAAGGAAATAAAAAATGACCTTATGCAAGTGACTGCTTATTAGTTCTGGAACTTTTCTTACTGACTTCTATGCCTACAACTTGACACAGAAATTCATACAGGAAACTGAAAGGAAATCTAAATCATGCATACCAAAAAATCCACTTCTTTTTATTCTTAGGTCAGATGGTATATTCAGTCCGCAAAAGATGTGGGCAGCAGCTTGCTATTGAAGCACCTGTGGAAGCAGACCTGGTCAGCACTGTTCCAGAGTCTGCAACCCCAGCAGCTCTTGGTTATGCTCAAAAGGTATATGTTACCTTCCCCATTTTTTTTCCCCCAAGCATATTTATACACATCTCTTTTTGTAATGGACTATAATGACGTTGGCTGTTGTGGTGTATTGATACAGCTCTGTATCTTCAGTATGCAGGCTACTCCTGTTAAGTCCCCTGCCTTGCTTTTTCTGTCATTATTCCTCTATATTATAATATTTTAAAAAATTTTGGTTACTGTGAAGTCATACTAAGTCCTAAGGTCACCTTAAAAAACAGTAACTGAGACTAGCAAGTCCTTCTATGTTAATTCTGTTTAACTGTGTCCTGTTTGCAGTGTGGACTACCATATGTTGAAGTACTCTGTAAAAATCGATATGTAGGGAGAACATTTATCCAGCCAAATATGAGGTTACGGCAGCTTGGTGTTGCAAAGAAGTTTGGCGTTCTGTCTGATAATTTTAAAGGCAAACGAGTTGTTATCATTGATGATTCAATTGTGAGAGGCAATACCATTTCACCCATAATAAAACTACTGAGAGAATCAGGAGCTAAAGAGGTAAGTTAATTTTAAGTCAATACAATACTGATGTAAATAAAAGTTGCTGGGAGGTTAAAGCACAGGAGTTCGTCTTCATTTGTACCTGGACATTGTTGCCTTATTTAAGAGGGCAAATGTGGAAAAAACAATGGCTAGTGTGTGTTAATTATGAAGATAGGTTAAGAAGGTTCTTTTGTATGAGTGTGACTTTTGGGTGATTGAGGTGACAAGAACAGGTTTCCACTTAAAAAGCACTATCTGGCAATTAAAAAAAAAGAATGGAACAGAAATTAGTTAAGATCAGAAAACCAAGTATTCCTGATGTGTGACTTGTGGGAATACAAATCATACAACCATATACTGCTGTAAATACCACATATCTTAACTCACCAGAACACCATTTTTTTAATTGATAAAGATTTTTTAAACAAAACTGTGCAAGACAGTCACTGGAGCAAAAATTTCCTGTATAATGTTTGATTTGCAAGTTGAAACTTTTTAAGTTCTTTGTAAGAACTGAACACCATAGAAGAGAAGTAAAATCAGGAAGGGACCTTCTAAGAACATAAGGAAATAGTGTAAAAAAGAAGTTCTAAAACTGTCTTGCCTTCTCCTGCTGTGTTGGCATCTGAAAAAAACCATTATCTTACTTTTAACCTTTGAATGATTTCTGTGAAGCGCTGTGTTCTGTTCATTATCACTGTGCAGAATTGAGACCTTGGTGTTATGTTATGATCTGCAGACCGTCAGCTTACATCAGCCTGTTTTGAAACTATTTTTATTCAGGTGCACATCCGTGTAGCTTCACCTCCCATAAGATTTCCTTGTTACATGGGAATAAATATTCCAACTAAAGAAGAACTCATTGCCAACAGACCTGAATTTCATGATCTTGCAAACTATATAGGTAAATGCTACTTTTTTTTTTCTAAGAGTTGTCAACTGTATTTTATAATCTACTTCAAAATAAAGCAGAACATAAGCACCAGTGGCAAAACTGACTAAAGAACTGTAAGGTTGGTAAGCTAGGTTTCTGCATTGTGACTACTCCATAGATCAAACCAATTCAGCTACATACTTTTTTTTTTTTTTTTTAATCACAGTTGGAGGAGCTGTATTTGTCAAAACAATAGGAAGTATTAGAATAAATGCATAAGCATAAGTTGCAAATAAAGTATGACAACAAAGCTTTCCAATACTTAAAGCTCCTTCTGAGAAACTTGACAAAAAAGAGCTACTGCAGTCAAAATACCAGGAAGAAAATAAGCAGTGAAAATCTATCCTATAATGAAAAGTGGATGTAATTTCACTTTCATGAGATAGTCATTAAAATATATTCAGAATTTGTAAACACTAACTGAATTCTCTACAAACTGACATTTATGTAAATAATTTTAACTGCATTATATATTTCACTGTGAAAGAAATGACATTTGAAATCAATCAAAGAATGTTAATAACCTTCTGAAATTTCAAGTTGTGCTTGCAGCAGAACACAAGAAAGAGCGACAGTTTATGTTCCGCTGTGAACTCCGATTTCCTGTTTTAAATACTTACTTTCACTGTCTAATAAAGCAATGAAATCTTTCCCAAAATTATTGTGAAAGTGTATGGAAATGAATTTCAAGTTTGTAGGATCTCATTTTTAAGTATCATTCACCACGTGAGTGCAAGGGATAGAAAACTAATGATGTGAAAAGGCTATCAAACATTCCTATTGCTAGGAAATTTGCATGAATTGCATAATGATTTTTTTTAACACGATGATCTTCCCCTCCTCCAGGTCTCAGAGAGGTTTGGTAGTCCTTGGTCCTGAGATTTGGGAAGCACTAGCCACACACAGTGGTTAACTGAGAGACTATAGGAAGTTCAGGGAATCTTAGAACACACTCTGGACTTTGCTCCTGTTTTTGCAGTTACGTGTCACATATTTGTTCCCAACAGAACTTTCTGTCTAGATTTCAGTGAGTCTGCTCCCCCCACAAAGCATTTGAGAAGGGCGAGACATAAACAATCTTAAAATTTTTCACTCATTCTCTTTCATAATCCATATGATCATGTGACTGCATTTCTAAAGAGCGTTGTGTCTGGTTCAATATTGCAGCTTTAATTGATGACCCTTTATTTCCTCTAGGAGCAGACAGTGTCGTCTATCTCTCTGTGGAAGGGTTGGTATCATCTGTGCAAGAAAGCATCAAAGCAAGACAAGACAACCCTAAAACCCACAAGTCATTTATTGGAAAGCTTGGTCATTGCACAGCATGTCTCACTGGAGACTACCCCGTTGAGCTGGAATGGTGAACTTTTAGTGGATGGACATCGGTTCATAAGTTGTTGAATGTACCTTTTTCAATGATGCCTTCTTGCTAAATAGCCTTCTTGCATTTAGGTAAAACAGAAGCCTTATGACAGCTAACTAATAATTGTTACTAAAACACATCTTTAAGTAAAGACTTACAGAAAGTCTGATGTGCTGATGAAAACAATGTAAGCAGATTAAAATATCATGTCATTTTTATGCACAGTTGTGCCTTCTGTTATCTCACAAAATGCTAAAAAAGCCAAAGATTTTTTAATTATGTGGAAGCCCCAGAGTTTGTTATTTTGTTCTTGCCCTAAAAGCTTCCCCATTAGACTTGTTCACAAAGCACAACTCATGTGATGATGTAATTTCAGATTATCAAAGTCTTAGTGCAGAAGTATCTGAAGTTTGCTTTTCTCCTTAGGAAAAATATCAGATTCTGAAGAATGAAACTGCTTCCTCAGCAGTTGTTGCTTAGGCTTTTTAAGAACAGAAGTATCTAACTTTGGCATGCAGCCTTTTTTAATTGAGGCCTTGGTAACAGATTCTATGCACATGATGCCTAACATGATTTTTAAAAATGAAGACTCAGGGAAATGCTCAGCCAAAAGCTCTCTAGTTTTGTAACTTTAAAATTGTGGTTTAGAAGTCATGTAATTACATTATCTTTGTGTGCTTCTATCAATTGCCAATACAGTGTGGAAGAAGAAAAAAAATACTTGGCATTGCCATTCTTTTTTCTTATTTAACCTTTTTTTCTCTGAGATAAGTCTGACAATTTCTGAAGTGTCCTTTTCATTTGTCAATATCCAAAGTAAACTAAAGAAAAATCCCAACTTTCCATACTTAACAGTAAAAATGATACATCAAATGAAGATCATGAGTTGTTTTGGATATAGTCTTATTTTACTACGTTACTGCTAGAATAAATGTAATGTTTGGAAAAACTCAAGTGTTCTGAAGAACCATTAGCTGTTAATGCATTGTGTTCAGTTGGTCACAATTACAGTTACTGGTATACAGGAAAATCACTTGGACAATGAACCACTAGCTGAAAATGGAAAAGCACCTTTTCAAAACCATTGCAAATTTACGCACAATTTAAAAAATATTTTGTATACCTCAGTCTTTCTCACTGAATACCAGCAACTTAATTTTAGATTTTCTATTTAATATTGTGTATTTTGGCCTTATAATTGTTTGTGACACTGTTAAAAAAAATAAATAGAAAAGTTTAAGAGTTTCTTCCTTCCCTATCATCTTCCATATAGTTGAGAATTACAGGATTGCTAATTAAATTCAAAAGGGAGTTGAATGTGGGATTTGTAGAAATTGTGCCTGATTGACAATCACAAAAGTCCTAGTTTTAAAAAGCATGTAAGTACACATGCTTTAATGAACACCGTGACTTGTGCAGTGGAATGAGAACCTGCTTGCATCCAAACCTATGGTAGAACCTAGATGTGTTGAGCATGGAGCTCTTACTGTGCTGCTTCACCAGCACCCAGAGCTGCATATTGGGGGATGTGGATCTCTTCTAATTAGCAAGTTTGGTTTTTAACAGAACCATAAGAGTTTGTCTGGACAATAAATGGAACAAAACCAGAATAGGGTTGGCTCTTCCAGGTTAACCTGGTGGAGTATGATAAAACAGAAAAACTGTTGTGAACATTTTTCACTGTTCTTTCCCACCCTCAAAAGAAAATGTAGAAGGGCTAAGTTGAGCTCTTAGATTACAAATACATGTGAGGTGTCCTTTAATATGTGAGATAAACATTTAGATGCACAGTGTAACAAATCTATGTGCCTGAAATTGACCGCAGGAGTGGAAATTAAACTTGTGAAAGTTCTCTTTTAATGTGCTTTAAAATGCTATTTTTTAAGTCTACTACTAATTGCTTTGTCACTGATTGTGATTAGAGCATTGCATGGCATAATTCTACTTTCAAAAAAAATTAGTCCCGTTGCCCTTTCCACCCTCCATGTTATGCAAGTGAAATTCTGTCTGCTACTGTGAGCACTGTAATTTTTGGATGCACTGCAATGCTGAATCCTTACTCTGTATTTTTCAAAATCTTATGTTAAAGAGGAGATACTTTTCAAGTGTAATTCTATTCTGACAGCTGGATTTATGCTTCAGGTTACTAGACCCTCTAATCACATACAGCCAACACACCCATCAGTGAGTGCTGAAGGAGGAAACTCTGGCTTTAGGTGTCGCTATTAGCATTACTGTTTTACTGTGAAACCGTTTCTGCTGTATTACCAATGTGCAACTGTGCCAAACTATCATTTACAGAATGTGACAAACAGTAGAAAGCTGATGTCTAGCTTCTCCCATGCAAATATTAAAAATGGTTGTGACCTGCTCCTCTCGTTCTCTCCCTCTGAGGCATCCCCGGCACCATGCACAGAGGCTTATTTAATAAGGACACCTTGAATGCGCCTCGGAGCCTTTTACTGTGAGGGTGGTGATGCACTGGGCACGGGTTGCCCAGAGGAGACGTGGATGCCCCATCCCTGGGAAGTGCTCAAAGTCAGGCTGCATGGCCCATTGAGCAGCCTGGTCTGGTGAAAAGTGCCCCTGCTCACAGCAGGGTGTAGGAACGAGTGGATTTTTAAGACCCCTTCCAATCCTTAACATTCCATGGTTCTATGACTTTATGTCATTAAGTAATGCACGCGGCACCAGGGCAGTACCGGTGCCCTATTCCCAGCTCCCGCTACCCTCACTCCCCGCTGGCAGCCCTAAATCGTATCCGGGGGAGAAGCCCAGCTCTAGCCGCCGCCGTTCGCCCTGCTGGGAGCCGGGCGTGGGCAGGCTGCAGAGCCACTCCAGAGGATGGTCCAAACACTGCGGCAGGGACCACTCCCGGGACGGCGCAGGAACCTCCCGCTCCCAGCACAGGGAAGGGCGGCGCTCCCGCCCGGACGTGACATCCCCGCCCGCCCACGGCGGTGCCACCGGCAGGAAGGCCGTACCACCCTCCAGGCCGGAGGGGTTCGGACACACGGGGACGGAGAGGAGTGAACTCGAAGTGTGAGGGGGGGAGCCCTGCCCTTCGCCCGAGCCATCTGCATTTATTTTAGCCCCTTTCCCATGTCTGCCGGGGGCAGCGGGCAAGGCTTTGGCGGACTCGCCGTTGCCCTCCCTCTTTCCCTCCGGAAATGACGCAGGGCACAAGGCTCTGGCGGAGCAGACGCTGCTTGTGGATAGCCAAACGGCGCGACGGTCGCTGGCCAATGAGAGCGCGGCATTTCCGCGTCCCGCCAATCAGAGCGGCCGCCACTGCCGGGCGGGGGCGGGGCCAGAGGGCACCAGGTTGTGTCGCGGGCGGGGATCTCGAGGAGCGCCGAGAGCCGCCGGCCCGTGCCCGTGCCCGTGCCCGTGCCCGTGCCCGTGCCCGTGCCCGTGCCCGTGCCCGTGCCCGTGCCCGTGCCCGTGCGGAAACGGGGTAACCTGAAAGAGGAGAGCGGGGGCAATAACCCGGATCCGTCCGGTCTTCGGTTCGGGCTTGGTGGGAGGGCTCGCGGGGGAGAAACAGGCGCCAGCACAAGCGGTGCCCTAAAAGTTCACGTGTTGGGGGTTTCTGCTTGTGAAGGAAGGATTCTTATTTCACAACTCCATTGAAAGAGTTACTAATTAATTAAGATGTGTTAATGAAGTTATTAGTTCAGTGATGCCCAGCTTTAAAAATGAAAGTGTAACGGTGAGGAACCAACTACCTCTGTACAAGTCAAGAATCCAGCTTCGCACCTTTTGCATTCTAAGGTGTGCTAGAGCTGTGTATTCTCTGCCATGTTTTTTTGGTTTTGTGGGGATTTTTGTTTGTTTGTTTGTTTGTTTCTGATTCCCTTCCTGGTAGTGTTTTGTGTGCCTTTGTAGTCCGACTGAGGAGTAAAAATTGAGTCTGGTGCGTGGTTCTTCCAGGGGCCTGAAGCGATGCAGCCGCGATGATGCTGCAGGAGCTGGTGGCGCGGGCAGCCGGCCTGCACTCGGACAGAGCAGCAGTTTGCTTTGATGAGTGCAGTGGGAAACCTCCAGCCTTCTACACCTACGCCACGATGCTTGAGCTTGCCGTGGAACTGACAGCTTTCCTTCAAAAGCACTGTGGCCACCAAGGCAGATGTGAAATAGGCCTTTACTGCTATCCAGGAATAAACCTGCCGTCTTGGATCTTAGGGTAATGGTTTGAATGTTTGCAGTCTGTGTTGGGTTTTTTGGGGTCATCTCGGTTAAAGCAAATTTTAGTTAGTTTGTATTTTTAATAACGCCAAAAATGTAGTAATAGCATAATAGTGCAGTCAAGGTGCTGGAGTCTCGCATCGTTTAGGGAAAAAGATGGCAATATGACAATCTTTTGAAAAGCCATTGCTAAAATATTTCTGAATCTTAAGTCTTAAAGCTGTAAACTGTCTGCAACTGCATCCCGTCATTAAAAGCAATTTAGCATGTTTATAGAAATACAAAAAAATTAGTGACTAGTATCTTTGTTCTGCTTGTTTAAAACTGGAAGTGATCTGACAGAAGACATCTATTGAAAAAAGGACTGTGCAGGTATTTGCCTGTATTATCTTTCTGGCAAAAAAAAAATTTCTCTGAATGCAAATTCCATGTTTTAAGCTAAACGAACATACATTTAATGTTCCATTACAAATAGTACGGAAAGAAGTAATACACTAAAGTGGTATTGATTAACTGATGGCTAGAAAGTTGAAACACTCATGTTAATCTGGCAATTTTTAAAATTTTGCTTCTGCTGGTCAATTCTAATGTTTGTATCCTTTATATAGGTATCTTCTGTATTTCTAGCATTTGTGATGGAATAGACAATCACAGAACCACAGGCATATTTTTTTCAGCTGATGAATACAGCAGCAGTTGTGTTTCCTGGGGACATAGCCTGTGTTGGTATTTTCCTGTTGTCCACACCTCATGTAAACAACACAGTGGCACCTGAAGAGGATTGGTATATGGATTCAGTGGAGTGAGCAAGCTCTGCAGTCATAAACCTCCCACAAGCACTGAGGAACTTTCTCAGCAGTCAGGAAATACTTTTGCCCCAGTGCAGCAGGTTGCTCTGAGATGTTGTGCAGGCACCATCCCTGGAGGTGCTCAGAACCTGACTGGACAAAGACCTGAACAACCTGGTCTGGTGTCACAGCTGGCTCTGCCTAAGCAGGAGGTCCATCTCAGCATACTGAGGTCCCTTGCTGCCTGATTTGTCCTGTATCCCAATGAACTGAGTGGTAACAGTTTTCTTTTGCAATGTGAGGGTGATCTGCTGGGCTCTTTGATTCTTACAGCGGTCATTGTGGGTAGCTGGGGGCTGTGTGATGCAGGGCAGGCTTAAGTGCTTTCTGGCACAAGTGGCTGTAGGAGCATGTGGGCTGCTGCCATTCCCACATCTCCGTTCAGGACCTTGGCGTTACCGCAGTGACAAACCACTTGCACAGAGAGGAAATACAATAAATTATTGTACGTGCAGTACAGGACATACATACAGTACAGAACCCAACCGTAGAGCAAATGCGAGGATTTCTGGGGACGGTTCATACTTCAGTCGCCGCTTACTCTCTGGTTTTCGGGGCGGTAGCGAGTTCCAGCACTTGTGGCTATCGGGGAGCGCCGCCGGAGGGGCGGGGAGCGGGAGCGCAGGGACCGGGAGCTCCGCCGCCTGGCGGGAAAGGCATCCCAGGGCGTGCTGGATTTTCCTGTGCTGCCTTCCTCACTCGTAGCAAAGCGTGCGCGCGCTTTTGGTGCTTTTTAGAATACGTTTATACATGTTGTCTGTGGGTAAATGGAAGGGTTATATTTCTGTTTCTAGTCAATACCAGAAGTTTTTAAAATCTGATGCTATTGATCTCAGTGATGCCTTTTGTCATCCCTGACTTGCTTGGCCAGAAATAATATTGGATATTTTCATCTAGCTTTAATCTTTTCCCTTGCTGTAAATGACCAAAAGGCAACACTGTTTTTCATCCTACTTTGTTACCAACGAGATCTTTAAAAGTTATGTTATGACTACATTTTCTAGCTCAGGCAACTATAAAAGTATAAAAGAAATTTTAGCAAAATCTAAGAGGATTTTCATATGGTGGGGTTTTTTTAATTGTTTAAAACATTTGTGTTTTATTAGAATCCTTCAAGTTCCGGCTGCCTATTCACCTATTGATCCAGATGCACCACCAACTCTATCTGCTTACTTCATGAAGAAAAGCAGTCTTCAGTATATTCTAGTTGAGAATGACAAAATAAATGTAAGTGTTCAGGCTTCTATAGGAAGCATTAAAGGGCAGTTTAGATATGTGAGATATGCGTATTGAATTCTGCTTTAATAAGCTTGGATGAGGTGCTTTTGTTTTTTCATGGCAAAATGTTGTCTTTCTAATTCAGAAAAGAGCATCTTTAAAATCAGAAGTAAAAAATGTTTCTCTCTTCTGCAAAATAATTGCCTACTTTCCTGTTACACTGTTGTTAAGGCAACCTTGTTGGGCACTGACACTGGAAGACTTTTCCAGACTTGTTTCTTTATATGTCAATGCTAAGAGCTGGAAATCTGCCATAGTTAAAAAAGCTCCTGCATTTAATACTTGGGTTTCTCTTTGTCTAACTCATCCAAAATCTTACACCCTCACTCATTGCAAAGGGAATAGACAAGTTACAATTCAGATTCCTTGGTCTTCTGCATCATTCTTTTGTATATTGCCCTTCCTTTTTTCATTTACTCAGATAATTGTTTATTTTGCATTTATGAAGTCTCTGTTCACTCATACTTAATTTATAGAAATACATGAGCTTATAACTGTCTTATGTGCGTCCTCCAAAAGTAGAGGTATGAAAAATCACAGCTTGTTTATATGAAATGCTGTTTTCTATTTCATTGCATGCTACTGCATGCATAGAACAACAACAGTGCCTCCTGAGTTCCACTGTTTGAATTGTTCATTTTCTTTTGCAGAAATTCCAGATGTCCCATGCTGGCTGTATTTACCACGATTCCTCCACCATAGAACATATTGGTTTAACTCTCTTCCAAATGAGCTCAAGCAAGACTGATTTCAGTTCAGAAGTTGGCAATATGGAAAATAAATGTGAACCTTTCAAAGCTGTGGATAACTCGCAGCCAGGATTTACCGTTTGTCTAGGTCAAACCGAAGTGAAAACAACAGAAGCAGGATACATGGACGCTGGCCAGAAAGACACTTTAGCATATATCTTGCATACATCAGGAACTACAGGGATCCCCAAAATAGTCAGAGTGCCTCATAAATGTATAGTGCCTAATATTCAGCATCTTAAGTGAGTGTGGTTTTCAGTTTTCCTTTCAAATGCTTTTACAAACTTGATGCTTTTAGGATTTTTCTTTAATACTTCAGAGGAGTGTACGTAGGGGTTTTGCTGACACAGCTTCACTTCTTCCTCTTTATCCACCTTTGTAGGTTTTTTTGCTTTTATTTCCAAGTAGAATAATAACATTTTGTTTCTTTGTCAGTATTATACTTAAATGATGCTTTGCCTTCATTTTTGAGGGCTATGCTTCAGATAGTATACTGTTGCTCTAAGTTTTGTACCGTCATCTGGCTTGTGACTTAAAAGAAATAGACAACAAAATTAATGATTTGTTCACAGTTATATTTTCTGTGTTCTGTAGTTCTTAATTCATAATTCCTTTTTAGGTTACCCAGGTTTCTTTCTGTTTCATGTCATATTAAAAAAAATCTATTATGGAAAATATAATGTATTTTCTTTCTTGTCTTTCCTTTTCTTCTTTGCTTTTTCTTTCTTTATATTTATCCTTTTTGAATGAGCATCTGTTAGTTGAAATATGTCTTTCAGTGAACTCTGTTGGTGTGTAATATGATGGGTGTCTTCATAAAACACATCACTAGTGAAATCAACAGTTACAGTCCAGGAGCTCTTGCTCAAATTACCTGTCTACGTAATCAGAGCCCTTAAGATCTGAGCTTTGCTATTGCATTTCTTTCATGCTTTCATTCTTTTAGTTGGGAAGGGTTTTTTGACTGCGTGCATCAGATCTCTAATTCCTAGCTTTCTTATTTTAGATCCATATTTGAGATCACACAGGATGATGTGCTGTTCCTGGCTTCTCCTCTCACATTTGACCCGTCTGTGGTTGAGTTGTTCATGGCTCTGACAAGTGGAGCCTCTATTCTTGTTGTACCAAACACTGTTAAAATGATGCCCGTGGAGCTCTCTGCTGCTCTGTTTCACCACCACCACGTGACAGTGTTGCAGGTAGGCAAAATCTAAGTGTCTCCAGTGGCTTGCTTCTCACTTTTGCTAATGTGTACTACTTTTTCATCAGCTAGAATCTAATAGAACAGGAGTGTTCTTGCTCAAAGGCAATAGTTATGTTGTAGACTGTTAGCTGTCTAAAAAATTACCATTTGATCAAAACCTCAAATATTTTGTGATAGAAAACACTGAGCTAAAGATCATTTTAAGAAACCTTTACTTACTAAGAATTAAATTAATTATTCTGTTAATTAAACTTTTTGTCGTGCAGAATCTGGTAATAAAGTAAGCTGTTACAGACATTTTAAGCACTTTTTAATGGGCTTGATCTTGGAGTCTTTCATCATAGACAAATTTAAGTTTTAGTTATAGTTTTTATGCTAACAGTACAACTAAACCAGTGCTATAGGATGGTAAAATGTTTCTCATTTTTGCAGTAATGAACATGGTAGTAATTAATTTCAGAGCAATATTTAATTTTTTCATGTTGCCTGCTTATATGAGGCTTCATGCGTCTCATGTCTTAAAATAGGTTATCTCCTATATGATTTCAGTTTTAATAGTTCTGAAGTTTGCAAACTTTCTTTAGGCTAAACACTCTCAGTTCCCTCAGCTGCTCCTTGTAGCATTTGTGTTCCAGACTCCTTTTTTGTAAGAATGGTGATAGTTGAGATTTTAGGGTGTAAATTTAAGATTAGTGTGTAGCTGACTGAAGATTCCACAGCAGAAAAAAATCTGTTACTTCAAAATCTTTTGTAACTATTCTCTGCTCTTATTTTTATTAGGATTGCTACAAATGGTGTAGATTATCCTATGATATACAAGTTTCAGATCAGTTTAGCTTGGTTGCTTTTAGAAAAAAAATTCTGAGATACTGTTCTCTATGAGCAAGATTTTTTAAGTGTCTTTTAAGACTTTTAAAGATCTATTTTTTTAAAGCGTGTTAAGCACTAATAGAGAAAGGCAGAATTTCATGAATGAAGATTTTTGAAAAGTTTTCCTATGAAAAGTTTGATTTGGTTTGGGGTTTTTTTGTCACTGTCCTAATCAGTGAATGAAGGGCTTCTCAGCTGAATAATTCATCTGAATAACAAAAATGTTCTCCTTACAGCTTAACTGATGGATGAGTAGTTTTAAGATGTTTCTTAAAGAAAAGAAAGGCATTACCCCTCCCCCTTGAGTTTTTTGAGCAGACTTGAGAAATCCAAAAATAATTATGAGGAGGGAAGAGTATAATTTTTTCCCCTTTGTTTTGTTTTGTTTTGTTGCTGCAGTTTCACTAAAGTTAAAATTACCCATTGAAAAAAGATGGTCATCATCTATTACTAGAAAAAAAGAACCTGGAAAGAAATAGTCCCATTAATTTTCCAGTTCTTTTACTAGAAAAGTATGCAAGAATGAGAATGAAATGTGCCTGGTAAAATGATTTACTGGTTTTTTTCCTTTCAGTGAAAGGGCTTTACATCACCAGTTGTTTTATATAAATAGTTTGGGTTTGAGGGATTTGGGTTTTATATCTTTTCCTTCTACTTATTTTAGTGAAAACTTTGAGAAAGTCTAATTCTTGTAAACTGTTCTATTTACATAAATCAAGGACAACCCAGAATCTGACATCCTAGGAATTTTTAGTGTTATGTAAGGTCTTTAAATGTTCTATATGCAGATTAATCAGATGTGTAAGTTAAATTTTGCTGTAACATTCTGGAATGAAGGGAAAAAAGGCTCAAACAAAAACCCGAAGAGAATACTGTGTTGCTTTCTATTTCCAAGTAATTAACATAAGAACTAATGTGCATACACTTGAGGTAATAGCTGAGACACAAAAAGGAACCCATAACACACCTGAGTAAAGAAGAAGCTTTGCAGAAGAACATAGATTGATACTGATAGTATTCATTAAAGGCTTATAGGAAACAAAATCTCACAAAACACCATTGTGATGGTTGATACATAGCTGTTTTAAAATACATCCATAATACAGCTATGCAGCAGATAGGATAAAGCAGGAAGAGAGGTACACATACACTGATAAAATATAACAGGTTTTTCTCTTTTTTTTCAAATATGTATCATTCAGGCAACACCAACACTTCTCAGGAGGTTTGGAGCTCACATTATTAAATCAAGAGTGTTGTCTGCAAATACTTCACTTCGTGTCTTAGCCCTTGGTGGTGAAGCATTTCCTGTGTTGAGTCTCTTGAGAAGCTGGAAGCACAAGGAGAACAAAACAAGTATTTTTAATCTCTATGGTATTACTGAAGTGTCAAGCTGGGCCACTTGCTACAAGATTCCTGAGGAGGTTTTTAGTGCTGATTTTAGGTAGGAAAATTCACTGTTGTGGATGGCTCGGCCAATCATGTGAATGATGAAAATCACAGAAATAGAACCTTAATCTCCTGTTACCAGGGCTACTGAGTCCTCATGAGTGTTTATACTGGTAGAAGTTATATTAGAGTTTTATGTAGAAACAGACTAATCCATTATCTCATCAGCCAGTATGCACCCCCCCCACCACCACCATTTTAGTAGTGTGGATGACAGAAATTTGTCCAAAGTGTCTCACCCAAGGTTTCACAGTAATTTTACTTAAACTTCAAGAAGTACTTTATTTTTATCACTCTGCCATATTTCGCTCAGTTTCTGACTTGTTTGGTTGTTTGGCTTTTTTTCTTCATATTATTTTATAGAGTCATGAAAGGTACTTCCCCTTATCTCACTGTTTCATTTTCTCTCTGAAATGTGTGATTATTCCATGGCATAATAATTATATATGCAGTTTGAGTTAAATGTGTCGTCCAAAAAGGGATGGTTTGCACAAAATGATGTGATATATTCACCTGGTGCTGAAACCCTTGAAGCTCAAAATGGTGGATTGTCATGAAGTGTTATTAAATTCTCAAGTAAAACTAATTTTCTCTGATTTCAAACATTAAATGCAATACTTTAAAATAGAAATTGAACTAGAATCCATGCCAAAGTTATTTAAAGTTGCTTTAAGTTTTGCTTTACTGAAGAAAATATATTATTCTATATTATTATAAATATATTAGTCCACTTAGAAATATCTTCTGTATTCAATAAATGAGGTCCTGAAACTGCTAGAAGAGGCTGGAGAATGAAGGGAAGGAGTTGGTCAGTATTTCAAGAGAAGTCTATAATAGATACATGACATTGAAATGACAGTTTCTTGTATTTCAGTCTTTTTTGAACTGAACATTTTCTAAATATTCTTCTGAACTTTTCTTAACTGTACTTATTAAAATAGAGTAAAAGCTTAAATTAGGGAGAAATAAGTTAGAAAGCAGTTACAGATGCTTAAATTGGTTGACTTGATGGATGTTTCAATCTGAGAGACTTAAAAGTTAACTGAAATGCTTGGGGTTCTCTCAAGGTCTATTCAGGACTTATTTTCTATAATTCTGTAGGGTTTTCTGGTATATATATTAGTGACACCCATGCACACTGATGAGTTTTTTAATTTTTAATAAATTGATATGTTTTTAAAGAAGCAGCATTTGTAGAAAGAAGTCCCAAGCATCCACCTTTGCTCTGAAGCCAGTCCTTTAAAAACTACATGATACCTGGTTTCTGGGACAGTTGTTTTGTGTCCAGAAGAGAAATACTTTTATTGTTTCTCTCTAATATATTTAGAACAGATTTTCCTGTACCTCTGGGATCACCGCTCCTTGGAACAATACTTGAGGTCAGAGACGCCAATGGATCTCCAGTTCTTGAGGGCGAGGGACAAATATTTATAGGTTATTTTATGTTTCTAATTCTTCTAAGATACTGTTTTTAATTTATTGAGTTTTAATAATATATTGGTTATTTTACTTGATATTTGCCTGTGATATACAGATTAAGCATTTTAAGTTCTGATTGGGCTGGGAACCTTCTCATAGTATTTTAGGTTGTTGGGATGATGAACAGGAAATTACCGTCGTTTTATCTGCAGACTTTGCCTTCATTATATTGATTTCTTTTTCCCTTCTTGCATTTTGACATTGTCAGCCTAAGTAATTTCTGTGTATTAACTGAATTAACGGCATAGCCAAAATCATACATTGCAGAAATTTAGATTTGATAGTAATATTTCAGTATTTCTTATAATACTTGGTAAAGTTAAGAGAATTTGATAAAACACTCTTTATAATTTTCATTTACATGTAGCTATTTAATAGATATGACCACAATCTTTTTTTGTATAGGTGGTGAAGAACGAGTGTGCTTTCTTGATGATGAAGTAACTGTGCCACTGGGTACAATGAGAGAAACAGGGGATTTTGTAAGAGTGAAGAATGCAAAGTTGTTCTTTTTGGGTCGGAAAGACAATCAGATTAAACGTCACAGCAAACGTTTTAATACTGAATATCTGCAGCAGGTAAGTGCTCACATCCACAGGATAGAGTATGGCACTATAAAAAGAGAGAAACAAGGAACACATTGTTATCATCAGAAATCGGTGTTTGCTTGTTTTCAGAAGACTTTTAGGAGTCTAAAGGAATTTGGAGGGTGTATTATAAAAAATCTAGTCACATAATTTAGGGAAGAGTTTCTTTTGAGTTCTTGGAAATCTGTTTTATTGTATTGGTTCCTTCCAGGAGAATTGAAAACTGTATAAACATCTGAAAAGTACTGAGTGTAGTGATTGTTCTGCAGGATTGAATGTCAGACTCCTGGATTATATCTCATTCATGGCATTTTGGCAAATAATACATACATCTATGAGTTCATTTTTATGTGAGGTACAAACTTCAGCTACAAAAGAAAGTGTTTCATAGGATGTTAAGTAGGAATGTGAGAAAAATACAGTTTTTAAAGGTGTGCACTTTTTTAATTGTTTTTTGCTTCTTTTACTCTATTGATGAACTGCATTTCTAAGCAAGTCTAATGTTTTTTAATTATAGGTTGCAGAAGATCTTTGCCAGGTGGAAGCTTGTGCAGTTATCTGGTATCAACAGGAAAAACTTATCCTGTTTGTTTTACCCAAAGATGATTTTGAAGAGAGAGAAACAATTAAAGAACTCCAGAAGCGTCTACCAGCTTATGCAGTCCCTGATGAGATTGTAGTGATTAAAGCTTTGCCTTTAACATCACATGGTAAATGAAGCCATTTAGAACCCTTGCCACTTGCTTTAATGGTATCCATTGCTTTTTAAAATTACTTTTTTTATTGACCAAAATCTAGTATCTGATTCATGCTTTTAGAATATGTACATTGGATAACTAACGCCTAGTAAAAAATGATGGCTATGTATTATGTTTTCTTGATGCTGTTTCATTTGAGAGTCAAAGAGTGGTGGAAAAATCAATTTAGTTTTAGCACTGCGCATTTCTTACCTCAGCTGCTCCTGTTGCAGCCCACAACAGGACCCTCACTTCTGCTGAGGAAAAACCAGGCCTTGAGGGTGGGATTATATGGGAGGGGTAAATTTTCAAAAACCTTACTGTGTTTCGTGTAGTTGATTAACTGTGTAAAAAAAATGCAGATGTAGTAGAGTAAGAATAAGGAACTATGCATAAGAATACAGTGTCTACTTGGGCAGAGCAAGTTTTGAAAGTGCTAATACTAAAAGAGCAATGAAAAAAAAATCGTCCTTTATTTTCTACAAAGGCAAAGTTGATATATCTGAACTGAACAAGATTTACCAGAACCATCTAAACTCCAGAAGGCGTGACAGTAAGCTGAGTGACGCAGAGGAATTGTGGGAAAGATTGCAGTATTTATGGAAGGTAGTATTTTGAGCTGCCTTTTTATCTTTGTAAGTGGATCATTATACATGTGTCAGGAATTAAACAGTTTTAAGAAGTATGACTAATGCAACCAGAACATTCTAGCTGCCTATAGATTGAAGCAGTACAGCTCTTTTCTGTTCAGTTAATACTTAAATATAGCTGCTCTGCAGTGGCCTAGAGGGAGTCATTTATATTTCTCTATCAGATAAAACTGCAGTCTATGAGGTGTAAGCAATTAGCATAGAAAGAATGTAATCTGTCAGTAGCTTTTTGAATGCTGCTTCACATGCCAAAAGAAGGAATCACTAAAGAAAGCAAATAACTGGGACAAGGAAACTTCATAAAAAAATAACTGTTAGTGGAGTTTCTTATTTCTCAAGATAATTATAAATTGAAGAGTCTTTTTTTAAATAGATGGCACCGTTGCACAACTCTCTCAGACTGCTTGCTTGGATTGTTTCTAAATCTCTGTGCTAAAGACTTGTTTTTCAAGGTATTGAAATATGATGCCAAACAATATTACTTCGTTTTTCAAAGGTGGACTTATAAGTTTCACCAGTAAGTGGGATTAGCTGTGGCCTAGGACTTGAACAAGTAAAAGTAGTGTATTTATTTGTCTGCGCCGATCCTTTTCACATTTATGGCTATGAAGTGATAACCCAGGGAATTGAGTGTGCCTTGGACCCATTATGGACAACAGAAGGTGGCTTCCAAAGGGTTTGGACTTGACACCCAGGCTTATTTACAAGGGAGTGGAGTGAGAGGTGACGCAGTTATTGCTGTTTGTTGTAGTAAAAATGCCAAATGCAAAATCTTTCATGAACTGAAGGGTTTATAACTTCAAAAGTAGGTAGGTAAGTAGGTTACTTAAATAATTAAGAAGTAAAAAAGAACAGTTTATATAAGCTTTATTATTAAAATAAAACACTTAAGCTGGTTTTATCAAAAAGCATCTATGTTTTATCTGCAAAGTTGTCACTGATAAATGGTATTGAAAATGGCCAATCAATGTTTAGTACAATTCCCTTTAATTCCTTAGACTGCAGAATTGGATTTGAGCATTTTGTAGTACAGAATTAGTATCTCCCTATTTCCTCGTTCCTCCCCAATTCTTGTTCTGTCAGTCTCTCTGTTGGCACTAACATTTTGCAATTATTTTTTGCAGAATAGTGAATTTTCTCAGTTGTTGATTTTTAGCACAACTTCTAGGTATTCAGGTGGATTCTACCCCACCTAATGTTTTATGTGTGTGACGTGGTATAACACCTATGGACTGGTACCTCTCTCTTTTTTTCTCTCCAGTCTGTCCTTGGTCTTCCGTATGATTCCACTGAAATTCCTAAAGATGCAGTATTTCTGTACAGCGGTGGAGACTCCCTCAAAGCACTACGATTTTATGAAGAAATTGAGATGTTAGTAGGCAAAGCTGTGCCTGGACTCCTTGAAGTTATTCTCAGCCACTCAATTGAAGAGGTTTACGGACATATTCTTAAAATACTGTTTCCAGACAAAGAACAATTAATGAATCCTGACAGTGTTGTGAAAAGAAAACTAAGAGGGAACAGTGGAGAGGAATTCCATGGAAAATATATTAAACTGACATCTGAAAGAGATCTTGATATTGCTTCAGGATTAATTCCATTTATTGCACTGAACAGAGGAAATCGCTTTTTCCCTATGAATTTCACCAAGCCTTCCATGCAGCCCAAAAATACAATACGGGTAGGAGTGGAACCACTACAGCATCCATCCTTTCTGCATTCCAAGACTTCAGGTGTAGTGAAAAGCCCTGTGCAAGGGTCTGAACTGGAGAACAGAATTTTAACACTTGAAAACAAGGCAAATAGAAATGACCATTCCTCTGTTCAGCAAATCCATGCAGAATGTAGTCATTCATCAGTGGGAGAGTTGGCATTGTGCGTGAGGTGGAAGTCAAACATAAGAAAATGTGTTGATGCATCGCCACTGGTTATAATACCAACTAAAGAAGGAGTATCTGCATCTGTATATATTGGCTCCCACTCCCATGCAATGCAGGCAATTGATCTAGATTTGGGAGAAATAAAATGGGAGAAGACCCTTGGAGATCGTATTGAATCTTCTGCCTCTGTATCCAAGTGTGGAAGTTTCGTTGTTGTTGGTACGTCTTTTGTTTCAGCCTTCATTTTAAGTTCTTGGTTTCTGCTAAATACAAGATGAATGACAGAGAATCATATTTCTTATCTCTGGTTGTCCTCCATCCATCAACTTCCATATCTGCCTCAGAACTAATTTATTGTAAAATAGAAACAGAAGGAAGTAATTTAAGTTTCATGATAACTAGTAATGGAGTTTATCTAACGTAAACACTTGAGGTTTATTATATCCCAATTTATTAATAAGGAATAATCAATGGCTACAGTTTCTTTTTCAGTGGTAGATTAAGGTGTGACATTTAAACTTGTTTTTGAATTTTTTCTTAAGTATGGAAAGGTAATGCAGTCTTAAAATGTTTTTGTAAATTGATAGAGTTAGAAATTAGTACATGGTACCTCATACTGTTTTTCACAGAGTTTAATTATCTTATTTGACTCTTCTTTTTGGAAATGTAAAGAACATGTTTAGATAATTTTTTGATTTTGTCATATCTGTTGTCAGTGGAGTTGCCATTATATATCTTTGTGTCATCTTTTTAGCTAATACATGTACATCACTGGTTAGCACAGATGTCCAAGTGGTGAGGTTTTTTAATGCAAATCTAATGTTGCCATCTTTTTGTTTGTATTTTGGTTGCTGTTCACTCTTGATAATAAAATTGAATGCTTAATTAACAGGAAGGAATTTCTATGATGACAGTTCGGTTATTATTAGAAAATTTACCAACTTTATTCTTTTAACACCTTTGTTTTCAGAAACAAAACCTAGACAAAGAGGTAATGAAAAAAATGTGCATTCTCCCTTTTCAGCAACTCGCTGTTTTCTAACATTGTTACTGAAAATTTTGATAGAAAAGTAGTGAAATAAGTATATTCTAAATGTAACTTAGAAAAAACACACAGAACAATCATCTTTGACTGTATCAGCAAAACCTTTGAGCTAAAAACACAGGAGGAGCTTTCAAAAATATTTTGAAACTCCACCTTATGAATAATCTTATTTCTTTCCAGCAATGATGCGACTAGCAGCATAAGTCACACCATAAATGCAAATAATCATTATTCTTTTTTCTCCCATCATGTTTTATTCCACATAGGTTGTTATGATGGCTTAGTGTATGTGCTTCAAAGCAGTGATGGAGAAATACACTGGACTTTTGTCACAGAAGACACTGTGAAAAGCTCTGCAGCTGTAGACCCTTCCAGTGGACTGGTCTACGTTGGATCACATGACCAGCATGTGTATGCTTTGGATATTTATGTAAGAACACTGACTAACTTTTACATGTAGAATAATAAATATCCATTTTAGACTCTATTTATAGTTTACCAGAGGAAGTTCCACTGGTGTTAGTATTCTTAGGAGTCCACAATCACACTTCTGATAGTTAGGCCTGCTGTAAGTGGGGTTAGGATTATGTGACAGTGAACAGTTTTAGTGGTGGTCTCAGTTGTGGTTCTTGATTTATGAGTCCTAGTTGAAACCAAATCTTAAGTTTTTTAGTTACTAAATTCTCCATGGGTGTTTCAGAATAGAGTGCCTAGCTAGAAATAAAACTGTCATTTTCTGGTGGGGAAAGACTCTTACATTCTAAATGAGAAGATGGAGGGAGATGGAAAATAAAAAGGGTAGATACTACCTTTTTGTTAGCTGAATTAATTTTATTTACTGGAAGAAAAATCCAATGGCACATGTGTTGCTGTCATGTCACGTAGATTGTCTTCACTTCTTAACTAGTATTTGCTGAGTAAACACAGTACTTGATAATGTTTGACATTCAAAGGTCTTTGTGAACATGATGAGCTCTAACTCCAATTGAAAAATTGTTTATGATTTTTTTTCTTGCACTTACAGAAAAAGGTGTGTATATGGAAGTTACATTGCAAAGGTGGAGCTGTGTTTTCATCTCCTTGTCTAAGTTCTTTTCCACATCATCTCTATGTTGCTACACTAGGAGGACTATTATTGGCCCTTAACCCAGTATGTACCTCTGCTTACATATCTTTCATCCTGATCTCAAGTTTAAATGAGACCAGACGTATTTCTGAATTTAAGATTGCTATTCTAATGAAAGGGAAGTTGGTCATAAGTTACCCTGAAATATTTTTCACTTGGGGGCATTATAATGATATACAAGGTTACCATAATACCTCTCATACTTCAGAAATCTGTCTGGTGATAAAGAGAACTGAAGTGACTTGCTTGAATTCACATCCTGACCATAGGCCAAAGTTGCAGTCAGTTTCTTGTCATTCCTGTATCAGTAAAACCAGTGAGTGATAGTAAGTCTGTAGACTTATTTCTTGCCCCCTCCTCCTTTGACAGTAGGATTGGAAAAAAAATATACAGAAATCAGAACAGAATGCAGAAAGAAGCCCCTTCATTCCTCTTACTGTTTCCCTCCCCATATTTAAGAGCTGTCCTTTTAATCTCAGCATGCAGTTCTGTTCTTTGCTCTGGGGAAATGGCATTTGTGATAGATGTGGAGCAATTTCATGGTTTTCTGAGGCATTGTTGCCTTACAGCTGGTCCTGCTTGATAAAAGAAAAAGGGACTTAAAGCAGCTGTTAATGTTTTTTGTGCTCACAGAACACAGAGCATCAATCCTAATCACCTTTATCTTCTACCCACTACAACTGTCCTCAGTAATAACCAGTCTACCATTAAAAAACCTGTGCATGGTTTTGCAGTAAGAGTGGGCTGTGCTTAAGAAAAGACATTTTTTATTCTGTAATCCACAGTAACAGGTAGTTGAGAAACCCACCTACAAGTGAGTCTGTGCCTTCCTATTTTTATGAATAATCCTAATTCCTGGGGGATGTGCAGGATACGCTAGGAATGCATTGTGACAAGTCATAGATAGTGAGTTGCAACGTGTCCTAGAATATTAATATAACTTGATTCCAAGGTATCTCTGCTCATTGGTCCTTGTCACATACTGAGCAGCTGGAAATGAAATAAAAAACTGAATCTGGCATTTATTAGAACTACTGCTAATACACTATTAATTATCATTATTACTTTGCCTAGGGTGAGGAAGAAAATTAGTTTTTGATTACGTTTTTGTTTTGCGTGGGTGTTGTTGTGTTTTGGTTTGAGGGTTTGGCTTTTTCTCCCACATTACATAAGGGCTGGGTCAGGCAGTGATGGAAGGTTCGTTTTGTGCTGGGGGAAGGGTTGTTTCTTATGGTTGTGTTAAGCATCAGATATTCCATGCTTCCACTTACAGGTGACAGGGAGTAAGATTTGGAAAAGCAACCTTGGAAAACCACTCTTCTCCTCTCCTCACTGCAATGAGAACTACATCTATGTTGGGTGTGTGGATGGAAACTTATATTGTTACACTCATTTTGGAGAAAAGGTAAAAGTGGTTTAGAGTTTTTTTATGTCCATCACAGACCTCTGAATGAGATACTTAATTAGGACTGTTTTTTGAGGCTCAATGATTGGCATATACCTTTTTGTGAATCAGATAGAAGTGCCTGTTGTTAGAGAGGAGAAAGTAAAAAAACTGTCTGCCTAGGGTAGTCCATGCAGTTCATGGCAAAATCACAAACTCAAGTTGCCTGATGGAGTAAGAGAATCTCTAGTTCAGACCTTATATCCAAAGTAAATTGTCAAGTGTAGTGCCAGCAAATGAAATTATTTTATTTGGAGCTTTTCAAGCAAGGTATCTCTTCTGTAAGATGGTGGCTATCAGAAATAAAGGTTTCATAGAATTCTTATGCATTTATCAAAAAACTGCCGAATTATAATTCTGGTAAAATATGTGTCAGCCTTCACATTGAATTAAATGAGAGTATTTTTTAGTTCCTCGGAGATAAATGTAGTTTGTATCTGGTGTTAAAACAACTAACACCGTTCATTTGTTGGCCTGAGATGCAGTATACATAACAATTCCTAAGCCTTTTTGATTATAAAACATGTGTTAGTCCATCCATGCATAGCTTTCTGCTTGTGGCAGTGTTGCTGAACTGATACTCTCCTGAGGAGGGATCTACACATTGTTGGCATAAGCAGAGGAAATCTGTATTACAAAAGGAGTATCTGCCTTTCTGGCAAAGAATGGCATATTAACAGGATTCTTGATGTTCATTACTAATTGTACAACAGCCCAAGAATATTCTTTCCCAAACTGGTCATTTTTACATGGGCCTCACCAAAGGTAGTAACTCTTCCCTCTTCCACATCTATTTTATGAGATGTTTATTGCCTACTCTCTGTGTAAAACCTAACTTATAATTTGACAAGAATTTGCCCTCACTGAAATCTAGTATGCTTTTGAAATTAAATGCTCTCCTATCAACAATGAGTCTATTAAAAAACTACAGTTGCTGTAAAACCAGTAATGTAAAAAACCTTTGATAATGGGCGCTTATGTTCTTTCTGCAGGTTTGGCAGTTTTCCACTAACGGGCCAGTGTTTTCATCTCCGTGCCTCTCAAGTTTAACTAAGCAAGAAATATTTTTTGGCTCTCATGACTGCTTTATCTACTGCTGTAACATGGAGGGTAATTTACTGTGGAAATTTGAAGCTACTTCAAGTGTATATGGAACACCATTCATTTTCCAAAGTGATGACTTAAATAACAAAATTCTCTTGGCAGTGGTATCTACAGATGGCAAAGTGTGGATCCTGAATGCCAAGAGCGGGGCAGCAGAAGGAGTAGATAAGCTTCCAGGCGAGGTTTTCTCTTCGCCTGTAGTATGGGGAACAAAGCTTGTTGTTGGCTGTAGAAATGATTATGTTTATTGTCTAGATCTGTACATAGCAGGAAAAAATAGCAGCTAAGATGTTAGGCTGCTTCATTTTTATTGTTTACATTTGTAAACTAGGAGCTCACAGGTGCTCTTTACCCCTCTGCCTATTTTTTTGCAGGCAAGAGATGCTCCTTACAGGCTTATCAGGTAGGATTTTGCATCAGGCAGTGTCCAGTGATGGAGGGAGGATGGCTGTTCAGCACCTTGCCAGAGAGGGGACAAAGTGTTTAATGTGCCATATTCCACAGCTTGGATAGCAGGCTTGCCTCTGGGGGAGGAGTGTATTGCTTTCTCTGAGTCCATCCTTGCCTGTGCCTGGCTCTTCCTTGCACCAGACTAGTGTTTGTCTGTCAAGATTTCTGTGCCAGGCAAGCTAACCCAAGTCCTTTTTTGAATCTAACTTTTAACTTGATTTCTGGAGACATAGCCTGAATTTCATATACCTGGAAGGAGTGACCTGTTTACTGCAGTTTGTAGAGACAGAATAGTTCATCTTTTGTGGACCTAGGCCCAGCATGGCTTAATTAATCTAGCGTATACTTAGACTCCATTGAAGTCAGTTGGAGTTACCTCTTGTATTCTAAAGTGGAAATAACAGTATAAATATTTATTAAATTTCAATGACAGGAACAGTATGAGTTCCAAGATGAAGTGTGCACTGCTCAAATCAACCACTGTCAAATAATTTTTTAAGATATTTGAATGAATGCTGTTTACATTGTCTTCACAAGAACTATTAATAAAAGATTGTGTAAATTGGGTTTTGTGTTCTTTAACACTTTAGAAATAAGTACCAAGGGTCTTGGTAATGCAAATCAAGTACTTGCTTTGGCAAAAGTACACTTCACTGAGAGCATTTCCTAAGCATCTTCTGAAAGAAATAGAGTAGAAACTCTGATCTTACTTTCTCTCATGAGCCATCTAAGCCTGTGTAGTATGTAGTACATTGGTAGCACTGTAAAAAAATATATTTTTAAGGCAAACCTGAACTACATGATTTGCAAAACGAGACACAGAGGACATACATCGATGATTAGATAATTTTGACCAGGTTATAGTTTAATAAGAATTAAAATGACAGTATAATAAACAATTGCACTTTAAAACATTTGAAAAATTAAAAAAGTACACAACAAATACCCCACAATTATACATCTTGTAGTTTTTATACATTACTATATGAACATAGAGGTTAATCATATATAACCTTGTCAAAAGAAATGGTATTTTGTGTTTGTATAAGTTACAAAAATTGAGACAATATACTACATAGTGGTTTATTCAGTTCTTAAAACATTTTTGCTGTTTTAAACTGGGTAGTAGTGTTTTGGATTTATTTTTACAGATTTCCAATACTTTATCAGAAATGGTTGCAACAAAGCTAAAGCAAAGTAACACTTCACTTCATTGGTATTTAGTGCAAATCTTTGTTAATTTAACATGAAATGTCATGTCACTGTTGCACGTGGACACTTTAGAAATGTTTCCATCAAGTACTGTACATAATACAGTTTCCATTGTTACACTAGATACCTTTATGGGTGGAAAAAACCCTCTGCTTTGAAGCTTTAGCTTAGGACCATCCTTAATGAAAGCTCTATTCTATGTGCCATAAATGGATTGTATTGGAAAATTGCATCCTTATGTCATGCACAATAGCACCTAATTTTGCTATGCTTTTCAAAATACCAGTATCTTTAATCCTGATTTACTTCGCCTTCTCTGTATTTCTACCTGGCTCCCCCTCCCAAGAAATAATTGTAAAGATGGATTTCAGGCAGTCTAGTTATTACATATCCATACTGCAGACAAACAATCTTGGAAAGAAATGTAAATTTAACTTTAAGATGCACCAATTCCTGGTGCTAGCACAGCAAAAGTAATTAAAGGGCCAATTCTTTCTTTCAATACTGAAAGCATTAATGAGGGTTTTTTCCCAAGCATTTGAGAGCAGCATTCTCTCATTTCTGCTTAAAACATATTAATTATGTACGTTCATGGTAAAGGTAACTTTAGAGATTCTGGTTTTAAATATGATACTGGTTTAGAAAGGTAACTTTTGAGATTCTGGTTTTAAATATGAGCAAAACTGATGGCTTAAGACACCCAAGAAAGCCCATCCTGCTGCTGCACATGTACTCCATCTAACACATCCATTGTGTTTGTGCTACTGTAACCACAATACTGCGCCCGTGTTTTCTGTTCCGTGGGAGAGGCTGTACTTGACAATGACTTCTGCTGAAATTCTTTTGATTCTGGGAACAGAGTGTGCAACAGGTTTCATTCTGTTTCTTGTGCAGTTTAAAATGCTGTTTCTCATTCTGCTTCCAGCAGTTTGGCTAAAACACTTCCACGAAGCATATGTTATGTCATTCTATAATAATGTAATTTCTTTTCATGAAAATGTTTCTCTATATGATGTAGGCTTAAAGATTCCTTTGAGCCTTATGGTTGTAAGAAGGAGACTTTCAAATTTTGTTTGAAGTCTTACTTGTTAAACAAACTCAGTTAATTTATTTAATAGGGTGACATTACAAAATGCAGACCTAGAGATTCCTGTGGGATGTTGAGGATAGTGATGTTCTTATTAAGTTTCTGGACTTCATCCTTTTTTTGTAAGAGGGAGGGGGTGGACATGTCTGTTGTAGTTATGTGAAGTAACTAACAAAGTGTTCGGTTGCCACACCAGATACCTGAGATGGGGTAAGTAAACTTCTTTTTGAAGTGTTCTGGCTATATTGGTCAAAGTACAGGAAGTTATCTGAACTGCCTGAGGTTGCATGCGGAGTAAAATTGGGAAGAATGCAGAGTTAAAACTCCTGAAACTCACTGACTTAGCTTTCAGTCCTCAGTGAGCTTCAGTTCTGCCAGTCTTACTCCTGTGGGAACTTACTGAGACAAATTCTACAGGAATTTGCATTCGCACAGGAACAGTTTTAATTTCAGTCAATTCATTTAAAGTTGTAATCCACAATCACTGTCTCTATGCAGCGTAAATATGGCAAGCACAAACAGTGATGCACTTAAATGACTAGAAGAAACAATGAATCCCTGACTTCTTTCTGAGAACTTAATGATACTTGTTAAAAAAATTGTGGCTTTTTAAGTAGGAATAATTGTTTTCTTCTTAGAAGTGAGGGTATATAGATGTAGTGTATTAATTCTATGATGAAAGAAATTACCTCAGCCTTTCGATGGTACCAGCAACTTATCATTTGCATGTGGAACAGTGTATCCTGAAGCTCTTTCTTAGGGAAAAAGCTTTCAAATAACAGGCAGAACTGGCAGTTCATACACTTTAATATGTTTAAATAAATTATGACTTAAGAGAAGGAAACATGCATCTTTCCTTAGTTTCAACAACGAAGTTTTCTGAAAAAAATTCTGAGATCTCAAACATAGAGATCTAAAATTCCAGAACTGAATACCAACAGAATTTAAGCAGCTTCTGAACCCTTATTCTGTCCTGGCCCTTATTATGATACCTGCTAAAATTTACATCCAGTATCTGAGCACTCAAGTCTTTGAGAGAGTCTGGCTGTGAGATTTTTACCATGACCTCCGTTAGCTATTTGTCGAAGCAATATATGACTTGAGTAGACTTTACAGTGAGTTAGAGCAAAATGGTAATCAGTTCAGTTTTCAGTCCTTCCAATACATGCATTTTCAGTTTTGTCATGTGTAAAAAGCAGAATAAATACAAGAAAGCAATTATTAGTCAGCGATAGAGATGTAACTTCACAGTTTACTTTATGATCTGTGGACAGTCACTCCAGGCTTTTGCTTTCCTCTTGGCTAACGCAAGCCAGGCTGGTTCTGTTGACACTGGGTTAGCATCAGGCGTAGAGAATCTCTTGGCCACCTCCTTTGTCACTGGGGTTGATGGAACAGAATCTGAAATTTCCACTTTTTTCATAGGGATAGGGAGAGGGAAAAGAAAACCACCAACATTAGTTGAATCCTGTGCTTTGTTGCATGATTCTAGAGATTTTACTTTTATGTAAAGATATTCTTGCACTAGATATTTATTTTCAACACTTTCAGTTAAATCTTACTGTATTTGCAAAATAATCAAGTTAGGAGGGGCTGAGTTTCCTTTTTACAGAGGTGACTTCAAGTAATCTAACTCACAAAAATAGGGACAAATTTTTCAGTCCTTGTGACTTCCAAAGAAAACATTTCAATTTGCTAGTCTTCCTCTTTAAATAAACTATTTTAATTACATCTGCTTCATAGCAAACAATGGGAAATAAAGCTTTGGTAATGCAGCTGCTGCACACATGTAAACCAAATATATTCAGTAGTATTCAGATTCCCTCTTCAGAGAAGAAGGTGGTCCTATAGCTTCCTGCCTCAGTTAACCCTGCTCAAGAGACTGTCCTGAAAAAGAATGAAACCTGCTTTCTCCACTAGCTGTTTGCCACACTTTTTTCCAAGTAGTATAGGGCAAACAGCTGTGTCCGTAAGAAAATGTGTTTAATAAGCAAATGATTTCTAAGAAGCAACTTCACAGAGCAGAACCATGGAAGTATTGTAGAAGTCAAATGAGAAAATAAATTCTGAGACAGTGAATACCCTCAAAGGCAATCTGAATAAAAATGAGTCCTGTCTTAAACAATATGGAGTAACTCTAAAAATCTTAGTTACAAAATAACTCCTTCCTCATCCCCCTCCTCCCCCACCCCCCACTTACACATTTTCTTTTTTAGGAGCCAAATTTTGTTTTTGTTAAATGTTCAGATTCCCAGTTACTTTTAGTTGTGTTTCATTTTGAGGTTTTGAATGTGTATAAAAGCTTTAAAATTGTGTAGAAGCTTTAAATTTGCATGGATGACAAAAAATGTTCTTTCTTTCTTTTTAGTGCATCTTTAATCATATATTTTTATTTGCAAGTAAATGAACAGTAGCAGCAGCAATTTCTGTAGATGGACAGTTTGAAAAGCTAATTATTTTAAATACTATGGTAATTTATGCTACTTTAAAGGTCCCACACTCGTATCAGTTCCTGATGTACAAGATACAAGTGCAATTTTGAAATAAAATGTACCACCTTCGCGTTGTGAGTGTTTTTTAATGTCTTCAGAGGACTTTAGAGACTTCCATTTTAAACATGTCCTAGGCTGGTCCTCTGTCTTAAATGCTCTTTTAACTGTGGGAAGCTCAAATCCTCTTATTACCCACAAATACTTACATGTATGTGTAGTTGCTGAAGGCTGCCTGGCTCCAAATACAGTCAGTAATCACAGGGAAATCCAGTGACCATTTCCTAAAGGGCCAACAGAGTTCTGTGCTTTCACTTTAGATATTCCAAAACTGGTAATTCCTCCTCAATTTCCATCTGAACTGTCCTCTAGTGCAGACAGAATGACCTAGGATTATTGAGGTTTGTCCCTTTGATCTAATTTGGCATCATCTATTGTGATGGAGTTTGATTTTTGCTAGAACTAATCACGTACAGCATAACAACACTGCTGAGTCTTTGGGGGTAGGGCTGCAAAAGACCCCCTTTAGAGTTTGACAGGAATGCTGTAAAGCATGAATGTTTTGGGCAATTTATGTAAGGTCTTAGAATGGTTTGGGTTGGAAAGGACCTTTAAAGTTCATTTGGCCAACCCTAGATGTTTCAAGTGAAGTTCTCAGGGACATCTGCTCTGGTGTGCAGCTGCAGTGTGAGGATCCAGCTGCTGAAACAACTGAATATAGGTGAGTGTAGGGGTTTTTCAGTTTGGGACAATCTGTAATGCAGGAGTAGCACTGGTTTAGCCTCTAACAAATCAGTTGAGTCACCTCATTGCTTCCAATAGTTGCATTTCTCTGTTCTTGGCATAGAGTGGTACTGAATAGATGCAGCTGATACATGTATTTACTTTCAAAAATGCTATTTACTTGAACAACTTTTTGAAAGGTTTCTTCAACACCTATCTACTCCAAGGCCTTTTCACTAGGACTATTGTTAGCTAGAGAAATATAGGCAAGTCTGTCTTTGAACAATCACCTCCTACCATCCCAAATGTTTGCCCTTTGGGAAAGTATTTATTTTAATTTGCCTGCTTTTTGAATGTGGAATAGTTTTAGCTTAACTAAAGTGACAGATAAAGCAGTAGGTTCTGGCTCCAACCTATCATGCCAAATATTTGACTCGGAGGGAGAAGTCCTAGATTCAAAGTAACAGACAACCTTCAACTGAATTGATAATCTCTTGTGTTTTTCAAGTGACAATACTTATTTCCATTATTGGGTCGGGTGAGTATTTCTCCTTGAGAATCTGAGAGGTGTGAGAATGCAACATGCTTCATTTCCTGCACATACATACTTTGTAGAAGTTAAATGCCATTCACTGTCTGTGCTAACCCCCAACCTAAAGGCAAAACAGTACTGCAATTGCAATTTACAGTAAATCAGATCCCTCTAATGTGCATTAGTCATGTTCCAAAAATACTGTTAAATATGGCTTGGGGAGACAGCCTAATTTTGTTAAATTAAACTGGGGCAATTCTAAGGAATTCTAAGGCAGCCTTAATAACCTGGGGAGACTGGTAAAAGTCTGTTAAAATTATGTATTTCCATCATAATGGCCAGCACATGAGATGGGAATAAGTTGTGTTATTCTATGGAATGCATTTGTAATTCTGGCAGCAGTATATGAGGGAAAGGAAACCCCCTCATTCACTTTCTCAAAAACATGCAATACCATTTCTGAAGTTCATTATTCCTAGAGTGAATCTGAATCTCCCAACTGTACCTGTCACAGAAGTTGGAAGGGTGTTTGACTTTTTTAGATGCTCCCTTCTTTCTAGTCTTGATACAGCAGTCTCAATTTTCTTCTCTCCTTCTTGAGTTGTAGATTTCTGCAGTGTGCTTGTTTTGCTACTGCTGCTTTTATTATCTGACTGATTACTTACAGCAGCCTAGAACAGAGAAGGAAAACTGCTAAATGAGAAAGTCTGTCACACAATGGCTACAAGTTAGAAATCACACGCTTAATGCTTTCATTCATCACCTGTCCTTTCCTTAACCTTCCTTTTTGGCAAAGGATCACAACACTGATACTTCTAAAACCAACAGTTATTAAAGATTGTAAAAAACCCACAACAAAGTTTAATTTGTCATGTTGTCATTTCAGTCAAAATACTGAAGAGTTTGAGCCAGCTCTCCCTGTTAAATATAGCACTGAAACAGTGTGCATCTGTGGGCAACTTCACACCCACTGCTGTTTTCTTCCATCAGTTGTCTGTGTCTCAGGTTATGCATGTATCCATCAGAAATTTGGTTCTCATAACAAACAGCAAAATATATTTAGTTATCCACATACTCTCCCTTTTTACCATCTGTGATAGCTATATACAACATCACTGTTTGTGCAGCATCACTTTGGTACTGTAAGTAGAAGTGCTTCCCTAACTAATAGAAAGCCATGGAGAGTAAAAAACTATTTGGAGAACAGGAAAGAAGTGACTGAATTCAATGCCCGCTTTAGGCATATGGGTGTATCATGATTGTTCATTTCTTTTGTTCATCTGTATTTTACCCACATGCTGCAATAAAAATAAATTCAGACTTACTAATATTCACCTATAATTGCATGTTCCCCAAGCATTAAAAGTTAACATCTCCTGTTAGCTCTGAAAGAACCACATTGCACACAACTTTTCTGTTCCATCCCCTGTACAGTAGTTGTGCTTATGATTGTCATTAACTACCATCTGATATCATCAGAGTTTACACCAAAATTGCTAAACTACTGCACCATATTTTCTCCTGGAGGTCTCAGTTTTGCAAGAGAGAACTCCAGACTTTCAGAATATTTTTTTACTTGCTGTCATTTTAGCTTTTATGAAGTCATACTAAACATTAAAAAAAAAATCCCCACATAACAAAATTAGCTAACAGTTATAATTATGGTATCAGTATTTCTAATGGGCAGGTTTCTAAAGATGCTTACATTTTCTTTAGCCAGTCTCTCTGCTTGCTTTGCCTCTCTGGCTTGTCTTCTCTCTTCCCTTGTAGCTTGCTGCTCACGAAATCCCTTCTGCTTTTGCAGTGCTAATGTAATCCAAAGTGGTTGTGAAGTTTCCACTTTTTCCAACAATTTAGAGCCATCTAAAGAGTGCCTGCTCTGAAGGACAGGCTTTTCTGAAAGAAAACATGACAAGAATTGATTGAGTAATGGACATCTCTTGTCTTGAGAAAACCCCTACAACTTCTCTACCTTGTGAAAATGCTGGAGCTAAGCCCATTGAATGCCATGTCAGTCACAGACCTTTGCAAACTGCACGACAAATCCTGAAGCAGATTTTATGCCTCAGGAATGAGACCTAATTTGACACACTCACACAGCTGTCCAAATTTATTATTTTTTTATGTGTGTGAAAAAAAGAAATAAAAAATCAGCAGCTCCACAGAGATACTGTTTTAAAAGTGTCCTGATGTTTGAAAAATTCAAGAATGAAAAGAATTGTGATTTCCTAATGAAATGCTGAATTCCTGCCTTGGTCTTTTGAGTGTCCTCACTCTGAAAGGGTAATTTTCCCTCCTGTACAGAATACCATTTCAGGACACAGGGGCTTTCAACTGTCCTCTGAAGAGACATTATGTTTAGTCTAATTGTTTTCATCACTAAAGACTGCCTCTGAAACAGACTGCTGTGCCCGGCTGCACTGCTTAAATAAAGAATTTGCCCAGGATAAGGGGACCTAGATCTTCATATTTTTTAAACTGGAAAATATTTCTTTAAAAAGAGAAGCAACAGAATGTAGATTTTAAAAATTATACCATCTTCTCTGATGACACCATTATCTGTGGACCACAGAGTCCATCACCTGACTCAGTAGAGGCAAAGATAGCATCTCTGCCAAGGAAAAACACACACACACACACACACACACACACACACACACACACACACACACACACACTTCTGTTACCTCCTTGAAATTAACTTTCTTTAGTAGGTTGCACTGATCACACTGAATTTGCCAGCTTCTGAATTAAATTGTGGCCTTGGGAATTCACACTCAGACAACCCTAACCACAGTAACAGTCCTCTACATGTAACATGCCAGGTAAAATTATAGCTTTAAGACCAACTGTCTTCCTCTGGACCTCCAGTATCTCATTTTGGAAATGTAGACAGTAGCTAAATTTGCTTTGAAAGACACATACCTTTCTTCAATGGTTCAGGCTTTTTGTCATTTTTTTCTCTCCATGGAATACTCAGAGATGGGAAAAATGACTTCTTTTCTTTAATTTCTTCCTCTTCATTTTTGTAGTCATTGGATGGTATAGATTGGGCTGCATTTGCTCTGTCATCTTTTCTCCAGCCACCATCTGATTCAGCTTTAGCCACCCTTTGCCCCAGCATTTCAGATAGGTTTGATCTGTTTATTTTAGAGAGAGGAGATGATGGTGGGGTCTGGCTGGTGGGCTTTGGAGCTAAAGCAGGTTTCTGTGGGACCAGTGACTTGCATGCTGGTTTCTCATGAGCAGGTAGAGCACTCTGGCCAGTGGCTGGTGGGACCACTGATATGCCCACAGGTGGTGAATATTCCACCACAGTAACTGAGGAGCCTTTTAGATGACCAGGGATGTTTGCTCCCCCAGTGCCAGGAGAGGTACTTTCTTGTGGAGTGAAAACAGAGGATTCTTTCTCAGCTTCTGTTGAGGTGAGTGGGTCAGGCACACCATCAAAACTGTCTCCTGCACTGTATCTTTTCTTTTTCTTTTGCTCTGCCTGTTGATCATAATGAAACCGTAAAGAGTAGTTTGTCCTTCGTAACTTTATCCCAAAAGGAGAAACATTTTCTTCTCCATTTGGTGGTGGTTTATCTGCTTTTTTTGTGCTGTTATTCTGCTGATTTTCCAGAGCATTAGGAAGTTCTGGCTGGGGTAATTCCTTCCCCACAGAATGTGGAAAACTTGGAACAAGGAATGATGGAAGATCTTTTGCAAATTTACAGCCTTCAGTGTTGTCTGTCACTTCCCTATGGGTTTCCATTTTCTCCTTAGGCTTTTCAGCTAAGTTATCCTTAAAAGTGGAAACCACATCCTCCTTTGACTCAGCAGATGAGCCAGTGGTTCTTCCCACAGCCACTATTTCATTGCCTCTTGCCACATTTACATTGTCAGCATCTGAACTGGTTTTTGAAACATCTGAAAATTTCTGCCACGCTGGTGTTATCGAGAACTTTGCGTTTGCAGAGAGGGTTTTCCTCAAGTTGCCATGGGGAGCACCACGTCCTCGGGGCGTCCAGTCATCACTGTGCCTGCAGGCAGTTACTCGGTCACTCTCATTATATTTGTTGTTTTCTGCATTCTTTAGGATTCTGGAGCGGATAGAGGCCCACTCAGCCAGTACAGCCTGGTTGTTCAATGCCTCTTGTGCATGTTTCATTTTACTGCTGCTGGGTTTGGGATCCTGTTTTTTTCTCTCACACTTCTCTGGAGAGGGAATATCCACATTTTTCCTCTCTTCTGTTAAGCCAAGTAATGATTTGCAAGCCGTGTCCTTAATCTGGTTCAAGTTCACTGCTGTGCCACACAGCTGTGCTCCAGTAACCAAAATAGCTGTGTGGGGTACACACACAGATGATGGGAGGGAATGAGAGCCCTTACTGGTCGTCTGCACCCTGCAGTCTTTGACAGATGGAGAAGAGACTCCTGCTCCTTTGACGGGCATAACAGGACTCAGATTTACTTTCTGAAATATGATCTGTTTATCTCCAGAAGACACTTGAAATGTAAAGGGTCTGGATGCTGTTTGTCTTTCATCTACCTCTTGCCACCGAAGTTCTTCCCCTATGCGTTTTTGCTCCTGGACCTCAGCTTCTCTCTTCAGTTTCTGGGCTAGCATTTCTTCTGCTGTTTTAGTCCCTTTTTCAGGCTGTTTGACTTTTTGGGAACTTGATCCTTCTTGGAGCTTCTCCTCTGCTGGATGCCTATCAGCCCCTCCAGCAGAACACAACCGATCTTTTTCCTGTAGCTGTTCCAAGGATTTTTCTTGTTTTGGCTGAAGCTTTTGTCCTTCTGTGTCTACCTTCTGCTCTTTCAGCTTGTTCCATTCATGTCCATTTTGTTCCTTTTGCTGCTTCAGTTCGTCTTGTAGAACAAAGTCTGAACTTTCCATGTGCATTTGTTTTGTGAGTTTGTGTTTCCTCTGCTCTTCCCGTTTCTTTTTCTTATCCATCACTTGCTGGGGTTGTTCCTTCTCTGTCTTTTCCTTCTCCGTCAAATGCTGTCTTTGTTCCTCCTGTTTCTTCTCTTGTTTAAGGCTCTCAAGCTCTTTATCCTGCTTCAGTTTTATTTCAACTTCTTCAAACTCTTTCTCTTCTAGTTCTTGTTGCTGTATTCCTTCCTCATTTTGTTTCTTGAGCTCTTTTTGTTCCTCCAGGCAGTTTCTCTCGTCTTCCTTTTGACTGTCTTTTTCAGTCCTATGTTGCCTTAATTCTTCCAGCCTCTTCTGCTCCTCTGGCTCTTGTCTCTGTTTCTCCTCCAGATCCTTGTGCTTCTGCTCTTCCCATTCCTGATGCTTCTCCTCCTCCAATTCCTGATGTCTCTGCTCTTCATGTTCCTGGTGCTTCTGCTCCTCCGGCTCTCGTCTCCGTTGCTCTTCCTGTTCCTGATTCTCTTCCTCCTGCTTTAGTCTCTGCTGTTCCTCCCATTGCTGGTGCCGCAGCTCATCCAGCTCTCGTCTCTGTTGCTCTTCTTGTTCCTTGAGCTTTTGTACCTCCAATTCTCGTCTCTGTTGCTCTTCTTGTTCCTTGAGCTTCTGCTTCTCCAGTTCTCGTCTCTGTTGTTCCTCCTGTTCCTTCAGCTTCTGCTCCTCCAATTCTTGTCTCTGTTGTTCCTCCTGTTCCTTCAGCTTCTGCGCCTCTAACTCTTGTCTCTGTTGTTCCTCTTGTTCCTTGAGCATCCGGACCTCCAGCTCTCGTCTCTGTTGTTCCTCCTGTTCCTTGAGCTTCTGCTCCTCCAACTCTCGTCTCCGTTGTTCCTCTTGTTCCTTGAGCTTCTGCACCTCCAACTCTTGTCTTTCTTGTTCTTCGTGTTCCTTGAGCTTCTGCACCTCCAACTCTTGTCTTTCTTGTTCTTCGTGTTCCTTGAGCTTCTGCACCTCCAACTCTTGTCTTTCTTGTTCTTCCTGTTCCTTGAGCTTCTGCTCCTTCAACTCTTGTCTCTGTTGTTCCTTGAGCTTCTGCTCCTCCAGTTCTTGTTTCTGTTGTTCCCCCACTTCCCAGTGCCTCTTCTCCTCCAGGTCTTGTCTTTGTTGTTCCTCCAACTCCTTCTGCATCTGCTCCTCCAGGTCTTGCCTTTTCTCAGCCCTCATCAGTCTTCTTTTCTCTTTATGGAATGTTTTCTCTTCTATTTTCAAAGATGTCTCTCCTTCATGGAGGTATTGCCTCCTCTCTTCTTCACAGTGTCTTTTTTCCTGTTCTTTCCGCATCTTCTCAAGTTCTTGGCACCTTTTTTCTTCCATTTCTCTTTGTTCGTCCATTTCTACAATCTGTCTTATCCTTTCGGCTTCAAGGATACCCCAGTGATCTTCAATTCTTTTTTCCTCTGCCAGCTGAAGCTGGTTCTGCTCATCTCTGTCCTGGATTAGCTTGTCTGCTGTGAAACTTCTATTATAAGATGGGAATATGTCCTCATACAGCTGAGTTTCTAGGTCCTCTGGCTCAAATTCTGTTATTGTTAAACTTTGTGATCCCTAAAATTGGAGACAAGTTTGGAGTTACTGAACATTGCCTGTTATGCTTTATAGTGAACAAAGAGTTGCAAATGCAAAAAAGAATTTAAAACCAGTGATTTAGATGAGGCAACACACCCCACCCCAATTTATGGATTACATCATCATAGATCCCATGTCTCTCACCTATTCAGATGATAGCCTTTAAAAGAAAGAAAACATCCCAAGAATGATAGCAGTATAATACCTGATATTCAGTCACCCTCTGGTGTGCATTGAGACCTGCCATTTCAAATTTGCAGAAGCCCAAGGAACAAAGCATAAGTTTCATATGTCCATTCTTCTTCTATTACTTAGAACTCCATCCTTTAAGCCTGAAATAATTAATGCCTGCTTAGAGGCATTGTTTTGCCAGTTTTTTCATGGCAAATCTGGTACTTGCAGAAACAGAACTGTTGCCTGCAGAAAAAAAGCTCTGCAATGCTAGCCAGGAGAGAACACTCCTCAGGGAAACACCATTTGTTTTCTTTTCGCAAATCCTGAGCCAGGATATCTTCCTCATTAGCTGTGCTGAGACTTCAGTGCTATTGTAGGAACCGTGGGAACATGTATGGACAGCACAGCGAGAGCTTCCCAGGAATACTGCTCTATTCAGTACCTGAAGAGTGCTTCTCTTTAGTAAAAAAGCTCAGCTAATGTCCTGTCTAGCTATCATTTGTTAAGCCATCATTTGGCTCCAGTTAACCATTGTACAAAAAAGAGGTTTAAATTTGATTTCTTCATTGCAAGAGTGATAAATCCAAGTACAGTGGTGCAGAAGAAAGGGCAGTGGCCTCTCCTGAACCCTGTGTAGTTGAATTGTCTTGTCCTATTTACAAGAAGTAATAAGATGTCAGGATAAAAACCAAAACAGATGTGCTTGAAGTGTACAAAGTTACAACTTTATATTTCTCTCTGTAAGCTGTTGCAGGAGCTACATTACTTAAGTCTTATTTCTTCTTATAAGGCAAAGATATTATCCCTGTCAGAACCCATGTCCAATTCAGAGAATCTGAATTTTTCCCAACCAAATTTTGCACCATCTGATTGCCTATATCAGAGCAGCATTTACAGCAGCACATATCTTCAGACTTTTATGACCTAAAGTTTTTACTAGAAAAGCTAGAATCAGAAGGCTCTCCCAATGAAAAATCCAAGTGGAAGTACTTCAGGTTTAAGTAGTATTTGTCTCAACTGACAATATTAAAACTTCTTTGTATTTTCTCTCCAGCTAGGGTTTCAGATAAATAACAGTGTTAATCAGATTTTAAGTCCTCTGTCTCTAGATCCTAATACACTCATTTATTGTTATTTTGGACCAGTTTCAAAAGTAATGGCCCTCCTCTTACTGTTTGGCCAGTTATTAAATACCTTTGTCAATCTCTTGTGCTGTCTTGACATCCTCTGTTTTTTTGGCTTCACTGACAGTTTGTGCTTAGCTGCACTGTTGTCTAGACGAGCAAGAGCCTGGGGAACTGAATCCAAATTGATTGTTTCAATTGTACCAGAACAGGAAAACTGTCTTTTTGGCCGAGCTGATTTAAGTGGAGTGACCTGTTTGTATCACAGACACAAGAAAGCATTATTAAGCTATTTGTTCCATTAAATAAATAAATAAATACATAAATAAATTACACACACACGCATCTTTGCAGGTTTGAATTTAAAGCAATTATTAGCAGAAAATATTTGAAAACCTGGCTTTCCATTATACAAATCACAAACTTTGGATGGGAAAGTTGCAGCTCTAATATTTTCCCATTTTCAGTACTAGACATGTTTATCATTTTCACATAAAATTACTTAGACCATTCTATTCAAGTTTTTCACAGTTTAGCTCCACTCCGAACTTGTTGGGAATGGGAAAGGCACAGGCAGGGTTTTAAGCAACATCAAACACTGAGACATTTTAAAGTTTGCTTACCGTGAAAAAAGATCTACATCTTTAAATAACTTAGATTATACACTTCAGGCAGAAGCAAATCAGATTGACTTATCTAAGCATCATAATACAACAGCTACAGAGTTGTACTATCTGCTTGGGAGATGACTGCAACATTGGATCTCAGACTGGCATGGTGCCTGTGGAAAACCTTCCCTTCAGAGTCTCGTGGAGTTGTCCAAGACAGAGCCAAACAGCAAAAAACTAAAGACAACACTGGCTTTGATGGGTGCTTTATTTCTCATGTCCTTCAAATACTTGGGTTCAGAAAGTGCATATATAAGCAAAGTAATTCAATGAGACTCTTTCCATGAATAAATAGTGGAACTGTATGCCTAGGCATGCAAGAGTAAGCCTGTCATCTGTCTCTTCCATAAGTCATCAACCTATCATCCCAAGACTTTCATTTGGCATAACACAAATGGAAAAAGAAGACAGAGGGGGAAAAAAAAAAAACAACCAAGGAGAAAACATCTTCTGTAAGGAAAGAAATCACATACATTGTTTTCAAGACAGCTCTGTAATCTTCAGAGGTTAAACATATGCTAATCAGGGAACCAATTACTTAAAAGCTGAGGGAACATTTTGCATATGCTTATTGAATTACATGCAGGCATAACAAAGTAGTAGAAGTACTTATGAAAATTATGGCTGTGTGATTAATACATCAAATAGAGGAATGCTGCAAGACTGGCAGAAACTGGGTTCTGCTGTTCCCTGCAATCAGCTCTTAAGATTTCTCAATCTTAGTTATTGCTTATTAACTAACTCCAAAACCGCACAGCATTCACAAAATATTGGATGATCAATCAAACGATGTATGAAAACAAAAACTGTCAGGCTTCTAATATCTAAAATTAGAATGCAACTCAATGCAAACCAAGTGTAAAAGTTTGTTTTACCTTTTCTTCTATTTCATGTCTTGTTCCAAGAAAATTCATTTTTCTCAAGAAATCTGGAGTGTCAGTGGACTAGAAAAAATTACCACAGACAAGGATTAAAATGTAAAGGATCTAGTAAATATGATTCAAAGGACTTGTGAAATCATGTATGTTAGGGTTGGATGTTTCCCTCTTTTCTATCACTTCAGGACTGATATTTAAGCAATTCTTGTTCCTACATGTTCTGAGCTTGTCTTCATTGCTCCTTGAATCACTGCTGTCTACACAGCTCTGCAAAAAGCAAGACACTCAGGCTTCCTAATAGATAATCAGGTCCCAAAACAAAAGAAAGAGCACAGCTTTTTAGGATTTTGATCAGATCTTAATGATTTTATTTTCTCCTGAATTACACATAAGGAAAAAAGATACTAATTTGTTCAGGCATTACCTCTGCTGCAAGGAGCTTCAACTCCATGCCCTTTATACAGAGCTAGCAGTCCCCTCAGAGCAATGGAAGCCTGGAGAAGTAGGACTCTTTAGCTACTGTCCCTCTCCAAGCCATTATGGTGAGGAATTTTCAAAGCACAGGGCTTGAAGCAGCATTCATCACACCCAGAAACACTGGTTTTAATCATTCCATCACAGTATTGCTTGGTAACCTAATGTGTCTTGGGATCCCATTACATCACAGTTGTTAAAATCAAGGCTAAAAGCTCAGCTTCTGAACTACAGGTTAAATCAAACCCAGAAGTCTTGCCACCAATCCAAGTTACTCAGTTGAGAAAACCAGAAGTCACAAAGCATCACAGGAAACCTGTTCAAAGTAGAGCAGATCTAAGTGGTCCTGGCCACCAGTTTTTAACGGAAGCCACCCCATCCCCCAAGACCTGTGCAGATGGGCAAGACATACCAAGGAGTTACAAGGCCAGTAGATGAGACAAGAGCAGAAACCAGGGGAGCTGCCACACGTCAGAAATCTCTGGTAATTAATAGTGTGCAGAAACAAAAGGAAAGTACCGAGTACTCTCGCTGACACTATCCATATAAAATTGGTTTGTTCGTGTCTACAACTGTCTCTGAGTAGGGATGGTTGCTCCTTCAGTATTTGGAAAAAGAATTATGCAAAGGGGTGTTCATTTTGCTTTCAAAATATAACATTTTAAAGAGTAGGTGGTAAGAACGGAATTTCTCCCACCGTAATACAAAAAATGCTGTAACAGGTTTTTAGTGCCTGAACAAGTCTATCCTTTGAGCTGGAAGTCACCAGGTGACAATAGGGTCTCCTGCAGAACCCAAGAAGAAGGCTGTCTGCAGAGAATCTATGCTGATCTCAAACACAGACTCACCTAGCACCAGGGTAGAGACAGTGCATCGCCAAAACCTATCCACAGTCCCACTGCACACTTTGTGCTCTGAGACACACGGGATGCTCTTGATTCACCTTACCTGATCGCACCAGAAGGAGTTAGGCAAAAAGATATACCTTTAATAGGTTTAACTTTTATCTTTCCAAGCCGCCAAGGGAGAGGTGTGAGTCTGCAGGTCCTACCCAAATGCCTGGCTCCCTGGTAGAATGAACCACAACCATGAAAGAAGCAGTCACAGAGGAGCTATGTTGTCTCTTAAAGACTAATGAAGAATTTGGGCCAACTCAGCCATGAATCTCCCTCCTGTGTGTTTGGCTGAACATCGGCGTGAGTTGCACAGGACCCTCGGTGCCTTTGCATTTCGTGCAGGCAGCACTAGTGTTAGTGAACATGGCCCAGAGTCCCAGGATCCAAAGGGCTGTGTGTACATGCTGGCTTGCTGGATGCATTCCCCAAGAGTTCCCAGGCACAAAGTCAGCCTCCTCCAGGCATGGAAAGTTCTCACTGTACTCCTTTCTACCATTACAGCACCACAATGAACCAGTCTTGCCTTGGAGGATTTCCATAGACCTTTCCTCACTCACCATGTTTCTTCACTGTCTGAACAAGACTCTTCTGGACGCCTAAATGTCCATGGCATCAAAATCTCAACAAATAATTTGAATAATTATTTGAATTATATTGGAAATTTTATTTTAGGGAGCATTCAAAATGCTTCTCCTTTCTTCTTCACCTTTGGTTCCTGTCCATGAGAAATATCCATACTTACTCTAAGACCTAGGATTTTACAGGTTTAGGCTTCACACATGTCTCATTTTGAAATTATTTTCTTTTTTTTTTTTTTTTTGTATTTGATGCCGTGAAAAACTTTCCTACCTGGGAAGTCCATATTTTAAAATATTTTCTGTATTAGAAAAATTTCCTGTGTTCTAACACTGGAAGTAATGTCTGCACTGCTGGAAGCTCAGAGCAAACACTCAAACCAGTAATTCTGTGTGACCTGGTTCAGGATGCCAAGAACATGCTTCCCACCAGGTCAAGAAGCACAAGCTGAGAGATCCCTCCCACATAAAACAGCCCACTGAGCTCTGCTACGCCTCACTGGAAACATCTGCTACACCTCAGTGAACTTTGCTGCTTTATTGCTGCTCCAGTGCCATGGACATGTCAATTTAGAGTGCTTACTTTATTACCGCAGTCTGAGATCACTGTGTCCTGCTGGGTCTCAATCTCCACGGGGCTGCTGAGCAACACATCATCTTCTGCACTGGTGTTTGCTTCCCCCATTGTCCTGGCAGAAATTGTCATTTGTGGAGGCTGCCCAAATTTTATATTTTTGGCCAACTGTTGCTGAAAAAACAAGAAAAATAAAACAAACAAAACAGGTATTTATATCACAAACAAAACAAGCCAAATCCAGCAAGTGCCCCTTCTCTGTCTGAAAACTGCACAGAAATATTCTGGGCAACTTCTGACTCTGGACTAAAAAAACAAAACAAAACAAAACAAAACAAAACAAAACACCCTGAGGCTCACATTGTTGCAACATGGTGGGCAGACTCTCGTCTTTCTTCCCACAAGGTAACTACAGTAAAGAATTTACTACATGATTGCTCTTTTTTGGATGATAAATTCAAATTCTTGACAGTGTTGCCAACTTCTGAAAATTTATTGTGAGTTTTGAAACCCTCAATCTCTTTTTTAAATGTGTTCTAGGTTCAGACTTTGTTTATAAAAGCTAATTATGAAGCCTTACTGTTGTGAAGAAATAAACTTATGAGAAAAGTGTACACTGAAAAACTAAAATTACCCCAAAAGGCAACCTTTTTCTTTTCTAGCCCCCAAACCCTCCATCTCATACATCTGGTTTTTTATACCCTTTATAAAAGGTATCCTGATTGTAATGTTTAATCATGAGTTTTAAATGTTAAGGGTTTTGCACAACCCTGCCGTAGAGAGGCAAATTCTCAAAGCAGAGGAAAACCAGCTCTTTTAAATGCTTGGTCTCATAGGAAGAATAGACAAACTCATGTCTGCTCATGCTCACAAGCACACTGCCATTCACTGCTGTTGCACAAAGAAATTTAGGCAGGGGACATGCAAAAGATGAATGAATAAAAAAAGCTTTCCAACCATTTATTTTCCATACTGAACAATCTTCTCTCAAGGGTTACAAGGAAGTGCTCTTGAATTACATCAAGTGTAAGATGAATAAAATAAGCATATACTATATGTCCTCTAGCAGGGTGAGTTAAAGAAATTGTAGCCCTAGCTACTGCAGAGACATATACCATACCAACTTTGATTGTGAGCTTTTTGCAAAAGAGAAAAGACATTCTCTAGAAGGAGCAAATGCAGTAAGGAACATTTATTAATGTGTTCTTTTCCTGAAATATTTCAGAGGATCATTCTCAATCAGGAAGGAAGAAACGGTGGCATTATTTTCCTGCTTTGCTGTTTTTCAAGGACAGAAAATTCTCCAAAGGGGATCTCTCATTTTTGTCTTGTGATACTATGAACAAGTATGCTTGATACTATGAACTGTGCAGCTTCTATTCAGTGGAAATGTCAGGTACTTACACAGTACTCTGACAGAAATGTGCTGCTGAGAGCTGTGGAAGACTGGAGTAGATAGCAGGCAAAGCAAAGATTTTTTTCCCTATATCATAGAGCCAGCAACACGGCTCACATGTGAGGAGTTGTTAAGGAAATATATCTTCTAAAGGAATTCAGGTCAGATTATTCTTTCTTGCCATAGTTCCCAGTGGGCTAGACTCTTATATCAAGTTTATCTATATTATCCCAAAAAACACTAACAGATTTCTGTAATGAACCATAAAAAAAATTACATTCAGAAACTCCTCATAATCAGGTTATTAAACTAGAATATCTTTTCTCAGTCTCCTCACTGATTTATTTATGCCCATTTGAATTCTGGCTGAAAGTAGTGAAATCCGTATCGCAAAGCATTTTGGCATAGTGGATAGTTTTGAATGATAAACTTTTATTCCCACCTGGATTACTGGTATAGTCTAAAGGCAAGGGTTTCACCAAGTCCTTGCAGGCTTATGTGTTAGCAGTGCAACTCTCTGACTTGAAATCACACACGCTTCCATTGTGTACACAGGAGCTGGAGTGTGCAAAATAGTCTGTATGAGATTGTGTGAGGCCTTCAATTCTGCTCTGTTCCTGCAGGCCTTCTGATGCCAGAATAAAATTATTTCAGAAAAAAAGGTCTTAATTTGATAAGGTGTTTTTTAACTTGAGATTGCTCCTTTCTTCTTCCTAAAGTCATATTCCTAGACAAATACATGGGCATAAAACAGGAACTATCAGCATTATTGAGCAACCACCTAGGAAACTATGCGTCTGTTCCTTGGTGAGAACATGCACACATTAACATATTGCTGGCAGTGTGTTTTGGAGGAAGGGATGGTGTGTTACCCTTTTGATCTTTTGACAAGTTCTTGATGTAAGTGTGTGTGCAGTGCAAGGTGGGAGTTTGGTGATGGAGCTGTTGTGGAGAAAGGTCTATGCTTGAAAAAGAATGGCATCAAGGATGCTTGAGGGCTCTGCAGTAACAAAGTGGTTTTCTGTATATAAAAGTTTAAAATGTTATTTTCCCGATATTTCCAAGAAATGTACTATCCTCAATATTTATGGACTGTACACAGTCTTGCCTGTTTTTTGGTTTGGGTGGTTTTTTAGCTGTTTCAAAACTTTAAAATTTTGTTTGCTCATACTGGCATAAATTATTTTGAAGATTGAGGAATAAACACTAGTAACCCTCACCCTTCCAAAACAGAGGGTGCTTCTCTATTATTTATTTATTGGCCTTTTTTGAAAAAATTTCTCTTAAAAAAAAAAGCTCCACAAGTGGTTTTCCACTGGCCAGTTTCTTTTGGTGCATTCTATTCTCTAAAGCTGACACTAAATACCAAATGACCAAATATCAAAATCTCAAATAGCTCATTGTAACTACTGAGCAAACTTATTCTTACTGCTTTTAAAGAGTAATGCTAAACCTGCTTCTTGGTCTTTTTTAGAATGTGCTTATAATGTAACTACAATGCAACTGCCCTCTCAGAAAAATTCCACACTGACATATTTTCTACCTGGTCAACCATAAAAATTAGAAAAATGCATCATCCATGAAAGAAAATAAAAAACCCAAAAATTTTACTTGGGAGAACACTCAGATAGTCTAGCACAGAGATGGAGAGATATGTCAGTTTAAGATGCAAGACCTTTGAGAAGAGGCCATAATCCCTGAAAAGGAGAATCTGCTTTAAATTTCTCAAAGGTTTCAGTTAGACACATATTTCTGAATACATAACTATAAATCCTCTGTAGTTAAGAATTCCCTGAGCTGACAGTTTGTGGATGATTGTTGCCTAAGGAAGATTATTTGCAATGCCAGTTATTAGAAGTTGCAGGCATGGCATTTTGTTCTATCTGCCATTGCACAGTTGCGTCTAAATAGCCTTTTGAAAATCTCCACAGATGCATATTGGATCACTCAAAGGACTTTGGTCTCTTTTGGTTTGCTCAAGAAGACTTGTAATTTAGCAGCCGGAAATCACCATCTTGCTCTGAAATCTGCCAACTAGAAGCAGAAGCAAAGAGATGAACATTTTGTGCCTGCACCTCCCACTGCCAGCCTTATCAACTCCAGTGGGCATTCCTGGTCCCTCAGTTTGCAGCCAGTGGACAATCATTTCCACAGGACTTACAAACCCTTCTCAGCACCAGAACAGCACAGCTACCACAAAATACCTATGCCACAAAAAAGGAGCTGGAGACACCACACAGAGGGGAGCTTTAGGACGAGATCCAGGCTAGGTTTACCTCATCCACATATTTTTTTTTCTGTAAGATTCTTGAGGTTTCTATAAGTTTTCTGATAGTTTTTCTATTCCCACACAACCCAGGTGGCTATCAGTGCGATAGTGAGGTAAGGGATGGGTCTGCACACCCAATACAGGCAAATATATACTAGGAATTTAGAAAAAAAATGAAAATTTCACTCATCCAATCTTTAAAATCTTCCTTGGTAACTGGACTATGACACAGGCCCACTTCTATTTCACAGAAAATAATTTGCTAAAATGTGATAGTATTTCACTGACACCAGCTTCCCATTAGTAACTTAAGGAATAAAGCTCCTAAGTCAAATTGTTCTGTGTTGTCTGGCACCCACAGCTAATAAAAAAAAAAGCCTAGAATTTCAAAGTACTCTTTGCATTTGCATAGGAAATGCCACAGAACAAGTTTTCCATATTAATTGGCAAAGAGCCCAGATCAGGCTGTACATCTCCTCTCTCACTCCCATTTGACGTCTCTTCTGTGTACATGCCTACTTGCATGTGTGTTGGATTCAGGCCTCTGAAACTACATCATTCTTAGGGCTTCATGCCTGGAGTGAATCCAAAACTGGATCTGCTGAGCTGCTAACTCTCTTCAGTTAAAAATCATTAAAACAGAGTGTAGTATTTCAGCTAATTCCATTCAAAGAAGGCTTACAAGAAACGCTGGTCATATTTACCTTCAACTCAAATATCTACTCTTCATATTTGTTTGCAATGCCTAAATAAATGAAACTTAATTGAAATTAAGTTTTCTAGTATATATAAATGGAAAATAATGACTTAATTAATACTTGTCCTAAAAAGAGGCACATTTTTGAAATTCCACTTGGTCCTGTACAGTCTCTCAGAATGACCGAAAAATCAAATGCCTTGGGAATACATAAAAACAGGGTAAGCCCTTACTGAGATGTTACTTGTAAACGCTCCAATGGTTTGTGGCATCTGAGGAATTTTTATACAGTCCAACTTTGGTTAAAGAAATATTTGTTTTGATTTGGAAGTGTTACTAGTTTCAACTGTTGTTCATGTGTTCTCATGCTGTGAAAAGACTGAATAATTGTCCTCTATTCATTTTATCAATTCCACTCAAGATTTCAGGCATCTCTATCATATTATCTCTTATAACCCTAATCCAAAACTGAACAGTCATAAGGTCTGACAAGAAGAAAATGATAAGTGTCATTCATCATTACAAAATCAGGGAAATATGAATTTTAAAAGTCCTTTTGCATTTGACTGAGAAATTTGGATTCACAAAAAATGTTTTATCATAATTAATATCTGTACAATAAATAGGTGCTTTATAACTTTACAGAGCAGAGGGCTTATTTTAAACTAGATGGCCACATGAAACAAAAAGGATGTAACCCAGTAGTTCCTAAAGGTCATAAGCTGTATGTCACAGTCAATGTTTAATATTTCTTGCAGCTGCACAGATAGATGTCAGGTGACCCAAGATAATTTCAGTGAAGGCAAGCACTGGAGAACCGCAGCAGTGCCACACAATGGCATCATCCCAGCAAGTGGGAGAGAATACTGTAGACACTTCAGGAAACCAATGTTTTAAACAAATTTCCGTTTTGCTTGCTGCAGTTTTAATGAGTCTGATATAAAAACTCTCTTCTGTTCATTTGCTGACCATTTCTGGCAAATATCAGAGGTAGGAAGAAGAGTCACAGCTACAAAATGCCGTTACATAGTTCTAAGACATTGTGATGGGAGAAGAAAACCAACCCACTAGCCTCTGGAAGGGAAGGATGTAAAATTAAGCTCCAAGAGTTGGGTTGTGAGGCTTTTTCTGACACACTGCTAGATATACATTTTAAGTGTTCCTTGTGTCTCGTTCAAAGCCCTGTATGACAAGTAAAGCAACAGATCCCCAGAAACTGAAAGAGTTCAACATTCAGAGTACTAGTTCCTGTGTGCCACCTCTTGCTGGGAACTGGATCTTAAAAATTAGGGAATGATAAATCTCAGCAGTTCCAAAAGACAAGGAAAAGACTGCTTTTACAACACCAGGTGGCTGGAGCCAACATGAAATAACTTTAGGATACAAAAGGGGTACTAGAGGTTTATGAGAGGTCAGGCTTTTCTCAGCCTGACTTCTAGCACATAGTAAAACCTTTGAACATGACCAAATCCATTTACAGACAGCATGATAAGATGAATACTGCCAATCTGAAAATCAATAAAAACAAATGAGAGCAATTCCAGGAAGAACTAATTTACCTTTCATGCATAATTAGAAAGAGAGAATTCCCACAATAAGCAGCTGAACCAGTGCAGGGGCTGGCCAGCTGCCCAGACTACTACGGAGTTTGCACCATTACACAACATTTTCTGTGGGTTCATCAGCACTCCAAAGTCAGCAGAAATGCAGGGCAAGAAGGGAGAAACACTTTGGTGGTCCTCAGAAGGAGATCCAGCACCATCAGTATTAAATGGCTTGCATTGCTATTCTCTGACCTCAAAATCCTTTTCACCATACTGTCTCTCAGGTTTGTAAGCATGGGGACTTTTCTAAAAAAAGATTTAAGTTTTCTAGGAACATTTACTGTACCACCTCCAAATGAAATCCTGAAGAGAGTTAAAATCTGCAGAGCTTTTGATCTCCACTTGGAATGCAGCAAGTTTAGAGTCAGCACAGGGCATGGAATCCTGGCAACAAGCCTTTACTGAAGAGTACCTTGCCAGGTAAATGGAAACTGGAAGTGCTGTGCTTCCACTCTGACATACAGGCCTGGCAAACCACCGTAATGCTGGTGGCACAGCGATGGCTTGGGACTCTGGGCTGGCCACAGAAGTGCCTTTAAGAAGTGGAGCGCTCTTCAGAAGAGAGCACTGTCTCCTCTTAATCCATGCTTTAAGAAGTACAGATGTTCCCAGTTGGACTTAGCTTGCAGAAAGAGATTTCAAAGTAGACAGAGGCTTCTGGTATTAGGAGACAGACTATCAACATCTCCTGTGACAGCAAAATCACATAGCAAACCCTGGCTCATAGAATAGAAGGAAAAAAAGGATGGGGTATGGGAGTGCATGGAACCTTCAAACAGGAATGATAGTCCAAATAACTCGTCAGTCTTGGGACTCAACTCTAAGGTCAAGTTAAAACGTACAATGGGATTTAGGCATTACTTTGTGCTAAAACTCAGGGAACAGTTGCAGAAATCATGGCTAGAGAAATGGGAAAAGTTAATGGTGGGCAGTAAATTTTGAAGATGCAAGAAGTGACCCTGGGCTTATTATAAAAAAAAAATCCATGGATATTTAGATGAATATATAATTTCTGTGTAAACATATAAATACTTAAAATTGTCATTTGCAATCTGTTATGCATTTCTTTTCTGAATGAATAAGTGGCTCTCATCATCATCATCAGAATTGAAAAATTAATCTGGTATGTTACAGGCTTGGTTCCAGCTACACTAAAATGACAAAAATTAACTAGCATCCTTCAATTTTAAATAAAAAAGCAAGCACATTTTTTACATCAAGCAGCTGAAACAATATTGTCCCTTAAAATACATGCAATTAACCACACTAAAAAAAGGCTTATGCAAAGTTCATAGGAGCCAGTACCACTGGCTATTTATTTTGTGACTTTCAAGGGTGACATTTTGCTCTAATTTGCTTGATGCAGCATTTGCTTAGTGAACACAGTGGTGTGCAGTTGTTACCAACTGCATTAACTATACTTTTTCTCATGTGTCTTAGTTTAGCAAAGGCAAAAATTTCCATTGGGAATTTTTAGCTGAGTTTTTAGCTGAAATTTGAGAGAATACACCTCTGGAAGTGAGAAGTCATTCAAAGAAAAGCTGGCATACAGAAGCCAAGAAAACAAATCCAACAGATAGGGAAGGCACAGCTCCATGAAAGTGGGCTTTGTGGGACTTCACAGGACAGGCCCACAAACCTCAGGTCTTTACTCAGAGTCAGCAGTCATTCTAAATATAACGGTTTCCAGCCTGGAAAACAGCATGCACTGAATCTACCTGACCCAGGGAAATTTAAGCTGAAAAACCAGCACAGAGGAATTGGAGATGCCCTAGTGTGGTTTCTACTTCGGAGTTCATCTGCAGTCAGCACAGACAGCACTGTGCAGGTGCTCTGTCTGCTGACAGCACCAGGCAGGAGGCAGCAACAGTTCCATCCTGAAGGTCGGAGCTGTCTAATGTGCATGATCTCTCACTCACCAGAAAAGATGGATTGTAGGTAGACTTCAGAGGTGAAAGAAATCAATGCTGTTTTACTAGTCATCTTCAGAGCAACAGCACTTGAACAGCATTAAAAATTTATCAGCATTTTGACAGGATATGTCAGCATCCAGAAAAATAAAGTGAAATGTGTTTCTGAGGGACAGCTCTCTCAAGGTCTAGAAAGACATAAAGCTGGGAATCTTACAGATATACAGGGAGTAAAGCAGAAAATTAGTCTGAGCGCTAATGGAGGAGAGTTCTGGAAAAGAAGGGAAAATGGATCATATAAACCTCTTTAGAAGCAAATACCCAAATGTGTTGTTTATGCTTTGGAGAGATAAACAAATCCACCTTCCATGAAAACCATTGAAAGTGCAGTGAGAAAAAGGAGAAAAAAAATGTAATACATATAAACATATAATTAAATTGGCTTTGCAAAGAAGTCTCACTCTGCATGCCATTCCCTGCCCTCAACACAGCCTTCATTTATTTCTCTCATTACCACATTTGTAGTACTTAGGTACACAGATCAGGACATGCCAAAACCATGAGTTCAATTCAGATGAGCTCCACAGGCACAGACATTTCTGCAGATATGTTTACAGCATTGCTGCTGTACCTTTTAAGACCAAACCCTGGAATCCTGCAGATTATCTGAATTACTTGCAATGGCTTTTGGCCAGAGAACTTAACATGGCTGAGAAACTGTCCCAAGGCTATTGGAAAAGCAACCCATCTTTATGCAAATTTAACATGTTCTGGAGACCATTTTCCACCACATTTTAAATATTTTTCCCACTTACAATTTCTTACCTGAAGAATTTTGACTTTTCCTAAAACGTTCTCCTGTGACATTGCTTGAATGGCCTGTTCACTCTCTGTTCTCCCATCAGGTATGAAAATACTGTCATGGGAAAAAGCTCGACTGCCCATAGAATAATGGGAGGATCTGTTAAAAATAACAGTTAACAAGTAAGTAAGTACTGCAATTAAATTATTAGAGTGACTTCATATCATAGCTGTCCTGCTGTATAGATTTTCCCTCCCTCTTTCCTTCTACATAAAACCTTTGTACATTCTCAGAAGAGAGGTATCCAAACACTTCTGGTTTTCAAGAGTTTAATGGAGGTGCACAATTCCTTTATACATAGTCATCCTCCTTGGAAGGACCTAGAGCTGGGTGTTGTTAATAGGTGTGTTGAGGAGTTTAACTGATTTTGCTTGTAACTCTCAAATCTGAAAGTTACTTTCAGGATACAGACTAGATGGTGGTGATGCACACATTGTCAGACTGCATATCTAAGAAAGTGCATTCATGCTTAGTGCCACTGCTTGGGACACCCTGTCACCCCTGGTCAAAGAAAACAGCAGGTGCCAAGCAAAGGAAGCTCTATAACACAAAAAAGGTATCACAGTGCAGTGAGCCACTTCTATAGAGCTCCCGCCTCCAGCTAATTACTCAGTGCTTCCTGTGGCCATGAGCATGATCACACTGACAATAAAAGGTTATCACCAAACCCCCAGATTGCTAAGAAGCTTATTGCACCAAGCTGCATGTCCTTGATTAGCCACAAAGAGCAAGAAATGCCTGTGCTGCTGCTAAACTGAACACGGATGCCAAGGAGGAGGGTGTGTCACGAATGAAAGTTATATGGCTCTGATTGAAGTCCAAAGGCATAAAACAAAAAGGGGTTTCATTTACCAGAAATCATTCTAATAAATGTAATTATAAGAAAACTTAGAATTTAAAAAAAAAAGGCTTGTGGTATTGGGGGGGGCACACTGAGGGTAAAATGCATCAATTTGAAAGTCATGTTTTGTCTCACCTAGAATATTCCATGGTAAGTGAAAAGCCAATAATCTACAATTACGATAAAAGCCATCATAAAAGAAACCAAAACAACTCAGAGGTTCTAAATCTCTCCTTTTAATAACCTGTTGGCAAGCCTATAGAACCCATTTATACTTTCAGAATACAATCTGGAGGGGAAAAAAAGATTAATACAGATCTAGCCAATGTAACCTTCTACATATGATAAAAGTATTATAAATAAATATTTCAGCAAAAGCAAGGAAGATGATACTTCCAGAGAGAGATGTAAGTAAAAGAACAAGAAAAACTAAGTTTTACTTATTTAAGAAGATGAGTATATTATCTTTCTGCCATTTAAAATGCTCTAATTGTTCACAAAGTGTTCAAGACATTTCTATTCATACTTCGGAAACAAATGAGTTGGGAATGTATTTATTACATTTTCATCTGATTTTTCCATGAGGTATTTGAAGTAAAAACAATATTTTTTTCTTACCAAGGAAGAGTGTCATATAGAGTTACATAACCCTGTTGAAACTGATTAAATGATAGACTATTCTTGACTTTTAAACCAGAATTTTTTAGAGGTAACCTGAAAATAAGGGGATTAAAAGTCCCGCAAACCCTGCCCTTCTCTCTCATTTATACATAAAATACTTTTGCACTCAAAAATAATCAATCCAATTTTATGGGGAGAACACACACAGTTCTCTGAATCATTTCATCTTCCATACAATCACAGACTAACTGAAAAACTACTTTTCATTTAGATTAATATTTCAGCATCATGCTTAATTTGAAACAAACCAATATACAATCAGGCAAAGACCTGGTCAATATTCCCCAACATTTTTAGCCATGGAAGAAGAGGAACATTTAACTGATGCTATATTCTATGTTGGATTTTTTTTTTTAATAAAACCCACAACTCAATTGCCTCTGGCTGTTAAAGCTAGTACACCTTTAAAGTTTATTTTAGAAAACTTTTATTAGAGAAAGCATGAAATTATATTTTTAAACCTTCTTCTAAAACGGTTAGTATACCTAATCACCATGACTTAGTCTGTACACGGAGATGTGGGAAAATTGCATGGCATTGAAATGCCTCTACCTTGCTTGGCCAGCCCAGAGTCAACCAGTGAACCACAACTTGAGAAGTGTCCCTTGCACAGAGACAAATTCCTAACAGGCCTGTAAATTAATGGTTTGGCATGAAACTGAATGAAAGCTGGCTTTTCTCAGTAGGTCTGTTTGAACTGAAAGCTCCAGCATTGCATTCAACCAGGTGGGAAGGACACATGCAAAATATGACAAACCAGCCCAAGGCAACCTCTCCTGCATTTGCACTGTTCAGTGTGTGAGCCTGCTGCAGGTGCAGAAGGCAAGGCCAGTGAGAACAGGTTGTTTGCTCTTACCTTTGAGCTGAGAGATCTGCTGATGATGCATAGTCCAGGTGATATTGTTCTCCAGAGAGGATCCTTTCTCAAATATTTTTCCAGCTATGCTGCTGCTCAGATACTTGTGGCTTTGTCTCACAGCTACTCACTGTGCATACACCACCATTCACACCTTTTGCTGTCCAGTGGATTATACTTTTCATATTTAAAATCAGACACCTCATGTATATTTGTGTAGTTTGTTACAGCTAATTAGTAGGCAAGGGTTGCAATTCAGGCACCAAAGCACTCAGTGACTTGTTTGGAAGTTGTTCTTGACCTTACTAATGAATCGTTAATATTGAAGTTGAGAGCAGCCAACTAGCAGCTTTGAAACTGAGGAGAACTTGCCAGCAGTTCAAACCCCAAAACTGCAGTTAGCCCACAGCAGGAATACTCTGACTGTAGGATTTAGCTGATAAAACCTGAATCTCTGAAATGGAAGATAAGAGCAACTGCTGAAGTCAGTTCTGGTGGACTGCCCAGGACATGGCTGTGAATGAAAATCTTCCCCAGCCTGATGCAGAGCTGAAAACTCTTTAGGAATCTAATCTCTCCTCCTGCCTGCAAGCTTGTCAAAATTTCATTTAAAGCTTCTTTTGGGGACACTAGGTCACATGAAGCAGCTTGGCAACTCCATGTGACCTGCAACCACAAGTACATCACCACTGAAAATCCAACCCTGTCTTCGAGAAGTGCCCCCAATGGTACCACTGGAAGGCTAGGACCATGCTAAGCATTTACAGCATCTCCAGCATTATCCCAGACACCAACTGTTCTCTCTCTTTCTCTCTCTCTCCTCGTTTTGTTTCATAGAGCTGAGGCGAAGCATATCTGAAAGGTTTTGTTTCCATTTTTGTTTTCTTGTTGACTTGATAATAAAATATATTCCAAATTGTCAGAATACATGAAAGAGCCACAAGAAATCCCACAGTGAATTAATGCCAGACTGCTCTCTACTCTATCCCTTCAAAATGCTTTGCAAATATGCTGAATATTTCAGAAGTGGGTGAACGAGCAATTCCGCTAGCCACATGTCCAACAACTGGTAAAAATAGTTTAAGAATTTTGTTTGAATATCTATGTAGGCTAAAGAACATTGGAAAAAAGATATTCACACATTGTAGTAACCTAGTTTCTTTTACAGGCAAGTTTAAATAGCAGTTAGGGTGATTTCCAAGCTACTTGTACTTTCTGAAAGGTCTCTTCTTTTACTCCCTTGGAGCCCACAATCCTTTCACATTTTCCCAGTAGTGAATTTGACAGATTATATTACAAAGGTCCTTTTTCCACTGCTTTTATTCACTTTGCTCATGTTCTACTTTTGGAAAGACTGAATTTCTTTTAAGTCATAATATAGTATGAATAATTGAGTTTCCTTTGCTGCAACCCATCTCTGAAGTTTTTCTCAGAAGCCTTTGTACAATAACATCCTCACAATCCACATTTACAGACTGTTCTCCCTTCAATTAAAAGGCATGTCAATATCAGGAGTGGATTTTAACAAATTCACAGCATGACAGAGATATGGGCCACAGTCATAGCCATGGTTGAAGGTATTAAAGTCTCAAACTTTCCCACTTCCAAGAGTGGGAAAACAGGAGCATCAGTTTATGAGCACTTCTGTTGATAATTCCAGAGATGACACTTCAGAGACTGTTTGTGCTCAAAATAGTTGAATCATCATCTGACTCATTTTCAGAAACCTGACTGAATTACATAAATTATGGATGTGCTTTATCAAAATACAAAGCACTTTTAACAAATCCTTAAACATGTTCTCTCTGAAGATGTGTTACAACCCAAATATCATGTTTCAGATTCAATTGCAATACACACATTTTCAAAAGTAGTTTTTTCATACGGAGAGCAAAGTTAAATTCCATTTGCTCTTTATCCACTATTCTTGTTGAGGTGTCTGTGTGTGCTAAGAAACTAGGAAATGTGAAACAAACCTCTCACAGTAGAATGGGACCACCCTGAGCTTACAGGAAAAGCCTTACTGGTCTCCCAAAAAATGCAACAAACAGAGACCCTCTTTGGACCCTCCTTTAGCCACCCACTGCTACAGATCTATTTAGGATATGATTTTCCATTGGTTACCTAAGTACCTCAAGTCAGGACTGGCTGAAGTATCACACTCTCTTCTTTATCCTCTTCTCCACGTGTTCCCATCACCTCTTTTGTGCCTTATTAGTGGTCATTGTTCACATGAAGCAATTCAGAGAAATTTTCTGGAAACTAGAATAACCAAGAACCAAGTACACACACACACACACACACACACACACACACCAAAAAAAGAAAAAAAAAAAAAAACAGCTCCCCAAAACATCAGAACTCAAAAATCCACACAAATTCCTGGTTCAGCTGACCAAATCCTGACACAAGTTTCAAAGCTAGCTGTATATCTAGAGAGCTGTTGGAAAGAGTCAGACATCAATCAACATTTACTGCTGTGGGACTGCACCCTTAACTACATCAGAGCATGTGCAGGGACACTTTTGCACAGAATACAACATTATTGTCTTGACACAGGTGGCTATGATGTTTTTAGACCCCATTTTTCTCCACAGCTATTTCTCCTCTGAAAGACAAATGTGTGATCCTTTAAAAAGGGGAAGCTTTTCCAGAAAGGAATTCTAAGACCTCAGCTCTTATATAATCCCATGCTGGTGCATTACTGAAGTACAGAAATCTCACACCACCAGTTGCCTTTTTGGTGTGTCATAAATGTTCCTCCCACTCTGATATTAAAGGGTTAGAAATAGAAACTGGAAAATAAAGGGAAAGAATGAGTTGTTCTGTTCTTTTATGTTTGTAGAGACTGACTCCAAAAAACCCAGAGTCTCATGACTTTCACTCTTTTAGATTTCCATTAGAAACCAATTCTGTAATCGTTAACGATCAAACTCAACTTTTTAACATAAAGCCCTTTTTAAACAATGAAAAATTTAAAAAGCATGAAAAGCAAGAGTGAATTTGGTTTAGTCAGGTATTGACCCTTCATATAATCTCTTCAAAGGAAACTGAGAACCACTTCCCAGAATATTGCCTGAGGGAAATGACAAGTGCAGTGATGGGTTGCCTCTACTTGATGTTTTGTTTTAAAAGAGAAATCTGATTCAACATTTTGCATCTGCCATGAATGTCTCCAGGGCAGCTAGAGATGAAAAACTTAAATTGCATTTTCTAGTCATTCCAGAGATGCATTAGTATTGTAATAGTGTAAAATGGATTGTAATTCTGAGCTGTATTTTTAGTGTCCTCTTTTTCATCTGCTGGAAGGAGAGTTTTGGTTCTAACTCATGCCTGGATGGGGAATATTGCTCATGCTGCAACATGATTCTGAGTTAGAGCTGTGCTCAGGCAGCACATGACTTCATTGCATTAACAAACCCACAAACATGGGCCTCACAATCTGAACAGACAAAAGAGGCTTTTTCAACAGGGAATCTTTTTTATAAAGAAAATTAGAGGCAATTTCTGCATTATATATTCATATCACCTTCAGGAACCATTGAATTTCAGGGCACTAACTCTGGGAAAACTGCACAGCTCCCCTGTTACAACCCATCTGAGTCCCACTGATGCCAACAATAAGTTGGGCAGTCAAGCTCAGAGTAGCCCTGTTCTTTTCAAAGATATCACTCAGCTTTGTCTTAATACAAAGCTCTAGCCTGGTTGTGATCAAGGGAACAGGAACCTATGAACTTACCATAATTTTATTTTTCTTAGAAGTGAGGATCAAGCCTAGCTTTAAGTAGCTGATGCATCATGCTAATAAAATTACTAAAATTACTAAAATTATTATAATTAGGGGCATAAAAATTAACCATGGAAAGTATCAAGGCCCTGAGTGCACTAACAAGCTCTAATGTCCCTGATGAGCCTATCTGGAGACTCCACTTGCACACATGGGTCCAGAACTTCTATTTAAGATCACCTTGAGGCTTTGGTCCCTGCCTGAACCACATTGGAGGAGTGCTGGTCTCCAGCTCAGACAAAACTATGCTTGGCCACAAAGACCTTTGATCTAGACCTCAATTTGCAGACCATTTTCCTGGCTTCCCTTGGCCCTTCCTTCTCAGCTATGGGCCTGTAGCACGATCTTGGATCCTTCCTGCAGTGGGATCCCCTTGGCATCCTGCTTGCCTGCCTTCCCTGAGGGAGTGGCTCTGCCTTTGCTGCTGTCTGACAGGAAGGTAATCAGCGGGAACTACATAGTTCTCAACATATGAATTTTATGTAATTATTCACTAAATTTTCTAGTCTAAGAAAGTGTCACCATGTACAAAGAAAAGCAAAGCAAGAAAAGCAATTACTGTAAACTCTGGTTTACAGTAATTCTGCAAGTGAATCCTAATGCAGCTTCAGGAGGTGAATAATTCACCAGTTAGATTAAAATATGCAGACTAGTAAAAGGAACAGGGCTCTAAGTAGTTCAGTTTTCACATTTGACCTGACAATCTACTGCATATGACACTATTTTGTCAATTAGCTGCATACGTTTATACAAAATTAGCCCTGAAATATGGCAAAATGTACAGAAAAGGAAGTGAAAAGTCTACATTAGCTTTGGCAGGAATAAGTGTTGTATAGAAACTGTATTTATCTGATAAGGAATGAAAGGAAGAGGAAACAAGACAGTACATTATATTACGGGTGACAATCTGTTTTGTTCAGAGCCCAGCCCTAGACCTCACCAGCTGCTGAAAATGACAGTTGTCATGAAGAATCTGTAAGGAAATTAAGTACACGATGATTAGGAGGGGGAGTGCAACAAAAACATCCAAAAGGGAGGCAAGGGAGAGGACAAGTGGGCAGTGAGACGGGCTAACCTTCCAGGGAGAGTACAGCAAGACAGCCTTTGTGATAGTAGAGAAAACCAGAGTGAAAACACTTCTGGGATTACTGAGGTGAAGATGAAGCTGATCATAGCCAGGGCTGAGGACAAAAGACAAGTTAAAAAGGAGAAACAGAGCAGCACCTGAAGTACGTCAGGACTTACAGAAACATGCTCTACTGAAGGGCTCTTAGGATCATATACCAGCTACAGGTGTCTTAGCACCCAAGTAGCAGCTGGAAAAACAAAAGGCAAGTTAATGGCACTTAGTGCAAATTTCTACTAAAATTGTAGCAAGAGGTAAAAAGTCCTAGATCACACACCTGAGAAGAAAGCTTCTGGAGCACAGACTAGAGCAAGCTCATAATAGAAGGGAGAAAGTCAAGAGTTGAGGTGTCAGCTAAGGTCAGCAGAAATACTGAGCATAATGTTAGCCTTATGTTCTCTGAAGACACCAGGAACCATGTCGGGAGGGCTTTCCCTACTCCTCTGCTCTGGCCATGTGCAACTGAGTACACATCAGAAATGGCCATTCATAGGGTGATTGTGGCTCCTATTTCTGTGCTACTTGGCTGCAATATAAATTTTAAAAAGGGAGAGATAACTCTAATTTCAACAAAACATGTAATAAAATCTATCTTTAAAAATCCATGCAAATGGAAAACTGCAGCCATAACCTTTTCGGTCCTGGAGCATCCTCAACACACCTCATAACCCAGAAATAAGAAACTTTTTCCAGGTGTATTCATGTCAGCTGACACAAAGAAGCAGAATCCAAGCTTGTTTTTTTTTTTCCTAAAATGAAATTTCTTGCAATGTCCCTATGTTGCTTTGCTCTGCTTGGACTTGAAGAGATACTTGCTTAAATCAGAGCTCTGATAAGATGAAATCTTCAGGAGAAGGTGGACACCAAATACCACAGCAACAAGACATTTGCACTGGAGTCAAGAAGGCACTCGAAATCAGACCCTTAGAAAGGAGATTAGGACTGACAAACACTAATTGCAGAAATACAGTTAATACACAGAAAAAAAAAATACTCAGTGTATGAAAATTGGATGTGACAGAGAGAAAGTTTCTCGGGAGCTCTTTGAAACTCCAGGTGGGTAGGCAGATCACTATTTACTGTTGATCTAGACTGCTTCACACAGTACTGCCCAATGCTGCAAGTAAAGGGGTCCCATTTTGTGGGAGGCACTGTCAAGACACTGAACTTTGCTCGGAGACTTTTTCCTGGAAGGTCAATGCTGTCACACTGGAGTCCTAAACACCTGACAGGTCTAATTCCAGGTCCTTTGAAATATTGCATTCAGCCTAAGGGAAAGTACTCTACCATAACCCCATAAGAGAAATTTTATTCCCCACTCCCTCTGCACATCAAGCCAGAATGACAAACTTTCAACAGTAGGGCACTGTGCAGGTACCCTTTCAGGTCTGTCCTCACAACGCTTGCTCAGAAGTTGAGTATTTGCCAGCTGTGACAAAAAAGACAAATATAAAATCTTTTAAGGTGCCAAATCATAGCCTCAAAACAGATGCTTCTGGAGACCTCAATAAAGCTCCACATACTTGTGGAGTTTTCTTGTAGTCAGTACTTTCATCTCCCAACCCTTACGGTTAGGACAGAAAGTTAATGAGTACAGTTTTAACTTTGTAATCTCAAGAAGGGCAATATAGAAATGGGAAAAGGAATTTCTGTCCTTCACAACGCAGAGCAAGACAAATTGCAGCAGAAAACTTCCCACCTGGGTATTGCAAAACAACATAGATAAATAAAGAGGTTGAAGTGTGCATACATCAGGATACCAAGCAAGTTATTTGCATCTGATGAATCCAGGATGTAAGAGAGGGTGGACAGGCAGATCTCTCAGGCTGCTTCCAACTCAGCTAGTCAATCTACACCACATGTAGATTACCTAAATTGCTCCGGGCACGTCTGTATCACCCAGTGGCACAGTCTCCATTAGAGATTCAGGTGTTAGCTGTGAGCAGGCTTGTAAGCCAATACGGCACTCAGTGAAATACTAGCTTAGGTCTTGGAAGCAATATAGATGTCTTCTTTAGCCTGTACTCATTCATTTGCTTGTCTCTACCTTCCTGAAGCAGATTCCTCCCTTAATATATTTTCAATACAAATATCTCCTCTCCCCCCTAAAAAAGCTAAATGTCCACAGGACACATCTGTAGATAACACATTCACGTACATTGCAGGCTGAAGAAGAAATATCCCATATTAAAAGAATGGGAACAACCCTGAGCTTTTATTGTAAAATTGGAACTACTAAGCTTTTTTTAATATATGGTTGTCATACATTCTTAAAGAATTTGAAGCAAATGGTTTTACAAAACTTCTCAGGATTTTGCTTATGTAAACATACTACTAGTTATTTGCATTTACTCTAGTCTATTTCTGTCTGAATAGCGGAAAACATAGCAATGCATTTACTGTTAGACAACTTGTAAACAACTATGTGTATTATTTTAGTTAGACAGCCTATCTCTGCATTCAATTCATAAATGTTTGAACTTACAGTAAAGGCTAAGAGTTATAATGGATGAAAGACATGTTGAAAACAGACTGGAGTGGCAAAACGAAGCTCCCGAAGGAATCAAATGCCTTGGAATGAACGTTTATGCTTGTTTTAAAGTGAGTAACATGGCAAAAACTACCTGCAAACTAAAAATTATCATAAACTCTGACCCATATTTGCACCATGAAGCCAACAGGAAAAACAGAGCTTTGATTAAGTATTTCTAGCAGGCTAAAATCTCTCAGGAATCACAGAAATAAATGTTCCACCTGACATGAGACATGGGACCTTTCACATTTACCAATCCTCTCTGATTTAAATCATACAGTTTGATTTTTCCACCAGATGTTAACTTTTAATGCTTTTGTTAATTAGAAAAACTAATAGGTTTAAAAATGCAAATATTTAACAGCCTCCAACAAGGTATGCCACACCTTCACATCACTGTTGAGGAACAGGACAAGTTCCCCTATCACTGTTTGCTTCTGGGTGCAGCACTGCATTTCCAGTTGTGCCAAATGGGAAATCCCTGATAGTGAGATGACGGCGTTTAGTTTGCTTGTGAGGGAAAAGGCACTAAAACCTCCTGCAATGGCTTGGCATCGTGCACTCAGGTAATGATGGGGGTCAGGCACACCTCCAGCTACAGTGTGGCTATGCTCAGTACTGACTTTAAAAAAGTTGGGACCAGCAAAAGAGGTCTACAATATTACACCACAAAAACCAAAAGGAAACCTAATACTCAAGGAATTTCACAGAATGGAATAAACCCCCAGAAGCTAAAAAATCCCCCAAATAAATAATTTTTAAAATCATATTTTCATAGGCACCAATAGAAATACTATTCAGGGTAATGTTTCTGATACACATTTCATTCTTGAGCAGAGGAATTTGGAACGTTTTTTACCCTTTCAGAGTTTTTTTGTTACACTTTCAGATACACTCCCCAGTGCAAACAGCTCCCTTTCTTCCAGGTGGTTTTGATCAGGAGTCAGCTAATCTCTCTGAGATGCAGTTGGAAAGTGAAACAAGTATTACTGACTCCAGTAGTTCATGCATCTGGTCTTGGGGCTTTGTTGCTATTAGGGTAAGGGGATTTTGTTTGGGTTTTGTTTGTTTGTTTGGGTTTCTTTGGTTTGGGTTGGGGTTTTTTTCCTGTTCCTGTTTCTAGTTAGAGATTGCTGACTTGTTTACTTGGTACAGTTTTTTACTCCCACCACCCCCACAGAAAATTCTCATGCTGTCCTTCTGTCATCCTCTGCTATCATTGGAATATGATCTGATTTTCAGGTGCCTCTCTCCCTCTTTTCCTTTTTCTACTCTACATTCAAATTGGTTCAAAATAAAAGCAGCCTGTTTGTTGATGTTAATTACAATGCAAAAAAATATTTGAGATAGAGTGAAAAATGATGTGTCTGTCTCAACCCAAAGACTGCAGAGAAATGTATGCAATAAAGTATCTATAACAGCCAGTTCAGGTTTCTCTTTTCACCTTTTTAAAAACAGGCATGCCATTAATACCTCTGCTCAGGTGTTCACTTGTTAAATCACAGAGCTGGATTCCAATTAATTTCTGCTTCGCCTGGGATTTCTTATTCGCAGAGCAGCACAGGTGCCCCCTAAGTAGTGAGTTTTGACGTCTAGAGCAGCAGGTGTCCCGTTCAGAGGAAGGAGAGATGCACACGCTTCAGAACAAGCAATGTACAGCTCGCAGCCCCTCAGCAGAGGGAGGATTTAAGCCGGGTTCCGTGAGGAGCAGCGGGGGCAGGCGCTGCGGTGCAGGGGCTGGCAGCAGATGCGGGCGCACTTACCTCAGCGCGCTGTTGGGCTCCTCATCCGAGGAGCTCCCGTTGCAGATGTTGCCGAAGGAGTGGCTGGGCTTCAGTTTGGGCTCCTCACACTCTGAGACGGGCTCTCTTTTCTTCCTCCTGCCGAAGAGCTTCTTGAAAGGCTGGAATTTGCCTGCCTTTTTCTTGTCTGCAGATGACAAGAGAGAGCGGCGCGGGGCTGAGGGAGGCGGCCGGCGAGCGCGCGGCGCGGCAGCGGGTTCAGAGGAGGAACGGGGTCAAAGAGCAAGGCAGCAGCCCGGAGCAGCCCGGCCCTCGCCATGGAAATGCCGGGCTGCAACTGGCTGTGGACGCGTCACACTGACAAAGCAAAGGCAGGAGCGCTCAAACCTCTGCTCTTGGCTTTAAAGATCTGCAGCCAGACATTTGGATCAACAAAAGGGATAATTTTGCAAAGCCAGAGCGTAACACTGCAGTGTTTTTAGGTTTTGTACCAAAGTTTTGACCATTTTAACAAACGACAAGCACTGCTTTGGTCACCCTGCTTTGGAAGGGGCTGGATCCTCTGCCTTGAATTGAAAGCAACTGAAAACAAACAGCTGTGTTTTTAGCTATGTGGCCTCATAACTAAACAAGTCAAATTACAAATGAACGAAGAGAACAGGATAAAATTCTCTTGGTTTGTACTGGGCTCCTTCAATAAACATCCAGCTTCATACGAGCAAAGTCAATACATTTCTCTTTTTTCCTCCCCAGGATAGAATTTGATGGAGCATTTCTTCCTTGAGACACTGAAATTTTCAAAGCTACACAAAAAAAACCAAAACAAAACACCACAGCAAAACCACGAAACATACATGAAGACAGGAACAAGAAATAAAAAGTTAACCAGGGAAAAAAGTAACATTTTTCTTCCACCAATGACTGGAAAAAATAAAGGCAGCTTCAAACTACTATCTCCCCATCTATTAAAAAGAAGTACCATGACTTTCTTGTTAACCACTGTCAAGAACAGGTTAATTTCTCAGGGCTGGGATGAATCAAAGAATACATAAAACATAATAACTGTTAAAGCGCTTTAGTCCTCTTAGGCTTTAACTTAAATTTGCATTAAATCTACTTAAAACAAGGTAGTTGGGTTTTTCCTTTGTTTGTTTTATTTTAAAACCCCAACATTCAGCCTCCTATCATAATCTAGTTTGAGAAGCATCATGTTGTACTGGTGACAAACATTTTCATGAGCTAACTACATTCCTGTATGTGCTTTTCTCGCAGGCTGTGTGCACACTGCCTCGGCGTGCTCTACTCTTCCTGTGGGCTGGGGCTCAGCAGAAAGCCCTGAGTTGGTAGCAAAGTACATGCAGGCCCTGTAAGAACTTTTGACCAGGAAACCCAGAATATCTTCTGGAGCAATAGTATTCTTTAGTTCCACCTTGGGTTTTACACTTTGCTATACCTAAGCAGGGTAAACCTGCATCTGGGTAATGTGCCTTGTAGTCACTGGAGGAATAGCTGCAGGGTTTTCAGAGGGAGAAAATGTGCCCAAGCATATTTTGACCCAGCTGCTTCCAGTGGTAAGTGGTTTCCAAACTAACATAATGCCAGAGAGCCCAAGTTGAACCCAGTGTGGCATCAAACTTGCACACAGTTCATCTATTTGTATCTGATTAAAGATGACATAAGAAATCTACATTGAAGCTACAAAGTGAAAGAGACAAGAGATAGTAATTCTGCACTTCCTTTCCAGATCCATAAGAAGCTCACACAAATGCAATTCTTCTTCTTGGGCAGCCATGATATACAGTATTTGTGCAACTTCATTAAAACCTCAGGACATCCAAGCAGCAGCATAAAAATAAAAAGCTGAATTATGAGCTTCAAATTCAGCATCAGAATTTTCCAGTCCAGAATCACTGACTCACAATAAGCAGATGACAAAAACAACAACTGGAACAGTAGCTTTACCAGTGTAGAAGAAAAAGGTATATGGAAGATTACCTGTCTCCCAGCCCTGCTAAGCAGATCAACTCGCATCTCCAGCCAGACCCACTGCTTGCTGCGCAATTCTGACTTTAGATATGCATGGAATGTATTTATATATAATTGAATATATTCCTATATGAAACCCCTAAAAGACAGGCAGGTAGTCATGAGAGAGATATTATTGCTCTTGGCCACAGCTGCTCTGACCCTTTATGCACTTCAGAAACTGACTGCAAAACACCATAAATCAAATGGTAGAGCATACAGGACAGAAAGCATCAGTATCGGACACAAGACTGGGTAGAACTATTTGTTCAGAGATCTCACCTTGCTTGTTTCCTCAGCTTTCTTCAAAAGGGAAAGCTGTATGATGCCAATTTTGCTGGTTAATGTAATTTACTGCATAAATCAATTCAACTACAGCATTTTTTAAAAAAAGGTTCTCATCATGTCATTCATCCACATTGCTCTTGTCCCCTCCTCTTTTCAAGATCTTCAGTTATAACTGTGAATTGCCTCACTGACTCTAAATCTACAGTACTGATTCACCAACTATGAGTCTAGTGTTGAACAAATGTAACAGGTCAACACAGCTTTCATTTCATCAAAATGGGTGAAAACCAACACACTTGTCTGCAGCCAAGATCTGCTTTTCCCCATGTGATTTAACATGTCCCTTAGCTGTTTCCTTGCTGCACACCCATCATCATAGCTGTCACATTACTAAGCATGAATTCTTTAAATCAGGCTTTGTGACTCATTCCAAAGCCAAAGAACATCCTGCTCTGCACAGGCTGCTCGTGCTGTTCTCCATCGTGCCAGGTTTCTAAGGAGGGAATGCCTGACCACTAAGACAAAGTCTGTTTAAGTAAATTTTTCACAAGATCCTATGGAGGAAAATGTGAGATGATATTGCAGGGTGAAATGTTTCCTGTAACAGTAAAACAAGTACAAAAAGTATTCCGAACATCAGCAATGCAGCAGAATATTCTCTGCACAGAAGCCTTTTGAGTCTGTAATTCTCAAACACAACTCATCCTTTCTGTCCATCTCTACTGCGGAGAGAAAAGAATGGGACAGGAAACGATGTAAGTTGGGACATTCAGTGGTGTCAACTTGCAACAAGGACAATTGCTGGGAGAGCCAGGAAACAAGTCAGCTTATATGTGCCATTTGCTTCTCTCCTTAATCACTTCAATGGAATCCTACAGATCCAGCCCCAGGAGACCAGGGGAAATAAGCAATTAAACCTTTTTTCCTGTCTTTTTAACAAGTTCATCTTGTTCAAATCATTGTGAATAGTTAACAGTAAACCAGTTTTGAATCACAGAATAACATAAGGTGTGAAGGCGACAGATAAACAAGGTTGGATACACTAGCTAGGGTAACACAGCACATATGGTAGGCACTCCCTTCTCAGCTACTAGAAGAGTAGCAGAGCAGATTAGAATAATCTGTAACCTGTCATATAATTTGTTGGATGCACGAAGACATGCAGTGCATAACACAGAGCCAGTTAAAGCAGAGAGCATTGGCATCACATAGGCAGCACATGGTGCCTCCACTCCTGGTGAGAGAGGGGATCAGCTTCTCCTCTTTCAGCCTCCCTTTCATGCTCTCCAAGAAAGATGAAGATGGGTGCAATGGCCTTTATTGCCAGGAAATCAGGAGCAGCCTTTGGACTCCAGCTGGCAAAGTCTAAACGACATGCCAGCTGAAAATTCCCCATAAAATAGCTTGCAGTTAAATTGCTCAATTCCACTGGGATTCCCAGGCTGTGACACCTTTCAAAAACAGCACAGAATCCTCACCACAAGCACAGGCCAAACAAAGATTTAACTACCATGATTATAGAGGGAAGAGATTTAAATTATTGGAAAGGGAGTGAGCAGTGTATCCCAAACAGGCAAGGGTGAGGTTATGCAACTGAATGGGATAAAGCAGAGGTCAATGCCCCTGGAAATAACAAGCAAAACAAACAACATGAGAAAGAAAAAGACTCAATCATAGAAGAGACACCTAAATATTTAACAAGGTGTTGATTCCTTGCAGCTTTTCCTATTTGCTGCAGTGCTGGGGACACTCACAGCAGTGTGGGTGAGAAAACCTGGGGCTTGGGTTGTCTCTGAGCAGAGCTGACCAAGCATAGGAATCAGCTGGTGGGTAGAAAATTGATTGTTGTGGGAAAACATAAATAGAAGCAGGATCCATAGTGTCAATTTGAATTTTAAGTTACTATGACCAAGATTTTTCAAGCCCCAGTTTTGAAATAGGATTTGCAAATATTTCACAGAACTTTTTTTCTCATTATGTGAAATCCAGCACCTGTCTATGGCAATTCTCATAGTTTGAGATATTGCACTGAAGCTGTCTCCAAAATTATGTGTTCTTTGTTAATAAATTTAATGGCTATGAAATGTGGTGTAATAAACTAGATTAATTAGAGTATGGATTATTTAATTGAATAGGTATATCTATAATGAATTTAGGGAATGGAAATCCATATGGATGTAGCATTGAGAACAGTGTGGCAAAGAGAAGACAGGTGGGTTACTGGCTGTAGGCACAATACAACATCCAAGGTGGAAAAGGGGACTAAAAGAGAGTGTTAAGAGCATAAGTTGACTGACATTTCTCTTTGCATCTCTACAACAGAAAAAGGCTGCTATGGTACACATTGCCAGTATCATTATTAAAAAAAACCAAACAAACCCACCTCAATTTCAAGCTAATGGTATGCTTATTGATGCTCTTTTTAAAATAACTCAGAATGTATCCAGTACAATAAAACACTGCCCTGCTGAGCCCTGGGTTGGCCAAGCATCTACAAAAATTTTCTTTGCTTTTCAGGTCCCTGCAAAAAATAGCTGCCTTCCTTCTGCCATCCCAGTTCTAATGGCATAGACCTTCTCTGGGCAAACTAGGATTGGCACTTGCTTCCAGCTTTCCTACCCACCCCACATCTCAGTACATCCATTTCTGTGAGATGCCAGAGGTGCTTATTTTTGCTGATTAATTTTCAGCGCTCCCTGGAGAGCTGTTTCCACTTCTCCAAAAAAGGGAAATAAATTGTTTGAGACCAAGGAGGAAGAGAGCAGGCTTAACTGTGTCCCCATGTTTTAAAACAGATGTGAGCTTCTGTATCTGTGGTAGCTCATCTGATTTCAGAGGGAAAACAGGTTTCTGGACATTTTCTGCTTTCATGACCTGCCCTCAATCCATTGCTCTCTCTTCCATAGGTAGCTGGGGTTGATACACACAGTCCAGATAAACAAAGCAGGCACAAACACCAAAGAACCATTTAAAAGAACAAACAAAAACACTAAGAGAACACACAGGGAATAAAGATTGACATAAAAAAAAAAAAAGACTGATGCTCAGATTCAATAATGTAACTTCCCAGAAATAGGTTCACCTCTGTGAGATATTTAGTGATAGCACATAACAGTCATAAAGCTGACAGTATGCAATAGTCCCATGCTGACAGAGATAATGTCACCTGACATAACATCAATACCTGAGAAACATTAAATGAAAACAAGATTGAGAGGTATCGAAGGCGTCAAATTGGTGTAGCCACAATGGTCTAATGAAACACCTTGGAAAAGCAAAGGAAAAATAGTGGGCCATTACTTGCTTGTTTTTCCAAGAGTATCAGGTGATCTTACAAGAGATACTATTTCTTTCAAACCTTGTCCCAGAGAGGGTGGGGTATTCTTGGATTACCTGATATAAACTAGTAATGCTACCTAAAGTATCCATAACACAGCAAGAACGAATCTTACTTTCCAGAAACATCTATTTTCCCTTGCTATCTGCAGAAGCAAAAAACATTTCCACAAAACCCAGCCCATTTTGTGATTTTTCTTCCTCCCAAAGACTGTATTTTCCACAGAAACCTTATGTGTCTGAGACCGTCAGCTGTTAGGGGACATGTATGAATCATCATAATAGAGTCTATTAATGTTCAAGCACCATACAATGTGCTTTATCATCCAGAGCAAGGAAACAGCTATTTTGACATTTCTCTTCATGCAACAAGGAAGTACCTTCTTGAAGGTAAAAGGACTACAACTGCATGAGGTTTGGCACAGTGGTCTTTGCAACAAAGAAATATGAATGAAGAGAAGGAGTAAATAAAATGTTTAGAATGTTTGAATGACATTAAGAAGAAGAACTAGAGCTAAGTAAGTATCCACTTCTTCAGTCTCATTTACTATGGCAAAAGTCTCCTTTCATTTCTGAGCTCCTGTTCTCCTCTTTTCCCCACCTTTTAATTAAATTCTTCCCAGACAGTCTTTGTATTTCTGTGCCTTCTATTTTCATCAAGCATCACAATGAGTGGTCTGAGAGGTCAGAGAGCCCCATTCATCCAATCCTTTGTTTTAACACTGGCATTCTGCCTTCTTAATCCATCCCACTGCCTCCCTTGGGGAGCACCTCTGGGATGGAGAAGACACTGCCCTCCAAAAAACACAACCAGACTTGGAGGAGGTAGCTCACTTTGAGAATGTGTGGCTTAGGCTGGGGATAGCAGAGACTCCCAGCCAGGAGGACAGTATGAGGAAACCAGTATAAACTGCAGGAGCAAACCCTAGTGTGGCCAAGGATCATTCCTCTTCCAGGGGAAAGCCCCAGTCACAGGCTACACAGTGAGTAGCCAGAGGGTGTAAAAAAGTTGGAATTCACATCCTGAGGACAATAAGAATGGGTAGTGGAGTTCATACCTATGAGGACATTTGAGAAAGGGTTGAGTAAATGCAACAGATGTTACTGAGATGCTGGGCTGCATTGCAGAACACACTTGATAAGATAAAACCTGCTTATTATAGCTCTGGGTGCAGTGATGCATGTGATGTTTTAGAAAGGAAGAGACTTCAACAGATTCTGAATCCCCAAAAAATGTTGTGCAACAGAAGGGAGAAAACTTTGTTTTACTAGTGCAAGGCTTACTAACTCAAGTTATTAATGATGGGAGACCCTTTTGGTGTGCTGGATTTTATCTGAGGTTTCCAGAGCTGCTTTAAACACTTGATATCAATCAATAAAGAGATGTTGGATCATTATTTCCTTCTCAGAGAAAAAAAAAAAAAAAAAAAAAAAAAGGTGAAAAATGGTCCTTCAGCAGGGTAATTTCTTACTTGGGAAAACTCCTGAATGAAAGAAGTCCTGGCCATGTTGCATGTGAAAAGATAAACCTCCTTAAGGCAAAGCTACTTCCCTGAGGCCCCATGTCAGAGCAGTCCAAAGTCCAAGGAGTACCATGTGCACTGGACAAACAGCTCCCACTGCCCCTCCCCAGGTGCCAGAGGTAATTTATACCTCCTCAAGGCTGGCATAGGCTGCTGACAGACCAAGATCCTACACTCATATCACAATTTCTAAGATAATTCTTTCAGGGAATTGTGTTATATGAACATGTTTTCATGCCCCTCCAGCTCGAAATAAATCCTGTATTGCACTGGTAAACGTTTTTAGATCCATAGCACCTCCAGTATTCCACTGGTGAGAAGAGGAACGTTTCACCATCACAGAAATTACTGTCTTACCATAGAAATTGTTAATTTTCATGAAGATAGCATAAAACTCATAGACCAAACCTCTTCAGTGGTAAGGCAGAAATGCTATTAGCATGCTGCTGAGTTCTATCAATAAGAAAAAGCTGAGAAGTATCCTGACCTCAAAGGACAGAGTGCTATGCCAGAAAATCTGGATGGCTGGAGGACTGGGATAGCTGGGATAGAAATGAGCTGAAGGATTAGGTACATTCCTCTAGGAATTCCTTTTATTTTACAGTAACAAACATATATGAACTTTAAATTTGCAATTCAGATGAATTGCTAGAATATTTTAGATTACATGGAGAGAGTCAAATTTTCATTTTATGAGTTTACCTACTCCCCAGTCAGATGTTAGTGGGTTTTCTTGTATCTAGCAATAGACCTTTTGAGTTAGGGCAGCTCCACAATGAAGTGAAAATACATTTTAAAAAGTTCCAACATAGTTCTATGTGTAGCTCTAAATGAAGGGGAGGAAGATTAGGAGAAGGGAAAACCCCAACAGTTACTTTATGCCTGTGTGTTTTCTTTCAAAGTTTTGAGAATTATAAAGTGATATAGAAAACACAGGAGTAAAGGGGGCATTATTCTAAGCAAATTATTAACTACTCCAGTGGACATATTAATTTAATAAGTTCTTCACTAAATTTTATAGGGGTAAAGCTGAACAGAAGGCAGTAAATCCACCTCCCCTCCCCAGATTTAAGGAACTAAATGTCAGGATCACCTCTAATTTTTGCAATGAATCACAAGACCCTCTTATTTCAGCAACCTGAAAACCAAGCTAAATCTGACCTCAGGCTGAATATGTCTCAAAGAACTAAAACAACTTGTGCTGATCTGTGGTTTCACAGAATTAAATCATGCTGTTGTAGTTTACAGCTGCGTAGCAAAATAAACAAAATAAACTATATCTTAAAAAAAGAGTAGCATAAACCATAGCAATCACAAATTCTACAGCAAGCTTTGGTAAAAAGAAAAGGCTGAAGTCAATGTTTGCATGGTGAAAACCACACTGAAGAGAAGCATGGAGCTGGGAACAGTTTCTGTTTTGTTAAGTGTTTGAGGTTTTTTAACTTCTGGAGGAAGCCAAGCCTCAAGTTCCTTATTCTGTTGGGCAAGGTAGGCAGAAGGAATCGTGGCACTCATTCCCCAGACTGCCATATCCCCAAAATATCACAAGAAATAACTTCAGTCAGCAACACAGGGGCTCAAGAACCTGCTCTGTGTTCCACTCTAAAGCCTGGAAGCACCGTGCTCTCACACGGAGCCATCTCTGCTCCTGGAGCTGTGCAAAGCTGTGGCAGAAGGGCACCTTTGGCTCCTCAGTGCTCCCCCTGCGCCTTCTGCTGCACTCTTCCCTTTCCCAACCACCCTGCCAGACTCACTTGCTCCTTCTGACAAACAAATCCTCTGATACTGACACAAATTATGGCCAGGTTAAGATTTGGGGCATCTGTCTTGAGTCTGGGATGTTGCCTATTCAACAAATGAGTGGATTATCTTTGTCTAAGCAATTTTCACTGCGTATCACTGGCCCAGATTATCATCCTTCTCAGGAAAAGCAGGCACTACACTGAGATGTTTTCCATGTTGGACAAGATTTGCTTTCTGGGCATGTCAGCAGAAGAGGACAGTCAGCTCCTTGTAAGTAGCCTGTAACTCCTCCTGCCCCTCTCTCATCTCCAGCATCACAGCCTCACCTTGGCCCTGCAGAGAGAACAACACCGTGCTGCACTTCCACCTCTCCTGCTGACCCTCCATTATTCCAGTCTGCACTGGATTGCCCTTTTGAGCACCAGGGTTAGATGGTCATTTCCAGTTTTTTCAGAAATTGCCAGTTTTTGTAACATAGACCACTATCAGCTGAAGCATGAAATTGGTGTCTTAATATTGACTAGGATGCTATCGGAAAAAAAGCTGCACCTGAGCCAGCACTTAACCAACACTGCTACCAACAATTTCAGAAACAAGATTTTGAGCAGTTAAACAGACCATGGAGATAAAACTGATTGTCAGTACTAATTACTAATTATACTAGCATTGCACACCTAACCTAGCTGCTCCTTATCCATCACCTGTTCCCATATAGTGAGCAGGCAACAGGCTGAGGCACAAAGGCAAACCTCAAACAACTTTTACACAAAAAGAGCAGATTAAAGACAGGACCAGGAACATGTAGCTGCTTTCCCACATCCATGGTGGAGCCCTCAGCCTGGGCTGTCTTCACCAGTCTTGAATAGTTTTCTTCTGATATTTGCAAAACTTAAAATATTCATTTCATAGAACACTCGGATATATTTTGCCATCACAGTTATTTGGCTAAGGTTGAGTATGTTAACATAAAATGCTAATAACCAGAAGCAGTGTTATTTTAAGTGTCAGTTGAGTAAGATTTCTACTCCAAATAGAAATATCAAGAAAGGGCTCCTTATAAATTCTGTAACATTGAAATAGAAAAAAAATCCATCATACTACTGTGCTGCTAAATGAAATCTCCCCCTCTATTCTATTCTATGAGGCTAGAATAAAATTAATTACTCATGAAGAAGCAAAATTAAAAAGAAGAGAAGCAGCCATAAAAGATACTCAAGCATTTATAAACCTAAACATTTTCTAAAAATCTAATAAATTGAAAATAATTCAAATCCAAAATGGCCTTTGCACAAAAGCACAACTCTCTCTATTCCTGAACTAAGACAATCAGGTATTTCCTTTTCAAACATCTTGCCTTTAGCTAGCGAGAGCAAAGAGAAAAACTATTCCTATTTTCATGCCATTTTGGTTCCAGGCGAAGATTTGCCAGACCAGGATGTGACTGATCACACTAATCACACATCGTCTCACTGTGCTGAGAATACAAAGCATTGTCATCATTACACTGCTGAAATTCATCAAATTTAGCCACACAAGGTGAACATGATTAAACTTCACTGAGAAAGGAGACAGTGCTTTCTCTGAGACATCACTTACCCACTTTGGAATTTATTTACCATTTACTATGTGCCAGAACAAAGAATGGAGGGGACTCAGGTGGCCAGGCAAATCACAAGGTCCCATGTGTTAGTGAGGACAGTTAAACATAACTATAGCCAAGGGAATTTAATGCACTGTAGATTTCAGGATATGACTCCAAGATGAGCCCTTGAGTGAAAACTATTCAAATGTGCAGTTTGAATAGCCTTGGAAAGACACTGGGAGTGCAAGTTGTGTCTATCATAGTCTGAGGGGCTGCAGCAGCTGTGACAGCCCCAGGGACCAGCCAAATGCTATGTCTCATGATGCAACATCATTCCAGAAAATGTTACTTGTACAGGGCGTCTTTTGGCAGATCAGATACCTTCCAGTTGCACCAGTCCAATGGCAAGACCAAGGAAGAGAAATCCTGTCCTGGATCTGACTAGTGCCAGGGTCTGTCTCTCTACTGTGGATGGAAGCTGGGGCCCATTTCAGCAGCTTTGAATTCTTGTTTCCTAGCTGCTGAAGCAAATTTTGGATCCCTGCAAGCTTGGTACAGGACTGGTGCTCTGACTGTCCAGTTAAGGGAAGTTCACAACGAGGGTCCGAGGAAGCCCATGTTGACCAAACTGCATTTATCTCCCTTCCTTAACTGCTTCCCTGACATCACACACTTCTTCACACCCTGCATTAACGCCCTTCCTCCTGATACCCCTGCTCTACTCATAAAACTCAAGATCCAAGAGCACTCACTGTAAAAAATATCAGAGAGCAGATTTGGGAAAGGGCTGGGACCAGAGGAGAGAGCTGAACACTTACTGAGTTTTAACCCTTTTTACTTACTTTGTATCTATTCTTAACTTACTAGACTGCAAGTGCTCATTAGCCGCCTCAGTGTTTTTCCATCCCTGTAAAGAATTATCTGGGGTTACAGTAACACATGCAAGTTTGAAAATAATTCTAACTGTACAAATGTAATAAAATGAAAGTTTTTAAATGTAATCTGTTTCCATTATATGACCAACTATCCTCAAGAGATGCTCACAGCTCTCTCTGTGACATATTTTGACAGAGATAATGCAAAGCTTCTCAAAGTAAATCCAAGTTCTACTTTTTGAAGCCTTGCTCATATGAAAGTTTCTGAGAGATCTGTCAAATATGTGTTGGGAAACAACCATAGCTGTTGCTTTGTCCTGTGGGTTTAGAGAAGAGGAAAAGTAACACATCTATAAGTCCTGGGTGAAGAGAACATTCATTCCAGTGCTCTGTGTTGGCCCTCTGTTAGATAACCTGATGCTCATACTAAGTTTTCTATTGCATTTTCAGAAAAATCCTGATGCTCTAAATGACTGTGCTAATCTTTATCATTCTTTTAAAGAGCAGAGCTAAAGCCCAAAAGCCATATGTGCTGTAACACCCACCCAGGACAGTCAGAGGAAAGAACCATTTAATTTAGATACATGACATGACAGCACTGTCAAAAATTGGAGGGTAACTTTACACAGTGCACAAGTTAAGCTTAGGATTCTCCCACCCCTTTCACCCCTCTTTTTGACTTTTTCAGACTAAGTCCTACATATTATATGGAAGAAAGAAAAATGCCATTTGTGTGGCAGGAATACATTGTAATGCCAATGCAGAATATCATCTCCTCCAGGATTTTTCCACTAGAGGATATGTCTTAATTGCAAGAAAAACCACATTCCCTCCTTTTATTTTTCCTGCTCTTATTTTTCCTCCTCCTGTTTAAGACAAACCCTAAAATTAATGTTTTAAGACAAACCCTAAAATTAATGAACACACCACATCAGAAAAAATAAGACACTCTCCAAATATTCTGGGTTTTAATTGGGCTTGACTTATCAGGTATGTCTCTATCTGAGAGATGACATATATCATAGGGTATGGATTGTTCATAACATGTTTGCAGAAAACACTACTCTGAACAAATGCAATTTGTTCTGCCTTAGTTATAGTTACTACTACACATATCTGCTCTCTGGCAGATGAACTTGCACAAGCAGTTTAAGTGTTTCAGACTGTAAACTGAAAATTAATTAATGGCAACTGATCTGCTGCATCACCTGAGAAAACACTGTTTTATTGATGTTCAAACAAATGCTGAATTAAAATGAGTGCAGTATGTAAAACTTATCATCTACTTGCATGCAGTGGATCACTGATGAATTTGTAAAAAGACTTCTGAAAGAATGCATACCTAGCATTATACATCTATCTATATATATCTACATATCTACATATATATATATAAATATTCACTAGCAGGAGGGCAGCTGCTACTTACTTTTAAGGTGTAACTTTGGAAATCACAGTCAAACATGTGACTAAAAAATGTTAAAATATCTGTACTTGGGTTTGGTAAACAGATTCCTGTAAGAGCATCACCCACATTGTATCCTAAATCTTCACTAATGGTAAGGCAATCAAGACAGTATCTGGATAGCCACTTAATCAAACAAGAGAAAATGAGAGAGCAGTGAGATTTTGTAGAATCACAGAATCATTTAGGTTGGAGAGGACCTCTGAGATCATCAACTCCAAACTATGACCTAACACCATCTTGTCAACTAGACCATGGCACTAAGTGCCACATTCAGTCTTCCTTAACCCCTCCAGGGATGGTGACTCCACCATCTCCCTGAAGAACCCATTCAACCCTTCTGTGAAGAACTTCTACCTAATGTCCAGCTTAAACCTCCCCAGGCAACTTAAAACTGTCCTCTTGTCCTGCCACCGGTTGCCTGGGAGAAGAGACCCAACCCCACCTGGCTATAGCCTCCACTACTTTGCAATAAACAGCTACTTGAAATGGCTTTTAAAAGTACTGTAATATTTTTACTAAGTTCTTCTAAAAGCAGAGGGAAGTGTTTTCACCAGTTTTATATAAATAAAACATTCAGAACAAAGTGCAAGGCGACACTGGATAGAAGATGAAACGAGCTACCCACCTGCATTTACTGCTCCCCAAGGTGCCTTGGTACATCCTTGCAACTGATAGCCAGCTGCAAGCCTTGCCAGCTGCCAATGTTTCAGCCTGGCAGTACTCAAGGCAGTCCATTGCTGCATGGACACCACATGCACTGCACATCACTGTAAAGGAGGCCAAAAGCCCCTTAACCAAAAGATTTGAAATTAGCTGGGACCAAGAAAGAGAGAAGAAAGGATGGCTGTTAAAATGCATGCAAGGTCCCAGGAAGGATCAGAAGATATAGCACTCTCTGTTGCTTCCTTATAATAGCAAATGTTTACTTAAACTGCGTGCCACAAAACTTCCTGTAGAAAAGTCCTCAGAGCCCCCAAGAAACAAACTGTCTGAAAGACAACACCCTTTGCAGCCATGGTGGAAACACAGTGCTTACAGCACAGCAGGATCCCAAGTAGTCGCTCTGAAGACCTCTGTCCTGGGGAACACAGAGGGGCATCACCAGCATTACTTGGCCTCTACCAAACCGGCCCAGACTGAAGGGGAAAGGGGGCTTACTTTGCTTTGTTTCTTTTACTGGAAACAGGTTTTATTCCAAGATCCACAGCAGGGAAATACAATATATCTGTAAGCCTCTCAAGGTGTTGATGGGCAAGGACACAGCCTCCAAGGCAGCCTTGCCCAACCAGGACTTTGCTCTCCTCTGGAATGGGCTCCATGCCATAACTTTTAAGTGTTGAGGACCTGACCTCACTGTGAACAGCTGCATCTCCCTGCCCTGCCCTCCTGGACCATGCCACCAGACTGGTAAGATTTGTTTGTACCTGTTCTTCAGGATACCCCAAGCACCCTCTGCAATGTCAGCCTCTTATTATCCTCCAGCATCCCAGTCATCAGCTGGGGCAAGTTAGCCACAGAGCAGCTGGTCATCCCTGCCTTAGGCTATGTTGTGAAATGGGACAGGCACTCTGTTCTACAGGATAAAGAGGACACCTCATTTAGGGAAACAGCATTCCAGAATAAGAATTAAAAGTAGTCTGTCATGGGAGAAGAACATTAAGAGATTGCATCTTTGGAGTAAGACAACAAGATTTTAATCTCACTATCTAGTAAGAAACCAGTAAACAAGAGGACAAAAGTCATCTGGGTTGAGATGCCTAATTAGTTCATGAAGCTTTTTACTAGAAGTATAATTTTACAGGTATAGCAAAGCAAGAGGTACTAATTAGTTGCAACTCTTTAAGTGTATGTTGTTTAGTAATTTAGGAAAAACGAATGCAGACATGGCAAGGTTGGTACAGACAGGAATTCCACATAGCTGAGTGTCACATTTCCAACAGCAACCAGTCTGCTCAAGCAGCAGAGGAGTAATTTGCAATTCAGTCCTGACCCGTGGGTACAGGCAGGCAGACCATGCATTCCAGCTTTTCTGAAAGAAATATTAAAAGACAAAAATAATGAATGCCTTCACTACAAATGACCAGGTGAGAAAATTAGTATCTGTCTCCACCCATGAGCTATTAAGACTTCATGCTCAATCTATAGAAAGCATTATTATCTTAAGTAGAGAGCTTTTGGGTATATAAATCAGCTGTGTCCACATTCTCATCTTTTAGATTTCTGCTAATACTTATGCAGGAGTAAGGTAAGTCATACTTACCTCTTTGTAAAATGAATCCTTCTTAGGGAAACAGAAACAAACAAATGTCCCAGGTAAGATATTACCAACAAGATTTTAATTGCATTATATTTTCAAAACTTGCTCTTTACCCAGGGTAAGTTTGTTGAGCAGGGGGAGTTCAGAAACCATTGCACATACCAGGATAGAAAAGGGACTTAAAGACAAGATAAAGCCGTAGCAGGGAACCAGGTTCTGTGAACAAGACCACCAAAATATGCAGAAATGTCATCATTCACTTCATCTGGAAGACTGGCAAACTGTAGACACTCTCTACCTTTCTGCTTTTAATTCCATCCATGAAACACAAGTACCCTCAGAGAAACCATATGTAATTTAGCTAATCCTTTTTCAATTACAAAAGGCAGTGGTTATAGGCAAAGGTTTCCTAGAATAGCAACTTTCAGAGAAGTGTGACAATGACATTGTATCAGACTCATCCCCTACAACTGTCTGCCAGAGGTTTTTAAGCCTCTATGGTAGTACTATAGAACTACCACAAACCCAGTATAAGGCAAGACAGCAATGCACCATTTGGTGGTAACTGTAGAGCAAATGATTCTCCACAAAACCAGACACCAAATTCTGGGAAAGTCTGGGCTGGAATTTGCAGTTCAATTATGACTTAACTAATAATAACTAACACAAGTGTAAAACCATGTTGAGAAACCGTTTCCTTCCCACAGTCCACTGGCGAAGCAGCCTACAAAAAGAAAACTAAAAAAGTCTGAAAACTTCACAAAAGTAAATTCTTTTCTTTGTACTGAATGGACACGCTGTACTCCCACTCCTTTACAAAGGAAGTTAAGAGCTTCTTTGTGTCAAGCCTACTCTCTTTTTCTCAACAAAATAGAAATGAAAGAGCCATGTGAATTATTAACAGATGACAACAGAGAACTAGCCAGGTATTTCAAACACTTGTGTCTCTTCTTCCTACATGAATTCCTCAATATGCAACATCCTTACATGCAAAGTAAGTCTTCTTACTAGTTCCATCATTTAAATCTGTAATTGGAGCTCATTAAATAACTTGTTAAGAAATAAAGGCTATTTTTACATTCCTTTCTTTCTCCTTTCTTTCCCTGGGAGAACATTCGACCTGACTTTCCATGCCAGGGGGCTTCATGCCTTGCTCTGAAGGGCACTTGGTGATCAAGTGAGATTCTTCTCCCCTCTTAATGCCTTTTGAGTACCACAAGCTCATGCAGAACATCATGCAGTCCAGCAGAAACAGAGACACTGTTTACTTCTGAATTGGAATAGATATATAATAGGGAAATCTGAAAACAGACTAAAGCTTTAGTCATTCCACAATGTTGACCATCACTTCGCAGTAAAAGCAAGTCTTATTTATTATAAACACTTTGGATGATCCCTCATCCCCAAACTACCCCCTCCCACACTCCCCCCTCCCCAACTCCCCAAACAAAGAGGCAAACAGGACACCACTACATGAATCCAACACCATTGCTTGACGGCATGCTTGCTATTTACACATAAGTACAAACTTAACACTGCTTCAGTCCATTCACATTTAACTCAAATAAATTCTGAGTTTGTCAAAGAAACCCGGCAAATCCAATGCAAAAAATAAAAACGAAGTTATGTTAAGTCAGTATCAGAACAACTGAAAGACATTTGAGAACTGACATAGGAAAACCTATCAAAATTAAAACTACAGTAGTAAACTTTAAAATAACAAACATTTTGAGAACTTTGAAAAATAATCCAGATGACCATAAGAAAGCATTTTCTATTTATTGAAAAATTTAAATCCATAAATTCTAAACTTTCATCAGTCAAAAGGACCATTTCAAAAGGTATGGTAAAGCACAGCATCTAACATAACACAAATGGAGGAGTAAAGTTTCCCACAGTGAAGCAGAAACCCCCAAGTGATGCCTCAGGGAATTGCCTGCAAGAACATTAACCAGGATAATCTCTCTGGTTTGAATTTGACTGTGCTTCACACATACACTGGTTATTCTACTTGCCATAAAAATGGACGAAAGCAGCACATACATTAGCAGCAGCCCCTACTCAAAAACAAAAAGCAGAGCACATTCCCCCCTCAGCCAGCTCCCAGCTGAAAGTGTTCCAGACTAAGCCACAAAAACTTAACAGTGAGCTTTTGAATGACAGGACATCATGTGCTCCATCAGTCAAGTACTTACAAGGTTTCTTAAACAAATTGATCATGCCTACAATTTCAGACGAAGTCAGAGAAACTTCAGACTTGGTCTTCTCTGAGGAAGAAACAGAAGCCATGAAATCACCAAAGAGAAGGACTTGTTTGGCTATTTTTGTTGTGATTTTAAAGAGAACTCTACAGGACATATTGTAATGTGATAGGAAGCTTGTAGGAGCAGACTTACAAATTAAGCTGGGCATGTATTTCAGCACTCCGTTCTTATTTAGCACTTTCCCTGTGGAAAATGCCAAGGGAAGTTTCAACTAGCAACAGCCAAGATGGGTTCAGATTGATAGGTAAGACCTCCCAGCTGACCTTCCATTTGCTACATTAGTTTATGCAACAGCTTTTTGCTCAGTCTTCCCCAACCACGAAGCCAAAAATAGCCTTACCTTTGCCACAAGGGCAATGTGGTCTATGGGGACTACTAGGCAACTCTTTATAGGTGTTACGAATAACAGCAGTGGTTTTTAAAAAAGTAAGAAAAATCCTGATATTATATTATCCATGCTTTTATCTTTACAAGAGCAGTTTAATGTCAATAACTACCATGACATCTGAAGGCTGCATTTTCCAAGAAAATTTATGCTAGACACCAGTATTTCCTGAAGCATCCTGTAGTACCATGAAAGAGAGACAAGCATAAGGAGTCTATATTATTCATCATGAAACAAGCAACAATGATGCAAATTCCTCTTAGAAAACAATAAACGTTTGAATAAATCCTAAAAGGGCTTTATTATGCAGTTCCCAGTCAACACTGGCTGAGCCAAATCCTACTACAGTACTTTTCTGTGCTCTGGATAGAACTTCCCATGGCTCCAGTAGCTCCTTTCGCAGACTGTGCCAGTCTTCCACAATCAGATCTTAGCAACCAGGGCTTAAGGGAAAATATACCCAGTAAAGCTAGGCTCCCAGATCTGTAATTTGGCAGAGAAATGGGAGATCTAATTTTCAAATCTCCTGGGAACCAGGTAGCTTATCATGCAGTAAAATCCTCAACAGGAAGTTAATGTTTTAGTGATGCCTTTTTGAATCTTGCTTGATGACTGTTCAAAATCACGTCTCATAAGTTTTACCGAAAGACCAGCATCAGGTTGCTAAGTTTAGGCCTTCATATTCCAGAGGTGTTCAGACCAAAATGTTTCGCACAAAATTTAAGATCTGGACAGAATTGTGCTATCTTACTCTTGAAGTAAGATAAAGCTTTCAACAGAGAGGTATTTTAATTAATCTATTGTACACAGTGCATTTAATAGTATCTGATTTCTCAAACCTCTCCGTGTCAATTAAAAACAGTGTATGTGGAGAAACATTGAAGAATCCCAGGCTGCTTAGCAGTCCCTTTTTTCTAAGCTCTCCAAATACAGACATACAGAATAATTTCCCTAAACACAGTCAAATGGGATTGAACTGGAAACGAGAGAAGATAAAATAAAGAGCTTGAGAGTAATATTCCCCATGTTGCTTTCTCCTCTGAGGTATCTCATACAGATTTGTTTTGGCAGATATACCAAGATTTATGTGTAATAATGACTTTAGCAACTTCTTTCTTTAGGGACACATTTTATTTCACTAATGATACATTCTCAGGAGCCAATAGAATGACTTTCACCCAGTTTAATTTTTAATTAAAAAGAGATTAAAAAGAAAGGACAATAAAAAGATGACATTGCTCTGGTCTGACAAAAAACATGGCTTTTTGACCCATCTATAAGGGCTTCTTTCTTCACTCCAACCCTTGACAGACCAAGATTGTCTTCGGCAAATAAATCACTTCACCCAGCCTCCTCAAGCCTTCCTCCAACAGCACAACACTGGATCTAGCATGCCTCCAAATAGCCAGCAAGCCAGGATTAATTAAGACCATGAGAGTTTACAATAGGGCTCAGGACCATCAGAAAGGCTACACAGGTACCTGAGCAAACATTCTCTGGACTCAGGTGTGGTCACTGCCCTGAACACATTTTGAAACTATTCAGGTCATTTGCACTTTGAACTCCATGAATAAGATTCACCTTGGAGACCAACAGATGAATATTACAATACTAAAAAGCACAGGTGTTGAGAGGTATCTCTCTTAGAGGGACTAAATAATTAGCATCAAAATTAGAGGTGCATGAATGACCACAAAACAGCCTCCTAGCTGAGGACAATTAGCAGTATTTAATCATCACACAAGGTTATCAAAGGACTTTTTGTACCAGCAGCAGAGAAGCAGCATCACTCAGACAACAGGCATGAGGATAAGTGGTGGACCATCTGGTAATGAAGAGGCAGAAACCACTCTCCCTGTAACTTCCTAATATCAGCTTTATCTCAGTCACACCCAAACTGCCTGCTCCCAGTGTCACAGCCTTTCTCTGTTTAAACAGGGATGAAAATTGAAACATAAGCTTTTGTTACACATCAAAATCTTAAATGAAAGAAGATTAAAAGGTGAAGTGAAAAAAATCAAACAATGCAAAGTTTAAAGAGAAAAAGTGTATTCCTTCAATTTTCTTACATGAAAGTAGGTTTCAATAGCTGAAAAGTATAATGCAATAGACATTTAAAAGGTCTTAGTTTTCCCCCAGACAACTCCAGTTCATGTAAGTCCCCTAAAAAATTTAGGCACATAGTATGTTCTGCCTTTACATCATCTTATGGAGACTGCAATTAAATAATTTACATCACTGAATTGGTAGCAATGCCATGCACAATGCCAAATTGAAATTTCTGCCTCCTCTTGCCAGCTCAGTTAACTTCAAGTTTCATCTTGATTTATTTTCAATGCAACAGAGAATGGAGGCAGTGTTACTTATAAAAGCTTGTTATATATAATTGTAGATATGGAGGTTATTAATGCAAGCATAGATTTGGCATAGGCACTAAACCTTTCACTCAGGAAGCACACCGTCAGAAAACTTACCTGCTTGTTAAAAACCTCACAGATCACCAACTCACACAAGTGCTCCAAAGCTACATGAAATCAGCAGTCAATATTGAAGCCGGCACAAGAAATCAAGAGAGAGTGGCAGAGAATGAAACCAGGCAAAACTCACTGGAGCCAGGAAGTTTCTGATGAGTGGTTAATGGTACAAAAGATGGGATGCATTATTTAGAGAAACATGTCCCACAGGAACTACTCAGGAGGTGACAGAGAGTTCTCAAGCAGTGCAGTTGGAATCTTGTTTCTCATGTGGCCCTTAAATACTGGAAGTTCAAATGGAAAATCTTTCAAGTTAGCATAAGACACCTGTCAACTACATTTGCAATGTAGTCATCTAATCTCCTTCTTCAAACAAAGTCTACTAAGTACGACCAGCAAGGCTGCCTGGAGCCCACTGAGTGAGCTTTGAGAAAGACTTCTTTTGTTTCCTTGAGAGAGGACAGGTGCCCCACTTTCAGATGAACAGCCCCAACAGCACAGTCCTCAGCAAAAGCAAAAGCATACAGCGTTGAAGAGAGCAGCATCTCCCTGGAGACATGCCCCTCTGCCCTGGAGGAAGAGCAGATGGCAGAGTGCATATTATCACTCCCCATGACACACCCTTCTGAAGGCAGACAAGGAATACCACTCGTCAGAATCTTCAACACCATACTTCTCTGAAGTGCTGACTTTGTGCAAGCAAAGGCAAAATGATAATTTTTAAAATGTCTCAGTTGGAATGAAGCATATCTTGCATTAATCAACATCCTTCCATCAAAGCAAAACCTTGTAAGTATTGTTTCTTATCTTATTAAGCCACAAACCCTGTTTAATATTGCTCTATTATTGTCTTATCTATGAGCAGCTAAATTTCTGCCAGGTTGGTTCAAATAACCAACTTACATTGATTGCCATGATTCTGACATTTCAAGAAAAATCTGTTACACAACCAGAGCAGAAATAAAAACACTTGAGCAACTGAAAGAGTAGAGCTGAATAAGGAGTGCTACAAAACAGGAACAGATTTAGGAATAATGAGGTCACCTCACACCTCAACACACATGAAGTTATTCCGTTCACTCAAATAACTTCACGTTTGGTAGTAGTCACAGCAGAAAATACCACATCATTTTAAAGAGACAGATGCATTTTCAATGCTTTGGCTAATTAGGAAATTAACACAGAACAATACCATCATGTGTTCCCCCTCCAGGTTTCTCCTGGCTTGACAGACGAAGAGAGAATTAAGAAGGGTGAAAAATGTTCCCTCCCTTCCCACATCCTCCAAGTGAGACACCCCTAATCTGGACATGTTGCAGCTCCAGAGCATCAAGCAATCATGACATTTAGGGTGCTTCAGAAACCTCTTGTGCCTGCTCGAGTACCCAAGTGTTGTTGTGGTGGTAGTATGAAAGATTTGCTTCTCAGGAGGTATTTTGTCTTTTTGGCCTTTCTTATTCCAGACATCTGCAGTTTTCTCATTATTTAGCAAGGGAGAGACATACTATTAGCTTCCCTCCAGTCTGTCAAGTCAAACAAGCTAAAATTCAGAGCCACAAGGTCTGGAACCGCCAGTGTAAAGTGTCTCCTGGCTGTGCAGAGGAGATGAGGACCAGGGAGAGGCAGGAAGGCAAGGAGATCCATGTTCAAGTGACCAAAGATGAATGAACAACCAAAAAGTAGACAAGAAAGTGAAGAATCCACACAAACTTAAACCAGTTTGACTATTCATCGGACTGGTGATACCTGTGCAGCCAAGAATTGGGTTATTTGTGGTTTGGATGTTTTTTAAAAAAGCCGACCCAGAGACCATGCTATTTCTTTGATATAAAGACGAGTGCAGCAGTCTACATCTAATAAAATAAAGTTCTAGATGTCAAAATTGTTCAAAAAGCATGACTACCTACTGAGATAAAGGATGATAGTGCTACCCCTAAAAGGAAATTGGTATCTAAACAAATACAGATTGGAATCATTGACTCATCCACCCTGGGCCTTTAAGGCAAATGGATGAAGGGCTGACAGAAGGAAGAGAGGGGGGAGGAAAATAAGGAGGCATAGAGAATTTAAACAACGTTAGCTACAAGTGAATCCTAAATAAAGATTAAAATCCCTGCCGAGTGGATTTTGGGACTTCTGAAGTCACAGTCATGAAATTAGCAGAAAACTGGAAGTTCACGATGTATGATGACTTTTAAGAGGAAAACTTTCAGCAGTATTTTAACTTTTAAGAATTACCATTACTTAGTTCTTCCAAGCTTCTTAAAACATAAGGAGAAATTGGCATGGTTCTTCCAAGCTTCTTAAAAACATAAGGAGAAACTGGCATTTAGTGGAAGCATCTAAAAATCACCACTCCCATTTCATAATTAACTCAACTATCTATTTTAATATAAACAAAAATTCTTTCCCAAATTTTTACTGGGACTTAGCACTCCTAAGGAAGGTGAATAGCCCAGGCCTTTTCTGTTGCACTCACGTGATAAATATCATTTGTTGAATGATCTGGGACAATCACGTTCATCTAGCTTTTAGTTAATTGATATAGATTACAAATCTTTAAAGCCAGAGAAAGAACTGTTACCTTCTGCTTCTATAACTAGTTCTCAACACAGATCAGATTTCTTTAGAGATTAAGAGGCATTTCAGTCTTCTTAGGAAATGTTTTATGCTTTTCAGCATTAAGGTTTCCCTAAGAAAGTTCAGTATCTCTTCATTCATACGTAGTCCCTCAATGGACTGAATTGTAGGCTTTTCCATTTACAACTTCATGTAGACATCACAAAGGCTATATAAATTTGCCTTATGCACTTAATATGAATTACAAGTAACTAAGCTATTGAGGATGAGGATTGCCTTTCATTGTCATGTGACAGTCTTTCAAAATGTATTATCAGGCATGTAAACTCTAAAGTTGCTGGGCCAGTTCCCTTGGAAAAGTCCAGGTATCCATGAGGGCAGCCTATTTAATCTTTTCAGCAGAGATAAACAATTTCTGAAACTAAGACACCAAAACCCCAGCTGAAGGATTCCAAAATCTAAAAGAATTATTTTGTTCATGATCTAGTTTTCCATAATTCCTTCCTATATTTCTATCACTGGAGATTTCCTTATTGTAGCTTTGTTTTCATACCTTAGCAGAGGAATTCTAACAAATTCCAACAATTCCAAAAGATTATATATGGAATTCTTAAAGATAATTTTGTCTTTCAGTACTAAACTTTAATTTCTGAAGTGAGGCTATAGAAGAATGAAATGAGTAGGGTTGATTAGGAGTCCCTGAGTGTCTTCTACAACAAAATGTTGCCAGAAAAGTTTAGATTCAGTATCAGGATAAGTTTCTAAACAGAGTGTATTAAACAACTGGACACATACATGAAGTGCAGATTCACCTTGACAAGGTACTCAGAAATACAATGAAATTAACAGTTCTACACTTAAAAGAGAAGACAAGATAAATTGAATACCATATTGCTTCTTAGACACAGTTTCTAGGAGTCTCTTGTTTAAATACTAGAATTAAGCTGATCATTGCTACAGCTTGAAATAACAGGAAAGAAAAGAAGTAAGGGAAGTAAGTAAGAAAATACTAAATCAATTCCTGCTGTAAAAGCCCATAACTTAGAATTCCTATACAACACTTGGGTCTTGCTCTCCCAAGTGTTCAGATATGCTCCAGATTATGTAAGACACTGGGTGACCCACTTGCAGGGAGAAAGAACTGCAAGACCAGCCTGGTTAGATCTACATTTTTTAGACACAAGCAGATTCAGACATAAGCAGATCCCTTGCAGTGATTTACGATGAAGGAAGAGGTCTCCTCTGTAAATAAACTGAAAATGTGTTCTGTCTCTTTAATTTACTATTAAAAACCTAGGTTTTTCTACAGTACCTGAATCATCAGCACCCCGTACCTCATTTGGTTAGTATCTCTTTCAGCTGCAGCCATGTTTTTTTGTGGGTGTTTTTGGTTTGGGCTTGGTTTTGGGTTGTTTTTTTTTTTTTTTTCCAAATGTTACTGAAACAAAAAGTATAGCACAACACATTTACAGCATCTCAGAGATTCTGAAATCAAACACAAGGTAAATTCTCCCTTATCTTTAAATCATGCACTAATGTGTCTTACATTTTAGGCTTATTTGGAACAATGCAGTAGCAGCATTGTAAGGGTATAACATTACATTAGAAATCTCTAACATGTGAAAATTATGGCTGCACTTTGTAACAAGGACCAGTAAGTCAAACATCCAAGGAATTGCAGAACTCTGTAATAAGAAATTCACATTGTACAGAACATGTTTTTCTTCTCACTGTCTGAATTCCTTTCTCTGGTCACTAATGGAAACTAATAATGTTAAATGTTTATTTAATAAGTATTTTAATTATAAATTGCATTTCTATTTAACACAATAAAAAATAGTGCCCTACATGAACACTATATCAGATAGCTTAATAGTATTAAACAGTATTATAGTATAAGCACTGTATTAGCTATCTGAATGCTGCAGAAGCACAAGGATTTTCAAGAGCTTATTTTCTTCAGATTACATTATCTAGTAGAATGTTTTCCATACTCTAAATTTCAACAAAGAATAAGCAACTACATTAATAAGCTCAATAAAATATACTTTTACTACCTATGTTACACAAGAGCATTATAATGTCACATTGTATCTTGTAGATCTGAAAATACAACAGCCATTAATAATTACAGCATTTGTCCCCTGTAAAATATAGACTAAAATAACAGTTTAAAAGTCCTTGAAGAGCTTTTCTAGGGAAATCTGCCTATGGGTTATATATCTTTTGTACTCTTGCCTCTTCTACAGAACCAATCTTTGGTTTTGGGAAGAAGTCTCACTTTTAGATAACAATATATGCAATATAGAAACTATGTATGACACAAACCAGCACTATGTGATATTGTTTTAGCCTGAGTTTCATCAATAAAAATCAATCACCCCAGTAGGATCCTGCAGTGGGATGAATTATCCAACAATGACAGGAGAGTTCGGCTCCCCTTCTGACCTAAGGATAAAGACAATGAAGCTGAAGAAGGACCTTGTCTTGGAGACACCTCAGTTCACAACATTACGGATCTCCAAGAAGCTTTTTAAAAGCTGCCTAAGTCTATGAGCTGCATTTCAGCTGAGAGATTCATTTGGATGTAGTGGAGGAAGGTCACAGGGAATTTTAAGTCCTTGAATACAGACCAGATAGTTGGACCACTGCCATAACAGCATTTAATGTGACATTTCATAGTCAGCTCTCATAAATACTTGGGTTTCTTTTCTGTTTAAAATTTCCTGAAGAACTTCTCTTCATCCTAGTCAGCCACTGAAGCCCAGGGTTGTAGTGAGCTCAAGAAAGCTCTAAATAATATTAAAATTAATCATGTGAGTGTCTTTTCCTGACTTTTCTAAGATTATTTAACCACTGTCAGATGCCTAAGGCAGAACATCACAAACACATTAGCAAAGTCAAATCAGGATTTTTGTCAATTTTTCCTGTCCTAATCCTATGAATCTGAATTCCTAAGTACTCTTAAGATGCAAATTTGAACTTTGAAACTGTAATGTAGGAGCAGCAATGAAAAAAGCATAACCATAGGGAACCCTTTAATTGACCCAGTTCTAAAAGTAGTAGAGGAAGCATAAAACACCTTTTGCCCTCAGATAATTTTTTCTACAGTAGTCTTCATTGATATTCTCTCAGAATTCAGCATAGAAAAAATTAAAGCAATGTAGTCTACACAATTACTAAACCTGAATCAATTGTTGTTGGCAAGATCACAAAAATAACCAAAACAGAAACTAATCCTAATTTTGCAAACATGGTTCCTGGCCTTGTGAAAATATTGGCTTGTCAAAAGAAATTCCGAAAACATTGAAAAAACCTCAAGAATCATCGGGTTTCACAATCTGAGCCCCATTTTAAGATATAAACGGCTCCAAAATACTTCTGGTGGGCATGGAAATATTACTTAGAACTAGTCAATCTAATTAGGAAAAAATAATTTCAATTCCAATTATGGCTTGATGACCAAAAGAAAGAAACAGATTTAATTGGAATCAAGTTATACTATTGTAATCACACCACTTCACAAGAATTAGCTCTGCCTTAGAAGATATTATATTAATTTTCCTAAAGCTCTTATTCTGGATTAAGCACAAAAATTCAAAAGCATACAGGCATTTAGAGGCTCAATATAAACATTCCTCTGATTGTAACATAAATATACCATCCATCTTATCCAAAGAAAGTAAAAGCAGGAAAAAATATTTCAAAATTATCAAGACAAATTCTTGCATACTAGGCAGCTTCCTCGAGGAACAGAGCAGGTGCAAAAGGTAACCAGTCCTGTTATACATTGGAAAGATAAGGAACATGGAAAATGTGAGATGACAACTTCTTTTGTTCATTGTTGTTTATTTAGAGTCGTCATACCATTATTTCAAAGGGAGTTGATCAACTATAACCCTGCCCTTCAGCATGACAGTATTAGCTTTCAGAAGAAATTTCTGCAGAAGGAGCTCGAGCCTTTTGCTCCACTCTCTCCAGGCTCCCTGGAAGATCCCAAAATGGTCAGGTATAGCTTCCATATTATAACAGATCTACTTACTGCCCTCCCACTTTCCTGCCAGTAATAGTTTGAAAAAGCCAAAACTTTCAACCTCCAAAACCTCACTGGTTGCCAGCTTGGTAAATATCAGGCATGGATCTCACAACTCTTATAAAGAGAAGGACTAGGTGCCTAGACTCAGAAGCTGGTAACATCCTATGTGATGGCCACAGAGAGAAATACAGTCAACCAGAGATTCCCTGGATGGTATATGAAACAATTATTGCATATTTATAGTATAGGTTTCAGATCAACAAAATCTTGAGTATTTTTACTGTAATTATTGCCCTACAACAATTAGCAGATGGATGTAACCATCCCAGTTCCCAACTCCTGCTGCAATGTTCTGCAGGTGGTGTGATACACTGAACTTACTAATTAATTGCATGTCAGAAAATACTTTCCGTGGAACTGTGAACATCATTTCAGATTGCTGCAACTCTCAGGCCATCTTCTTGGTTGTTCTTCTCAGCTCATGGAGGTAACAAAGGCATTGATTCTTTCTAAGTACAACACAGGGGAGGGCCACAAGGCAGACAGGTGTGGCTTCGGTAAGCACAGGTGAGCTTTTTAGAGTTTTCCACACAGGGTAAGGATGAAGCTATCCAGCTGAGCTCCACTGCCCCAGGTCCCAGTCCTGCATGGCCAGAGGCACCAGGTGAGCAAATGGACTGAATAAGCAAATTTCTCAGGTGTGTGGGGTCACTCCCTTACCGGGCCAGAATGAGGGCATGACACATTCTGCACAAAACCAAGCAAAGACTGAATTGCAGAAGAGCATGAAGTCAGAGTCCATTCACTTGGAAAGACTTCCCAGCTGGTTTTGTGATTTTAAATTTGAGAAGGCAACCAATTTGTTCACATTAATACGCAGAGTGTTCACAAATCAAGGGACTTTTCATGTCGAGGCTTATCACTAAAATTCATTGCAAGAGTAACACAAGAGAAGTCTAAAAATCTAGAAAATGAATCATGAACACATACTGCAACATAACATTGACTAAACCAAGGTCTCTGTCTCTTGGCAGAAGAGACCTTTTTCTTCATTAAAATAGGAAATAGATTATTTGCATAGCTAGTTACTGAACATTGGTTCATTTCAGAAAATCTTTGTTATTTTTACTTCCTCTGAAGTGTCTGGAAAGACAAAACCAAATGTCACCAGATGTTGTAAGAAAGAAATGTGAATTAGGCAAGCATAAAGAACAGGAGAAGTGAAATCAGGAGAACAAGAAATTGCACAATAAAGACGGAAAAACTTTGGATGATACAAATGAAATTTAAAAAACTTTAATAGAATATAAAACCCCCAAGAATTTCCTGTTCTTCCACTTTTTAAGAATAATAAAAAAAAAAAAGGTTTTAATGGAAAATACCTTAAATAAAAACTGAAGTCTCTGGAGAAGCTGGATAGGATCACCAGTAAATGTGAGTCTGAAGCCATAAGCATTTTGGTTTAGAAAATTTGAAATGATGGAATGAACTGAAATAAAAAATTGTCAGCATGACAAAAAACCCTAAAACATTAGACTTCAATAAACTTGTTCAAAAATTGACTAGCACTACATTCACAAATGATTTACAGAGAATCTCATTGATTATTAAGCAAAATCTCTATATACTGCAAATTATTTTCTAAAAAAGGTTTGGACTTTCTCTGCAGTAAAAAGTAGAATATTTTAACAACAGGATATGTGGGCGGGTTACGAAAGAACACTGGTACACTGTCAGTAAAAAACATAGCTTTAATTCTCTTGGAAGAAATATTATATGCAAATTCTATACAGAAACATATATCTTGTATATTTTAGTTATGAAATTTGTATTAGTCAATCTGGACATGATATTGTACCTGACCACCCTCACAGCCTGTTCTTTGAACATCTGTATTTTAAGTCAATGGGTATTGTATTTTTCTGGGCAAAATACAAAACATGCTATCTGAAAAAGGCTGTGTTGTGTGCAAAAATTAAGTCTATTCAAAAGGAACAGAAAGTAGTTCAGAATCTGTAATCCTTACATACAAATGGCATGGAAATATGAGGTTAGCAAGAGCAGGTAGGAAGCATCCTGTACTCACAGAGCATTTTCCATTGGTGGTGGCACACTTCTTAGCTTTCTGCTTTGAAGAAATAAGAACATGCCCTGCCTATAATGCATTAACAGACCCCATCTCACAAACAGGTATATCATGAACATGTTTGTACCCTCAGTGGAGGTGTAGAAGGTTTTTTATGGTAGAAAAATCTCAAAATTACTATAACTATCTCAAGAAAACAGAACCTTTGTTTCTCAGCAGCAAGTCAATGTATATCAGTTGATAATTTCAGAGGAGTTGTCAACGATGTCTGCTTGTCTTTTATTCTCTTGCCACATAAAACACCAGCCAAACATACATTTTGGCAAGACAGTCACAAGTCAGGACTTTTAGGTAACCAATAGTCTTTTGAATTTACAAGGTGATAGGGGTTAGTACAGATTCTCTAAAACCACCACAACAGCTTCAAACAGCAGAATCATACTGCTTTGTGCAAAAGCAAAGACAGCATTTCTACATTAGATAGACTCCAAATCAAAATGTATAGACATGTTGTGTAGAGTAGGGCGTCCACAAATGTGATGAACACATTTGTCCTGGGACCACATTACAGAATGGCTGCTATCAAAATAAATTATCAACTAGGGTTCAGAATTTCAACATTTTCTCAAGAACAAAAAAAGAAAAAGTGTGGGGGGAGGAGGGAAGAAAATTTGAATGGAAAATTCCTCCACTGCTGTCATTCCACTTTCAGAGGAAACATGCAGGGTACAGTACATTTTAACTGTTTTCAGCTTCTTCCAGTACCTTTTAGAACTGAAGCATCTAAGGAAGGAGAGCTGTAAATATTTCACAGATAACCAGACAGTCCAAAACCCAGCAGAAAGTGAAATAGTCCAGATTTGTTCTGATAAAACCACAAATGGCAGAGCTATTCCTTTTCACTAATTCCTAGCAGCAGCATTCTACAACACACTGTTCATGTCTAGGCAAAAGGCGAGTTGCATGGTACACTGGAGACTATGTAACACTTTGCATGGCTAAGAAAAACTTCAGTGCTTGACAGGAAAGATAACATTTTCTGGTTTTCAAAGTATTTTTTTTCCACAATACACACAAAAGCTACAAAACAAATAGTTTTAAGCTCAGGAACACATGCATTACACTCTTAAACAAAAACAAAAAAAAATCATTTTTGCTAAGTCAGAATTTGCAGGTTAAATAAATATTTTAGTGTTCAGTTATCTAAATTTTCACTTCTGCCTTTATCATAATGAATTGTTAAATGAAGACACCACTTCCATTGTTAAAGGATAAGCAGAAGAATCTTTCTTACCTTTTTTAAGGTGGGGTGTGGTATTTCCTACTTCCACGCAGTCTTGCACTCTCTCTGAAATGGGTGTTTTTCTTTAATATAAGGGATCAGAAGTCAGGATATGCTGCTAGGGACCAGTGGTTAACATTCTCCTCCCAGACTGCCTAAGTATAAGTGAAAAAGAAAGAACTTAAGTTCAACATTTCTAGGCAAACCTAAGAGTGAGGGGTTTGTGTTTTCACTCTTTTGAAGGGTGCTTATAAACTGAGCAGTTCCTGCCTGCCACATCTCTCATAAGTGGTTTGAAATATTTGCAGTCTAAAGAAAAAACAAAAGAGAAAGAAAGAAAAAAAGATATTGCAACCTGAGAATTTTTTCATTAGCTTTTGATTTTCCTCTGAGACTTTCATACAAAATGGTCTTTCTTTCCTCTTTCTAACTAGTGAAATGGCAGCACTTTTTTATTTTTCTATCCAGTCACATCCAGCAGCTCTAAATCAATTATATCTCAAGAAAAATATGTCACTTGTTTTACTATAGTTTGGCTGAAATAAAAATGCTGTACACGACTCTACTTTCTTAAAAGGAAAAACGGGTAACTTCTAGAAACTAAAATGTGAGCTTATAATATCTCTGGTTTTTCCTCTACTAGAGTATGGAGAAATAAGTTTTAACTATTTTTCTGGCAAAAATAACTAAATGCCTTTTTAAATTAAGAACATATCTACTGCAGATAGTTAAAATAATCTATTTGAATACACTGCAAAACAGAAAAAATTTAAACAAGGAAAACAACCTGCAAAATTGAACAAAGCATCTACCTTTTTAACAGATTTTTTTTCTTCTGTTTCACTAGTTTCAAGTTCTACTTTGAAAAATTTAACTGTAATTTTGCAAAAATTTCCCCAAAAGTTTTTGATCTTTTCAGGGGGGTTTTATGCTTCCTTTTACATATAACTAGAAGGATCCGACAGGATTTTGTAGCAACTATCCCATTCCTAGGCTCTACCAGTCATTGAATAGTATTTGCTATATTCTTTCATCCCTGTATACTAGGCAGCCACAAATGAGAGTATTTTATTGTAACAATGTAATTAGTGTATAGGCTAAATCATGCCCCACTTGGCAAGACAAGGATAAGTGGCTCTTGGTAATCCATTTGAACTTTTTGCAAGCATTAAATTATTACTGCTGAAGTTCAAGGACTAAATGTTGGTGGGTGCTCTCAGGCTGCCAGGAGACGTAGCCTAGAACTGTACTTTTGCTAGCAAAGGCACCTGAACAAAGCAGCCTGTTAAGGCTGAGAAATGAGAAATTAGCACTCAGTTGACTCTGCACCACTCATAATATTCAGAATATCTTGAAGTATGAATGAGAGATGAAAAAAGCAACATGCAAAACATCCTGAGCTTGTAAGGCCAATTCTAAAAAAAGAAAAGAAAAGTGCTCCTAATGCATATGACAAAATGTGAAGATCTTGAACTGGAGCTTGTGTGTAACTGGGAATTTCAGACGTTAAAATCTCATATATGCACATCAGCCTCTAATCTAATTTTCACATGCAGACTCAGCATTACCCTCTTGTTTCTGGGCACAAGACACAGCATTGACAATAGCATGTGCAATGGTCTGAGTGTGGAAAGATTGTGGCCTGCATCAGCTCAATGAGGTTCTGGCAAAACAAGTAGGAATGTATTTCCTTTTTCACCAGAAAGCACCCCCCAGTAATCAACTGCCAGTGCAAACATCTCTGTTAGTTCATAGCTTTAAATCCTGCATGCATCCAAAATGCCTGACACAGCCTCTCTGGCATCCCTGCCCAGCACATATCACGCTGTTAACTGGCAGAGCAGAGAACATCTCTCAGTGTGCTAATTTCATGTGTTTCCCTGCCCTTTCTGCACCTCAGTGACTTATGGCAATGGCTATGGCATTGCAGAAACCAGGAATTCAGTGCACCTGCAATAAAGATCCTGCTGTAACAGAGAGACTTCAGGTCTGTCGCTTTTCCTGCATCCCAAGGGAACCAACAAATCCACCAGCCGTTAAAGAGAGTGGGTTTTCATTCTTCTGACTAAGGTTTGGAAGCATGGGAGCAAGGGGACAACTTCTGAATTAGTTTATTGTTCTCAAAAATCACAGTTCAAAGCGCTTTGAACTCTTGGATGTAAAACAGACCTTCATTGTTCAAGGTGCAAGAAAAAGAAATTTAAAACACAGTCATTGTAAACCACTAAGCTCAAGATGCGTACAAGGACATGCCCTGACAGTAACAGACAATCTGGAAAGGTCTTCCTTCTATTTACTAACACTCTTTTAATTCTCATGGAAAGACATGAAGATAGATGGATTGGAAAACATTTCAATGAAAAGGAAATTCCTGAAGACAGGCTGGCATGGAATATTTGGATCCTGAGAGATTATTTCAGGAAATTATTCTGTACTGTCCTTTTCTCATGCAGCCATAAAATTGAATGCAGAATTAGAAATGCATATTTCCAGCATAGAAAGCTAAGAAAATGCACATTCTGCATGCACTTAGGGAAAATTACTATATCCCACAGTAATAAGTAGCTGATAGAAGCAATGAGGCCAGACCCATGCAATTCTGAACGGAACAGAAATCAGGAAATAAAAAACGGCCTAAGATTTTGTTTGAAAACACAGACCTCTCCATTGTGCATTTTATCTTTTCACAATCTATCCTTTACTTCAACACATAATAATAGTACAAAACTTGAGAACAGAGAAAGGCCATTATAAAGAAAGTCCCTGAAAAAACCTACTGTAAGGCTAGAGTTACAAATGGTAAATTGATCAACTGGTCTATTTTCAGCATCTCAGACAATAAATGTTCTTGTACCTATTCCACATGGTTGTTATTTTTCCAGAAAACACAAGACTAGTAGGCAGTTAAGTACAGCAAACCATCAAATATTTGTCCACTAAAGGACCCCACTATATCTTCCCTTCCTGCTTAATAAGTCCCCATTCTTCTAAAAATGTTTCAACTTCTCAGGATAACTGACTAACAGTCCAAAAGGAAATATGTTCAGCATATCACAGGTAGATATAATCAATATTACTCACAGAATATTTTTTTAATGCCAAGACAACTTCCAATTTAAAGAATAAAAATTATCATCAGAGAGAGAAAACCAACACAAACTCCTGAAAAAAGAAGAGTTTAGAGATACCTGCCTGTAAAATACTGAAAACTATGACTCAGTGTTTCATATCATGTATAAGAAAAAGAACCCTCTATGACTTAAATGGTTTCTTTTCAACATGGCAGATCACTCTGCACTAGAAACAGGGTTAGTACATTTTAAAATTTGATCATCAAATTAATTTTAGTAACACCTAAAATTAATGAAATTAGTACACAGTTAAAAATATGTGGAATATCACTTTAAATATACATCTTTTCCAGACTACTTACTGATAAAATCTTACCATGAGTAGTAAGTTATGAGTCCTAAAACCATATGGTTTGTGGCTTGGGTCAGACGGGACCTAAATATCATTGAGTTCCAACCCCCTGCCACAGGCAGGGACACCCTCCACTTGGCCAAGCTGCTCTGAGCCCCATCCAACCTGGATGTGAACCCTCCCAGGGATGGGGCATCCACAGTTTCTCTAGGCAACTCCTATCTGTGCCTCACCACCTTCACAGTGAAGGCTTTCTTTCTAATATCCAATTTAAATATCTCCTCTTTCATCCTAAAGCTATTCCCCTTGTCCTGTCACTACAAGCCCCTGCAAAAAGTCTCTCTCCAGCTCTCTTGTAGATCCCCTTTAGGTACTGGAAGGTGCTCTAAAGTTTCCCTGGAGCCTTCTCTTTTCCAGGCTTAACAGCCCCAACTCCCTCAGCCTGTCCTCATAGGAGAGGTGCTCCTGTGCAGTAGGAAAAGTAGTACAATTCAGTAAAACACTTCCAGCATGGTCAGGCTTAGGAGAAAAGTTAGTACTACAAGTTGTTTTACTAGCAAGTTATAGTGTCTTTTGTTATCAAGATTTAATAAAATTAAACCCAAAAACAAAAGAACACTCATTCACTTCTTTGGTGACCACTAAAACCTTCATTTCTCTGTATCAGATACTGAGCTTGGTACACAAATCCATTACTTTGGGTTGTTGTCTTTGATAATGCATCATTAGTAACCACAACTACTCAAAGCTGAGAAAATAAACAAACTCCAGAGACCATTTTAGATCAGACTAACATTTTATCATTGTGCCAAACTCGGATTTGACGCTCCAGCCCCTGCAGTAGCACAATTCCCAAACACATGTGTACACACACACTGAACTTTAGAATGGCAGAGTCAGTTTATTACTTACATCATTACTTCCTCCCCAAAATCAGAGGTTTAGACTGTTCAAGGGGAATACATCCCCTCACTGCAAATGCCAAAACTCATAAAAAGAAAAAAAACCAAAACATGCCAGCAGTTATGATCTGGCCTGCCCTTTCCTAGGTTTCTGCAAGTTACACGCTTCTTAACCAAAACATATCTAGGAGTCAAAAGGGGCTACCAGAACACCATCAAGTGTACCTTTCCTATCCATCCCTCCAATATAGCAGCAAATTATGTTTTGACTCTATATGCAGAAAAAAGCTCCCAAACATGGTGGGCAAGAAAAAAGCTCCCAAACATGTGTGCGCACTTCTCAGCCAAAATTAAACTCGTATGTTTTCGTGAGAGATAAGTAAGAAGATAAGCATTCAGAACTGGTTATTAAAAGAACTGCAAATAACACAAAACATAAAAATCATGTTTAATAAATAATATCTCAAAAAGGAGGACATGAATTCTGGGATAAAAAGAGCTTTGGTAACTCAGCATACCTATTATGATTGACATATATTGTGTCCTTGAACTCCAGGGTACCACCAAATGTCATTTAATTCATACAGCTACTTGATGAAAAAACAAGCAGTAAAAATGCTCTGCTCCCAGTTTTCAATAGAGGTAAGAGTGGAAGAGGTGGGAGGGGAGAATTCTCCCAGATCTCCTCACACTGTTATTTCCAGCCATGCATTGCAAGGAATCCTCTTCTGAGCTGAAAACCCAAGAAAGAAAATCAGGAAGAAAAAAAAAAAAATTACCAAAAACCTCTGAAAAAGATATGAGCTGACTATCAGCTGCATTCTGCAAGCCTGTATGTCTGAACAACACATGCAAGGGCAAGAAGGTAGAAAAATGTAAAGGATTCAAAGAAGGCCTCGCTCTTCCCGGTGATATCCAGTGACAGCACAAGGGGCAGTGCTGAAACACAGGAGGTCCCTCTGAACATCAGGAAACACTTTTTAACTGTCAGAGTGACCAAGCACTGGCACACGTTGTGCAATCTCCATCCTTTGGAGATTCAAAACCCAAAGGGACAGTCCTGGACAACAAGCTCTAGCTGACCCTGCTTGAGAAGGTGGTTTGGACCAGATGGCTTCCAGAGGTGCCTCACAGACACAGACAATCTGTGATTCTGTGAAAATGGAAGGGAAGAAACCAGGAAAGTAATTCCCACAATTAGGAAACAAATAATTGAAAACTTTCCTATTTTTTTTTAAAGTACAACCCTATTTATCACAAGCCAAACAACAACATGAGTAAATAGGATGAAACTGGATTAACAGACTGCAGAACAACTGCTGTTGACATTGTAATTTCCCTGGGTCATGCTGACACCATTAAAAAGTCATCTATCCAGTCAAGGTTATAGAGATAAAATTCGAATACAAGCAAAAGACTGAGTGAAAAGGAAGCTTTGATCTCCCAAACTAAAGAGTAGGAATAGTCTTGTCAGAAAAACCTGTCAGATCTTAATATGAAAAAATGCAGATGTTGTGGGACTGACCACCCCCTGTGTGCCCTGTTCACCCCTGTGCTCCCTCTCTTCTCTCCAGAACAGCTAGGAGCAGGAAAGGTTAATTATATTTGCACAGGTCAGCCTCAAAGCTGCATCAAAGACACTGGGAGACATCCAGAAGGGTAAATTTGGCTGTTTGACCTGCATGATATTACTGCTGACAAGGCATGGAAGAGGGAAAACTCTCCTGGGCTTAGGAGAGCTTCATGGCACTGCAGTAGGAAGGTGGGTGCATCTTTGCAATGACTAATGTACCACAGTCCTGCAGCACAGCCAGGGCATGCTGTAGTTTTACCTCCACTGATGCTGAAAAACAACTAAACCAGATTAGAACTGTAGCTTTGCCTGTGTTGTAGGGTATTAGAGAGAACTTCTCTATCAGACTATCCCATCCTCCTCTCTGATCATGCTTGGCTAACCTCGATCTCTTCATGGGGAACTTGCACAACTGTGAATCAAAGAACACTTTATTGCAGTGTTAGTTATACTTACACTGGCAGAATTTAAGTGTAAATTGCCAAGGAATAAATGGAAACTCACCCCCTCCCTGTGTCTTGGTTTCTTCTCTGCACACTTTATATACAACACTACCTTAAGAAGACATAGACATACACACTATTTTTTTCTTTTTAAAAACAATAAACACAATAGATCATGTTCTTTAAAAACAACATATCAAGTTATTTCTCAAATATCACAAACATCTTCAAATAATACACTCTGAAGGACAAAACCATCAAATATCACCATGTCTTTATTCCACTAGCAAGACCTATGATTTTCCTTCTCTGCTTATTGTGCCAAGTATAACCACTAATGTTTAGGGGGAAAAAAAGTTGCTCCCTTCTTTTCAGTACTTTAAAAGATAATATAGGTCACCAAACACTGCAACATTAATTTATGATGGCAAAATGCTCTGGTTTCTTTTTGTCCACTAAAAGTGTAATTCAAAACACTGTGCTATAGTTATGTGTCATTCCTGGCTATATAACCACACTATTTCCAGACATGGCTAGAAAAATTATTTGCAATATTATGTGACCAGGTTACACTTCATCTATTTGATATAAATTGAATTCTGTGCTACAGGCTGACTTAAATGGGGCTCTAAACTTGTCTGTGGAATAGGATCCTGCTCTACCATAGTAAAAGATTTTTAAAAAGTAAAAAAATCCAAAAAAACCCACAACTTGGTAAAATGGACTTGAAAGAAAAAGGGAACAAAAAAGCTAAGAAACTCCTGTTTGAAGAATGTCATATCACAAAGTGCACAGGCAGCAAATGCCCCGTGGAGTAATGATGCCTAATCCTAGTGTGTATCCAAGAATATAGAGAAAAGGGAATTTTCTTGTAGCAGGTCCTCAGTCTGTGGAGAAATCACTAACAGTTTGTTTCAGGCGCTCGCTCATGCAGATATAAACTTGCCAGCTGCCTTGGAAGCTCTCTGAAGAAAGGCTCTAAATAATCATAAATCATTAATGAACCGAGTGACCTCATCTTTGGGTAACTAGAGAAGCTTAAACCCAACATGCTGTACGGGTAGAAAGTCTTCTAGTCAGCAGTGCCACGCACCAGTGGGTAGTCAACACAAGAGTATCCATCCTGATTGCAGATTCCTCTTGACAGGCTTTGTGTTTTTATCTCCACAACTACAGGTCGTGGGTGGCAAAAAGCAGAAGCTTCTGAGGACAAATGAGGTCACAGTTCAATAATTAAGAGCGGGAACCCTGCCTGATTTCTTTGTTCATCCAAGGATTCCCTGAAGTGAAACATTTAACAGATGTAAAAAGCATCTTGCTAACTTTAGGAACACAACGTTAGAGTTGTGTCTAAGCTGATAAATGATGTAAAACTGTAAATACAGACCACCAAGGTTCAACCTGTGGTGCGCAGCACCATCCTGGGGAGGATGGGGGCCAGGCATACAAACAGAAACTCTGCCTCAGAAACACCCAGCTCTCCCTGCCCCAGCAAGGGACGGACACTACCCCTCACACAATGCCATGGGAGGAGTTCAGTTTTTTGGGGCTCTGTCTTTTCAGCCCAAATCCCTCACCTTTCAACACCTATGACTGCAGCTGCTCCAGCCAAATACGCTCCCTGGCCCATTCACATGGAAGACACAGGAGGCAAAGGCTGCTGGAAAAAGCCAGGAAAAAGGGCAGCTGCTGGCACGAAGTTAGACAAGGAAAATGCCTCTTGCAGAGGGGTAAAGCTGCTACTACATGAAATAAGGATCACAGATCCAAAGTACCAGATCCAAGTCCCGTGAGATCAAGGTTATGCCATTTGACAGAGACTTTTGCAGTGCCTATAACAAAAATTTCAGTTACTCCAATTTTTTCCAAAAACTAGAGGTATCTTAATGTCCTCTTGAGGACAGCAGTCCTTTAAAGAGAATTTAAATGAGACAGGATGGTAATTGCAAGATCTCCCAATGAGGATGTTCAACATATAAACATCACCTCTGAGGGAAAAAAATCCCAAAGGCAAAGATTTCTGTGTGGGAAAAAAATGAGGTTTGTCCTCTGGCAGAGCAGAAGAGATGTGTCTGGTAAAGTTAACTAAATGAACCCATGCTGGACAATTCTTTGGGGCCAGCAGTTCTGTGACTTGATTTGCTACACTTTTTCCTCTCTGTAGAGAGAAATTACAGAAGGAGCACCTTCACCAGGCTAGAAAAGCAAAAGAACTCAGCTGAGTGTTGTTCCAGCAGCATGCAATGATTTCACCTGACAAATGGCCTCAGCTACCTTTACCGTACACATAATAACGTGTTTTCCAGGAAGTTATACAAGCAACTGAAGGATTGTATTTTTCCAACTTGTTCCAGCCAGTTTTTCAGTCTGTTCTAATACGACGGTTTCCCTCTGAAACTGTGATTGATGGTTACTGGCAGCCCAGTATCTCATACTGACGGGTGTTTCAGTTGCTGCCACATAAAGTTCACATCTATTTCTCTCATACTGTTGTGTCATTGCTTAGGCACAGAAGGGTCTGTGCTTCTCTCCCCTCTTGTAGTTCTGTTTTCTGGAAATCAGAAAGTGAGATTGCACAGACACTTGGCACTCTTTCCTGAAAGAAACCTATGTGCAAAAAGCTTAGTTGTCTAGATGAGATTAACATCACTTAGTGATAAATCAGTAATTCCATTCCTGAAGGGCTTGTAACCTTCTATATTTTCTCCCTCACATATAAAAAGGGAGAAGGCAGAAAATGAAGTGCTAAGTTCATTGGTTATTGGGAAACAAATAGTTTCCCTAATTTTTTCTGGTTATCCTAAGGATATAAAATATGGGATGTACTAATTTCAATAGATGGGAAGGGATAAGGAAAGGAAATAATTTGCTGTACTAAAGTTTTACAGTCTTCTATGAAATTCAAGGATATATCATTTTCTACTTAGGACTTTCAATGTTTGTTGTGTTCATTTAATAAAGCACTACATATAGTGAATGAGAAATTGCATGGGTATTTGCAAAAAACCAGTTCTGTAAAACTATAACAAGATCAAAAGACTCAAAGGAAGTAAAAAAAAAAAAAGTCACTTAAATCATCACTCTCTAGTTTACTCTCCTCTTGAAATGACCCACACTAAATACCATGGAACAATATTTCTTTCAATTCCATGACACTTACATGAATAAAATATATAACTTTTCCAGAAAGCATTTGACAATAAGAACAGTCTCTTATCAGTAGCAAAGTTCCTAAACCTTTTACTACAGGTGATAAGTCATACTCACTGTAAAACATATATGCATGAAAAATACATCTATTCACCCCCTCAGGCATATACATCCAACCAGTCTTCAGGTTTTTACAATACATTAAAGAAAGCTTCAAACATCAAAGACTTTTTTACTTACATTTCAAAATGTGATCTTATCAGAATATAAATAAAAACTCCCCAGCTTTAGTCAGCAGAATTAAATAAAACAGTTAATAGGGCATGAGACCTTTTACACAGCTTAAAACTAATTAATATCTATTTAAATATCAAATATTGACTTGAAAGAAATGACAGGTCTACTAGAAATACTATCTTTTTTCCTATGCCATCTATTCAGGGACATATCTTGGAACACATCTGAAAAATGCTAGTTTGATATTCATAGTTTTGTTGAATTAAAAAGAAGAATAAATAAGAAATAATTTTAAAATCTTCTTCCTCCTCCCCATACTGTAAGGCCTTCCTGCTACATTTTTTTAATATCAAGAAAATGCATGTAGAATTTTATATAGTTGTTCAAAAAGTCATATTTTGGTAATTGTAGTGGGCTACAATTTCAGTTCCTAGAAAAGATGAATGTGTGCTGCTTATTATTCTGTGTCATGCTGTTTCTTCACTTAAATGGTTCTGTCTCCCAGCAAAGTAAAGCAAGAGATGAATATCTTTACTCTGTTTATTTTCAAATTGGAAAATGTATTTTTTGCAGAAGCTATTCTTACAAAAAGAAATATATATTATATGTAAAAGCCCTTTTAAAAAGCAAACAATTGTAAAATTAGTTCTTTATTTTATTAGGAACTTAGTAATAGGATCTATATCACAACATTTAAAGGATTCTACAGTATGCTTTATTTAATCACAAATTATCAGAAAAATCTCCTGGATTAGGTATGCTGTGAACACTACACATTCCATCAAGTCAGTGACATTTTAAAGCAGTTCAGATATCCCTTTCCAGGTATGGTTGGTGGTGCCATCAGCACCTCCAGTGTGACAGACAGAAAAATGTATGAAGTGAAAGAAAGGCAGCTGTGAAAGTACAGCACAACAAAGCAGTGTGCATTTGTCTTTGCCTTTTGCATTTTTGGGACACTGAATAAGGGTTCACTCCTGCAGATATTTTCACTCACCTGGAAACCTTCTCTCTCCACATTAAAAGATGTATGGATTAGGAAGCTTTCCTATGCTTTTAATTTCTTAGGCTGCTGTTGCTCTAATGATATGGTTTGTATACTCTTCTGAATAAGCATTAAGTCTTTTTCTGAGTTTGAGAAGCATCCATTATGTTTTTGAAATTGCTATCCCAGCAGCAAGAAGTTGTGACAAGCCTGTGGACCAGTGTTATGTTTCTCATCCTTTTCCTCAACATCCTTAAAAGGGCACCTCTACCAATGAGATGGTAGAAGGTAAACATGTCAATTGCCACAGCAGACACACTTAAATCTGCTCACTTCCTCTTCATGAGAAAGTGTTGAGAGTAGGAAAACAGGCAGGAATTTGAAAGAAAACCCATCCAAGTAGCATGTCCTGAAGGGAGAAGAAAGGAGATGGAAACAAAGACTGCTGTGATATTTCCATGGACACTGTGTGAGTACTCTGCCAGATACTTCCAGCAACACAACAAACCAAGACCACAGCTTCTCTGGAGGAGCAGGTTCTCCTGGTAGAGCGCAGGGAACCTGCAAAAGCCCACCATCAGCTCAGTTGCAGTCTCCACCATTACATAGTTAAGGCACATTCTGTAGAGTATGCTGTACAACAAATGCTTATTTCATCTCATAATTTCCTTATATCAGGATGATTTTTATGTAATTAGGTACCAAGACAAAAAAAACTTGAATGCTTTGAAATGTGTATTTGATGTCTGTTTGTATATGAGATAAGCCTGGGAAGAAGGGGTTGGGAAATGGTATTTTCTCCCTCTGTCCTGTTGGGAGGAAGGGAGAGAGTAGCTGGGTGGGCAGCTGGCAGAAGTCAACCCACCACAGTCTTTTATTGGCAGGCAAAAGGTTCTTAACCACCAAGGAATTATTCCAAGTTTAGATTCACTTTTAGTTGTGCTTTTTTTAAACCCAGAGATTCCAACTCTCATAAGACTTTCAGTGCACTGACCTCGTATTTTTTTCTCTTAATTTCTCCCCTTTTCTGAGAGCAAGGTAAATATGGCCAAATGAAAGTTATATTGAGCACTAAAAAGGACCCAATTACGAACCATTTTTCCAGATTTTTAGAAAGTTTGGTGTTTATGGTAGTGGTATGTTGTGACATTAGAAAATAAAAACTGTTTCAATTACTTCCTGCATTCTTTCACTTCAGTATTTTAGATACTGCCCAGTGATAAATATCTTCTCAATGGTGCTGGAAAGACCATGACACTCACTAGGAATTAAGAAATCCAGCTGATGTGAGTAGTTAGATTGGAGAGAACTCCATAGGAAGTACAAACAACTGAGCAGGGAGAGAAAACTAAAGTGACCTGAATGCCAGCTACAGAAGCTGCATGAATATACCAACAGCAGGGAACACAGGGACCTGCTATGGCAACAAAAGCAGGTGAGCAGATAGAACACCAGTGCTGACACCCCACTGCCAGCAGATGAATCATTTGGCTATAATTGGGAATGCTCTTTTCAACAGCTATTTTTAAATAAAATGTCTAAGAAGCTTTCACAAGATTTTGCATGCTTTATTTCAGTTTCCAAGAAGTACCAAAATACTACCAGAAATTTTGGTCCCAGAATACTGCTGCCAGGATCTCAGAATAGAATGAAAATTTACATAAAAGCATGGAGTGAATGTTTCCAGCTTATTCTATCTTTGGTCTAGGTTCAATGAGCCTAAATAACCAGTCTAGCATGCATGCCTAAGGCAAATACAACTTCCAATCTTTAATAAATCCATCTGCCCTTGATATTAAAAAAAAAAATTCCCTATGCTAGAAGGAGTGAATCTTGGAAAATACTCAAAATGTTACCAAAAGATAGCATGAAAAGAACAAAAGTTCATTTGTTTGCAACAAAAAACAAACAAATCTGAAAAATTCTAAGTTTCAGTAGTAACAGAGGCAGTTTAAAAAATAGATTTGATCACAACAAAAACATGCTTTTCCCCCATCAGTCAGTGTGACCATTTACCACTTAGAAGTAAAAGCCTAAGAATTGGTCCACAGCTTACTGTACACTAAACCAGATAATAGTGTTTGAAAAAGGAAAAAAAAAAAAAAACAGGAAAAAAAAGGAAGGAAATAAGGCAAGAAAAAGTGAAATAGTTGTTTATATAAAAAGCATCATACATTCCTACTGACAAATGCTATAGTCACGTCAAGACTAAAGGTTACAGAACTGTATTCATCCAACATATTCTACTGCATTAGTTTTCTTTGGAGCCAAAAATACTTCACATTAAATTGTGCTACATTCTGTAAAATTGTAGAAATATTTTCCTGGTTTGGTTTGAGTGGAACCAGTGAGTTTGCTTCAGTGTGATAGTCATGGCCAGGAAAGGCTCTCCTGGCTTGCTCAGTTGAAGCAAAATCATCACAATTCCCTCTACTCAACTTGACGGTACTAACCTTCCTTATATTATAAAAAAGGGACACATCTAGAAGGCTTGAAAGTTCTTCTTTTACAAAATGAGCGTGACACAGGTAATGGCAGTAGGATCTGCCCTACACTGAAGACATCTGGGACTTCTCCATTTATTATAGCAATTTGTTTCACAGTTCTTATGTGATCTTCCTCCTGGACACCCTTGTGAGTACTCCAGAAGCTATGATATGTCAACCCTTGTCTTCCAAGACCCAAACAAATAAATAACAAACCATGTCACAGTGACTGAATATATTATTGTATCAAAAATGCTGGGATCAAGCTCTTCCAGGTAAGTACCAGCATATTCCTTGTAGACTTAGGCTTTTCTGTTGCACTTTAATAGGTAAATAACTAGAATACAAGGAATTGGAAGAGGGTGCCAAACTTACTTAAATTTAACAGCTCTTGGAGTAACTGGTACAGAAGCTTAGTACATTTCTATAGAAATGCTATTAAATTATTAGATTTCTCTTATTAGGAAGAGAGGACACTTCACTGAATTACATTTTGATCAAGAAAATGACAGATTTTTCAATTATACTACAAAGACAAAACTTTCTTGCCAGCTAATCAGTTGCACAGGGTCTAGTTGGAGGCCTGTCACTTCAAGTGTTCCCCAAGCTATCCATCAATGACTTGGATGAAGGGGGAGATGCCTCCTCAGCAAATTTGCTGATGACACAAAGCTGGGAGGAGCAGCCAATCCCCCAGAGTGCTGTGCAGCCCCTCAGAAGGGCCTTGACAGGCTGGAGAGATGGACAGAAAGGAAATTCAGTGAGGGTACAGGGTCCTGCACCTGGGGAGGAACAACCCCATGCACCAGCAAAGGCTGGGGATTGATCTGCTGGAGAGAAGCTCTGTGGAAAAGGATCTCTGGGTCCTGGTGGACAACGAGCTCTCCATGAGCCAGCAATGTGCCCATGTGGATGATGGTGTCCTGGGGTGCATTAGGAAGAGCATTGCCAGCAGGCTGAGGGAGGTGATCCTGCCCCTCTACTCATCCCTGGTGAGGCCACATCAGGAGTGCTGTGTCCAGCTCTGGGCTCCTCAGGACAAGAGAGACACGGAGCTCCTGGAGCAGGTTCAGTGGAGGGCAAGGAAGATGAGTAAGGGATTGGAGTATCTCTGTTATGAAGAAAGGCCAAGGGAACAAGGCCTATTCATCCTGAAAAGGAGATGACTGAGAAGGGAACCCATCAATGTATATAAGTGTCTGAAGGGAGGGTATCAGAGTATGGATCCAGGCTCTTCTCAGCAATGCCAAGCAATGGGAAAGAGGCAATAGGTAGAAACAGATGCACAGCAAGTTCCACCAGAAGAGGAAGTACTTTTTTACAGTGTGGGTGACCAAGCACTGGAACAGATTGTCCAGAGACGCAGTGGAGTCTCCCTGACTGGAGATACTCAGGAACCATCTAGACTGAATCCTGTGCCCTAGGATGATCCTGCTTGAGCAGAGGGGTTGGACCACACAATGGACTGTGGTGGTTCCTTCCAACCTGACCCATTCTGTGATTTTATAAGGAAGTTTCTTCCTACAGGGTCAAGTGTTTTACTTCAGTCAAAGTCAATCATCACTGAATGGCCACTTAGCTCTAAACTCATCTTCAGTACTTGATAAAGGTTTTTAATTCCTCATAGGAAGAGAGCCTGCCATGGTTTAAGTATACTTGTGAAAAGAGGTATTTATTGATAGCATACAAAGGTAAAATGTCACAAAGATATATTGAACCTGGAGCATAGTAAGATTTCTGATTTGAAGAAAAATGGTGAAATAGCATGAGTTCTAGGGACAGGCAGATCCTCAGGTGACAAATCCTACCCTCCACCCAGCAGTCCTGAGAGCTAGACCTTGCTAATTGTAACAGCACAAAATAACCCTCTCTGCTGTGCTCAGGGTCTATACACATATTACAAGATTTTTCACTAATAACTCAACCTGCATCAAAAGAAAAGAGGAAGAAATGCAGATGTATGCATTCGAAGTACTCGCACAGTCCAGGTAGGGGCTGAGTTGAGCAAGTCCATTGCTGTAGTTAATTTGTGAGAGCTGTATTTATGCCTTAACAGCATGAGTGATTAGTTTAAACCTTTTGTTGGTTAGAAAAAGCTAAAAAACAATCTCTCAAATGCTTCCAGAAATTGTTATAAAAGAGAAATCAATCAAAATGTTCACATAAACAAGGTTCACAGCTGTAGCTTTTAACTGAATGAGAAACCGTTCCCTAAGGTGTCTTTAATTTATAAATTGTACCCTCCTGGTTGTATGGAATATCTTCTCTAGGCATGAAGTTATTAATGGAGACAGAACTTTGAAGAAGTGCTTTAGAAAGCTTTCTTGCCCCTGGAGACTTGTCCCAAGGGATTACACCAACCAAATGCATTAAGGAAGCAGCCAAGTACTCTTCAAATGCAACCTCCATATTTCCAAAGAATTCAGCTGCAGCCAGCTTACTTTAGCTCATGTTTGTTGTGCCAGAAAAACTTTGTCTCCTTGCCAGAATTAGCCACCTAATTTTGGAAAGTTCACCACATAAACAAAGGGAACCAGAGAAACTGCAAAGGAGGTGTTATCACCTCTATTCAACAATACCAGGCTGTGATAGATCCTTTCTCACCAAATTACTGTAGCTTTGCACAGAATTTTAATTTGGAAGCAGCTATTTGGATCCTGTGGGCAAGTAAGATTTAGAATTGTAAATCCATGAAACCCTGGACAAATCTCAGATGTCGGCAAGCTACAAGGAAATGTCTTCTCTTGTCTAAGACTAGTCTTGTTAGATATTTTTTATTGTTTTACCTTGCAAAAATACAAAATATAGATGCCTTCTGGGGTCTAATGAAATAACTGTAATCGAGGGTAATAACACACAAGCATATAATTGTGACTCCTAAACCTAAATCATTATAATGTAAGCCAATTATTGGCTATTTTGACAAATGGTGATTGTTCAATCTTCTTTCTTTCACTTCTCCCTCAGGACCTGCTCACTCCAAACCTGGCAGACTCAATGCCTTTCCTTCACTGGAGTATGATCCAAAGGGTAGGCAACCTTCAGCACAGGGATGGCAACAAGCCATGGGACAAGAAGAGTGGAGCCCAGAGAGGAAACCAAGAAAATCCTACTTTTTAAAATATTTTCCTGCCTTACCTCCAAATCAACACAAGGCAAAAAAACAAAACAAAACAAAACAAAACAAAACAAAACAAAACAAAACAAAAAAAACCCCCAAAAAACTTAATTATGGACTTTTGCTGCTATTTCTTACCAGAAAAGTGAGGCAAAGAAATGAGCTATTCCATGGACAGAGTCAAGGGAACACAACAAGGATGTGCAGGTCAGGAGCTGGGTTTGAAAAGAACAGAAAGGAGCCTTACATCTAGGCAATGAAAATCTCTGTGGAGGAGCAGTACTGTCCAGAGCTACATCACACAAATCCCTAGTGACCTGAGTAAAGTAGGGCTCTAGCATCAAAAGTACTTGTTTTAAAAGCGTTCATTTTTTCTTCATTATTCAGCATGCTACTCATGTATCACTGGCTACAAAGAATTCAATCTGGAGAGAATTATTACATTTTCCAGATCTGCTTGTTCTGAATGTTTGTTTGCCCACAGAGCTGTCCTCACAAAAATCATTATTCTTGAACAGTTATGTGAGAACATTTTAACGACAGTCTTGGTAGCAAAACACCATTAAAATATTTTGCATATTAAGTACCCTCTGAAAAAGGTCTGCAAGGTGTAGGAAGCACATCTGAATGCCAGAGCACAAAGCAATATTGGGAGAAAGCTCTGCTGAGATCTCTCTGCTCCAGTGTAGCCCATGCACAGATCCACTTACACATTAAGAGAGGTTTGAGGATGCACCTGCTGATGTTCTCTCTAGAGAATATCACAAGCAGAATCTAGTAAATACTAAATGAATATTCACAAACTGTGATGTTCAGATATGGAAATGTAATGAGGCTTTAGCTATTTCTTTTGTGAAGACAGTAGAAAAGAAAGATCCATGACATTGTGTCATGCCTCCTATAACATTTGAAGTCTGGACTCTAGAGCAAGTAGAATTTTCATTTCTTCAGCATTTAAAAAAAGGAGAAACCTCCTCCCTGTACCCAGATTTAATTCCCCATGAGTGAGAAGCCAGTCTCTTCTGAAACAGTACAAAATAACCCTCAGGAGAGAACAGGTTTGGTGAAAAGGTCAACCAGGAGAAGCAAAGTTGCACAAAACCTTCTTGTCATGACAGATTGTGCAAAATTAACCACAGACCTATCAGGACAGAAACGGCCAGACTTCCAGGAGGAAACAAAACCTGTTTGAGACTTGGACCCAGTGTACAGACACAGTTCAGTTACAATAACCAAGTTCTGCACTGGCCCTTCTTTATTCTGAGATTAAGAAGAGCTAACATTCAACTAGGTTTTTATTTTATATGGAGGGTTTTGTTTGTTTGTTTGTTTGTTTGTTTGTTTTTAAACACTCCAACTTAGATCTCTATTTCATTCTGAAAACTGTCTCCTGAAAACTGGTGGGAAAGGAAGGTCAAGGGCAAGAAGCATGACATTAGAGGTAAAATTTCTATATCTGACCATAATAGATGAACCCTTCTCTGCTTTCTGATCCAAATCTTTCTCAAAACACTGTTGCTAAAATACCTACCATTCGACTATTTTCATAAGTGTTTTAATTTTGACTTATTCTAAGTTTTAAGAAAGAGTAATTAACTTTTTCATTCAAAACCTTTCCCAAGAGTTTCTGTTGCCTTCATCTCCAGAGGTTACAAACTCATCTTGGCAGATGATATTATCAATGTTCCTTATTAAGGCCAGTAGCAAGATACTTCTGTCACCTCATCCTGAAATAATATTAGCTGTCATGACAAGGGTACCTGGAAACAGCTCTTCAGGCAGAAATCCCCAAATGTATTTACAATGGAAAGGATTTAGCACAAGCACGTTCATCTTCTTTACTGGAAATAAAATAGGAATAGCAGCACTTAAAGACAATCTGTAAGGGTATTTAAACAAGAATAGCTCCTCAGTGCAATAAATACTTCATGCTCCCATGAGCTACAAATCAGTTGCAGCCCACTGAACCATCTGCTCTCACAACAGCTTCTAGCCTGCTTCTCTCACTGCAGTGAAGTGTGGGTTGTGCTGCTCCCAAAAAGGATTTGGATTGAGCTAGATCAGATAGGGAGAGTCCTAAGTGGCTGGTACATTTAAAACTGTCATAAATTTCATGTCATATACTTGACAAATTACCATGTCCTGTAATCGGAATTACCAAAGTGGAAAAGATGGCAGGTAAATGGTTAAGAGGGTATTTGTGGGTTCCTCTAAATCTTACAATGATAAAGTCAGTTCTTGCAACTGAAATAAACTGTCCTACTGTCTTCATTCCTGACGTGATCTTGCACAGCTTGGGCAAGAACAGGGTTCTTATTCCATTCACATCTGAGATAAGACGGCAGGAAATGTGACACAAAAACGTCATTGTGCCAAGCTGTAGGGAGGATCCAGCTGCTCCCAGCTTTCATGAAGCCTAGCAGAGACCTAACCAAGCTTTGTGACACTACAAGGCACTGACATGCTTTTCCTTGCATGCTTTTTTCCATGACCTTCTGAGGAAGGTCATGGCCAAGAATTCTCCCCAGATGTGACATTGGCAACTGCTGCAAAATGCTGTTTAATGGGTGATAAAATCCCCTGGAAAGCTGCCTGTGGGAACAGGGTCCAACCTTATGCACCTCTGTGTGGCTCCTCTGGATGAGAAGTTCATTGCTGTGCCTTAACACTGCTGGTGTGAGATGCTGAATGGTAAGGGACCTGAGGGGATCAGGGTGTATAACCTGACAGAGGCAGGAAGGCAGGACAGCAGTCAAGACAGCACAAGAAGTATGTGGACAAAATTCTTGTGGTCCTCAATATCCAGCTAAGTATAAAAGGAACTTAGGTACTGTCCCAAAACTTTCTTGAAGTCAGAAAAGTTGGGGAAATTTGTTTCAGATTAGCTTGTGTAAACAACTAAAACATCTCAAAAATAGCTAAAACATCAGAAAAATTGTTCAAATTTATTACAACTTAGTTATAATTACAAGACAGATACTGGCCTCCACTAGATGCTTTGCTGCCTCATAGTGAAGTTGCTAGACTTCTGATGGGTACAGACTTCAGCCTGTTATTTCTCCTCTACACTTCAGACACCCTCTGATCCTCTGGTGCCTGAAGGATCCATTATCAAGACAGAATTAGACCAACAAACTTGACCCTTTAACATTAAATATTAAAAGTGTACTAGAGTGCCACCTTAGATGCCTTCAATGCTATAAATAGATTATTTTGCACAAGAAGGGCTGGACATTTCCACAAGAAACCATTTCTAGGGGCATCGATGTTTTCTTCTGCCATATTGACAATCACCAAAGACTCAGGACTTCCTCCTAGGTCAAATCAAATATTTTTTATGAGTCAGAAAGCTGCAATTCTAGCAGAGCAACATGCAAATAAAACCAGAACAAGTATCATTAATGGCTCCATTTCAGTGCATAACAGAGAAAATAATATCTGTTATTAAGGTGCTGAATTTTTGATTATCTCTACACTATGAAGTTTTCCAGTTCTAGGAAGAAATAATAACATCTGTTCTCTAGGCTGTTAATCTTGAAACAGCTAAAGCTTAGTCTCACAGCAGTACTAATTTTGGAGCAAGAATGGGACAAAAACTGTATTTCCCAAGAGTTTCACCCAATATTTTCAATCATCTACATATAGTTTGATATTAGGAAAATAAGTGCACTCTTAAAGAAGATTTTTAAGTACCCTGATGACTAACACCAGAAAAAAAAAATTTGAAGATCAGGAAAATAAAATTTCAAAACAGCAAGGTCATTTAGGAATATTGAATAGCTTAACTTAACTGTTTGACCAGAAGATATCAGAAGAAACTACACCTCAATCTTCACACCTTAGAATGGTAATAGGGATTTTTGCTTCTTGATAAACTCCTCATTTGGCTGACTCATTAAAATTGAAATCTACACCACCACTTTCTACAGACAGTAAGAAGAATATGCTTCAGGCATCTTTTTTTTAATACATTATTCTGTTTCTATACCAATGCCTAGCAAATGTTAGTACTCACAAACCTATCTTCATCTTGAATCACTTACTAATATCTCTTTTTTTAAGACAGAACAGTGTTCCCAATAGTGGTCCCTGAGCAATAGGCTTCTGATGGTATCTGTGGCCAAAGAAAATTGATGACAGCAAGTAAAGGAATGTAAAGCACATTTAGAAATACTGAGCTGCTTTGCTCATGAGCTACTGGACCACAGCACTTTTCTATGTCTGTGTCAGTATTTCAGACTTTTCAATTAAACAGTTGTTGTTTTACAATATTACAAATTTTCCCCTGCACAAACAATCTGAAAAGTGAAATGCCAGTTACTGTCCTGATTACCTGCCTCATCACAGCCTGCTGGACACAAGGACATATTATTTAGCATTCAATACAGTACCTTAAAATACTCTATTGCAGCTCTCTCACTTTCTAAAATTCTTTAAAAAAATATTTCTGTAGTAGATCTTCATATAACAGCATGTAACTCTGATGTGACAGATTTCTGCTTTTCTACTTAAAGCAATCTACTGTGATGGAAAGAAAAAGACACTCAGATTCTTCTGGACCTTTTGATGTCTGAGAGGTTGGTATAGCTGGGCAAATAGCAGTAATGGAACTCTACATTAAAATTCAGATAAAATACTGTGCTTTTTTCCAAGCAGTGAGCTGGTTATGCAGTCTATTTGTTTTTCATGCATCCAATTTCATTCTCATTTGCACTCTTGAGCAAGTACACTTTGCACATTACCTGTGATATCTGTAAAGTCTCAGAGCAAACCAAGCTGAACCCATGTCTGGTACAATGAACAACCCTTTAAAAGAGCAATGCATTTTCATTTAATCTCAGGATTCTAAATGTTGTGAGGTAAGCATATTTGATATATTTCTGCTGTTGCAATGAACAAACTATGGGAAACTTTCAGCTATTCAGCTACATCTACTATGGACAGAGGCTGAACACCCCAAGGAGAGGGGGGAAAATTGGAAAACTGGGATCCAGAAATTGGGGGTGAACCAAAACCCTGGATCAAACTTCAACTTTCATTTAAGCAGGTCCTTTTAGTTGAGAGTTTTATTTGTTAATCTGTGTTGAAACAGCCATTGACAGGACACCTTCTCAAGTGACAGACACTATATTTTAAAAGAGAAAGAAATAAAAATCAAATGCCAGAGGAACAGATTCTTAGTTGAGTGGGTGGCAGCACACGGGCACACAAGCCACTGCTTTGGAAGGGAACAGAGTGATCTTGTGGTAGCTAAAGATGTTCTGCTTACATATGTTGTCATGAGCAGTGAGAACATACAGGATTTATCTTCAGATTTGGGTGGCATTTCAACTGCCATGTTCTCCCAGCTCTAAACACATCTGCTGAGCACAACATCCAGGTTAGCAGCAGTCCAGAGTCAGTTACGAAACTCCAACCTGGCCACACCACTAATCCTTAAATTACAGGAAAGGATTACTAGCCATGATTAAGCATTTAAAAGGTGAGGCAGCAAGAAAGGAAGCAAATCTAATCCTCACATTAGCAGCCTAATTATTTTTAGGAGAATGCATCCTTATGCTCCTACATGGAGACACCCTCTCCCACCCTACAAGGAGATACATTAGCATGCCCATATGTTTTGAAGGCTTGTCAGCTGAGGCACAGAGCTGCTGCTTTGGCTTCTGGAACAGAATACCTCCCTGCCAGCCAAAATCTTTGTGTATGTGTCTGTTCTGTACTACACAGTGGGACAACGGCACAGAACCCCAGATTCTGTAAAGTGGTAAAACTTAAGCAAACAGAGAATGGCAGAGAGGTTCTAGAAACACATCAGAGAGGTAGAAGCCCTAAAAGAAAAGTTAATTTAAGATAATGAGCAGCTTGAATGAGAACTAGTATGTATCAACTGGACGTGGGGAAAATGTCAAATCCACAAAACTTCCTGCCTTCTACCCCACCACCAGAATATAAAACTATAAGAATACATGGAAGCAAAATATTTGTAAACAGTTTGAAAACTGGGGTGAGATGAGCTCATGAAAGAAATGCATGTCATAGTTGCCCATCACAGGAGTGCACTGCAACTCAAAGGCTAGGGAAGGTAAAATGCCAAATTACTTGTACATAGCACCATGAAAATTGTGTATTGAAAACATAAAAATTGAAAAAAAGAAACAAACCAATGAACCAGGCAGAAAATACAAGTATAAGCATTCTTTAGCAAAGCTGGAATTTGAGCAGCATTCTAAATCAACCACATTATCCCAGCTACAATGAATAAACACATGTTATTTTCTTGGCAAAAACTCCAAGAGTGGCAAAGCAGTGGCTCGTGATGACAGTATTATAGTAAGGCAAATGGCTGAAACTTCTCTGTATGTAGCAACCAAATACCTTTCTGAGCAGGAAGAGAAACCCCTCTGCAGTTGACCTTTCTGTCTTTTTTCTTTTACCATTTACTGCTTAACACTAAAACAATCCATATTCTGCAGGTACTTGCTGAACTGTAAGACATTTAAGGCTTAGTCTTTTTCTGACTCTTATTTTGAGCCTTGAAGTAATTTATTCAGACAGTTTTTTTGTTCTTCCATTACCATCTAGGCTAAGCAACAGGATTCTTAACTCCTCCTGCAGATCTGGCTTAGGCAAAAGCAGGATCTTCCCATCTCCTAGGGCTCTATATCAAGCCAGTATATCATTCCCTATAACACTCTGTTATTTGCTGCAATAATATAAAAGAGAGCAAATGCATGCAGGGGAAAGAATTTAACAGGGTACAGTCATCACATGCAAATTCTATATTCTTCTCTATTTGTTTGAAGGCTAGAAAGGCAAGCTATTTTAAAGTGATAATTGACTTCTATTTCAGCCCTGTAAAGAAAAGAAATGTCATCCTCTCTGGGTAATTAATTGCATTACATATTCCCATACACCCACATGCGTTTGGAGCAGGAAAACACAACTCTCTGACAGCTACACTGGCCTAAAAAATAAAAACCCAACAGAAACATTTAGATATTTCAGATCATCCAAATGAAATTAAACCCTAATTTTACTGACTAGTACTGGGGGCATTAACCTCTAACTAATACTTTTCTTTCTAGAAATTTATCAATTCATAGAGCTCAGTCCTTCAATGTCATAGAGGTCCCTACACTTCAGGTAAGAGGAATATCAGCTGTTCTCTGTTTTGGGGGATTGCTGTCTCCAGTTCACTTGAAAGTAGTGCTCAGGAGCAAATGAAACAGAGTTCTTCAAATCCAGACTGAAGCACATCTTAACATTTCTTATGGTTAGAAAACAAGGATTGAAAATAGAAATATCAGTTAAAACATAAGCAAATAAACTATGATGTCAGCTGTTGTTACAAAGATGAACTGTCATCCCATGTCTCTTCTTCTTCCTTAATTTTTTGAAGTGGGTAGAATTTGAATACCAAGCAAATTTTAGTAGGAGTAGATGTTGCTTAGGGGTAGATGTTACCACCATTTTCCTTTTCTCTGGGTGAAAGGTCAGACTGCCTTTTCTCAGGCTCTAAGTCCAACTTCCAACTTACTTCCTTTTGAACCATGACACATTTAGAAAGACACCCTGGCTAAATATAATTTTAAAAGACAGTTAATTTACCACATTGAAATATAAGTTAAAATGTGGTTCTTGAGGCAGTCTATGGAAAATACATGATCCTCCACAGCTGTTGCTATCCTGCCTTCACACAATGATGCTATCCAGTGGAGCCAGCTCCAAAGAGAAAGACTTGGAAAGGCCACAACCCTGGAAGCACTCACACATGGTAGCCTTTGTCCTCCCACTTGTTGCTTCCCACTCCCTCCAAGAGCCTCAGGTTCCTGCAAGTGCAAGAAGCAGCTCATCTGGCTGTTGAGGAGCAGAAGAGCAAAAGGGCATTAAATCCTCCAGGCTGTTTCTTTCCACTTTGTGCACAGACCCAATCTATCCTTTTCTTCCTGTAGAGTCAGTGGCAAATGGCTGTGGGCTCTCCCTAGCCAAATTTGCAAGCCCCCAAAACATGCTGTAAGACTTATGTCGACAAGCAGCAGCATCTAAACTTAGCTCTAACACTACTTCTTCACAATTCTTTCCTTCTATAAATCAAGATAATGCAGGCCTTGTTATTTGAATGAAAATGTTAAAGCCAAAAAGCATGCTAAAATTTCATACAACAAATCAATCTTTCCTTCAAGGAAAGACATCCAATCTCTGACCTCATCATTTTGCAGCCAGACTTAAGAGGATATCATGGATACAGGTGGAATTCATCAGAGCTGGACCCCATTCTAGGCAATACCAACACAGCACATCAGTGCTACTGCCCAGCCTCTTTCACTGAATCTCTGTGCTGTGTTTCCTAGGTCAGCTGTGGAATAGAACACACTTTGCTTGCCTAAAGAGATCTCTCATGCCAGCTAATATATATAGACAGCCCCTCCTCTAATTTTTGGATGTCTGTACCCCATCTGATGAGAATGAAATCAAACACTAAGAACAAGAAAGATATTAAAATTCTCTGTTCCAATATGAGGGTGAGGCCCACAGAATTACATTTGCTAATAAGAGATAGAGATATATGTTGCTGCTCAGAGACATCAGTGCTTTGGGGAAAATTGTAACACACAAAAGATGCTCAATGCTCAACACAAAGGGTACAGCACAGTGTAAAACAAGTGCCCCAAGAAGCTGGAAAGAAAGCTGTCACCGAGGCAGATGCATTTATAAGATACATTTAGAAAATGTATCTCAGGAGACAGATTTATGTAGATTGAAAGTATCCAATTTGAATCAAAAGTGTCAGATCTGAACAGAAGCCCAAGACTTGAAGTGATACTTGTTCACTCATCTATGTATTATTTTATATTTGCTGCAACTGAAACAAATTGCTAAGCCTCCACCAGAGCAGAACTGGATGAGAGCTCTAAGGCATTCTAGGACAGAATAACAAGGATCAAAGCATCACATTTAGAGATACAATGATTGTCACTTGTCTAAAATCATCTGTAAGTGTAGCCTGGTGAGCAAATGAATGCAGACCAGGAAAAGGAAACAGAAACAGGGAATGTTTATGATTCACTTAGTTGTTGGCCACAATTGGTTTATTATGCCTTTTATATAACCCCACAAACTGTAAGGGCAGAGTTACATGAAGGCATAATCTTTATTTGTCTATTTCTACTTAAGAAAAAAAACACTAATATTTCATATTTATTTAAATACCCAGTTAATTATTGCTATACAATATCCCTATCCAAATGCACCCTCATTTAGATGAAATTTTTGTTGCTGTTGTTCATAATGTTCCTTTTAAGCAGCAGTCATTTCCATGCGGTCTTAGCCTAAACAGCTTCTCTGGAAGATAGCCCAATTAAGCAGATTTTCTTATTAAGCATGCCCCAGTTAAGTGATGTACATCACTATCAGCTCTGATCCTTTATGATTTTTACATACTGAGCCGAGCACAGGGCACATTTTACATTGTTTTCAAGCTAGTCTGTCCTTGCACAAAAAGAATATGTTTACATTCATTTTAACAAAACAACATCAAAGGTGCGAAATCTAACCTAAATAGGAAGACTTTTACTTATTCCTGTGGAGGTTTTTTTTGATGAAACTACCCAGTTTCCTTCTTAAGTATTTTACTGAAGTGAGTCTCTGAAGAGAAACTGACTTCTGACATCCCTGCACTCTCATCAGCACATCTCTGTGAAAGTGGGAAGGGGCTCTCTTTCCCTGGGCATCTGGAAATCACCTTTATAACTCACTCTGTGCTCCAGCACTACATAAAACTTCTTCATATTTAATTTAATCAAGTTAATTGCTTTAAATTAATTACTTCTTATTTTCCTGTGGGAAAGAGAAAATCAATGACGGCCTCACAGTCATTTCCTAAGGTTATATTCCTAGCACTTGGCAAGGAATCTGAAAAAAGTGTTGGACACATGTCTTATTTTCACAAGAAGATTACAGTTAAATCAACAACCCTTGTACGTTATATTAGGTTAGAATACCAGTCCTTCTGCAGCAATGAAATGAAAAATAAATGCTGAAAAGATAATCTACTTAAAGGCTATCACATCCTTTAAAGAGTGTTTAGGTGTGTCCTGAGCTTTCCACAATACTGACCTAAAGTCCTTATGTGTTGTTTCAGTACCAAATGTGATTTTCTAAATCAACGGCAGTCAAACAACTGGGATCATTTTGAAATCCACATTTTTTTAAAATTTTTTTTAATGAGTGTTAGAAATACTAAATAAGTTATTATTTCCATAACATAATACTAAAGAAGTTAGTACTTCCACAACATAATACTAAAGAAGTTAGTATTTCCACAAACAATTTTCTGATTTGATTTTTCCATCAATTGCAAACAAAATGGTACCAGGGAAGAAAACCTGACTGTCACTATGAATTGTTGTTTTCTGAAGTGTGCAGTAATTTTCAATTATTGGAAATCCATCATTATGTTGATATATTAGTCCAGTTTTCTCACTTTATCATAATAGTTTAAATTTTAATTCCAAATATTATTTTTGAGTTTGAAAAGATGCAGCCCTTGTGCCAAAAAGATAAATGAATTACTTTTGTACCATCAGAGGTTGAAACACAACCATCTGGTCCACCAAAATTGGTCCGAATTTTCCAGTATTTTTTAAATGGCACATGCTGAGAAAAAGCCTGCTCCAACTGAAGTAAGTGGCACAACGCCCACTAATTTATATAAAGCCAGGATTTCTTCCAACGTGTCCTAGTGAGAACACTTTGCTTTTCTGGACTATGCACAGATTCTGTACTGGCTACAACTGTGTTGGCTGGGTGAGAGCTTTTTGGGGTTTTTTTCTCTCCACAGAAACAATAAAATCAATTTGTGAAGAAATATTCAAGGTGGAGAGAAACACTGGCAAAGCAGCATGTTTTCTTGCTGTTGTCTGAATAGCAGGAGATGGAGGAATATTCCCCTGAAGGTACAGGGAAAGGAACACACATTTCTCAGTTTTTGTCAAGTCCAAAGTACTGACAAAACACGGAGAAATATATTCATATATGTAATACAGTATCTCATTGACTATCAACAATGTGTGAATTTCAGGTTTCCTGAACTGGACAACCACTGTACCACACTTCTGGTAATATACTTATTTTAAAATGAACACAGAGAGACCCACATCTCACCAAAAGTTAACAGTTTATGAAAGAAAATTATATATTCTGGAGTAAGGCAGTGATATTTTTAGAAGAAATACACTGCTAAAGAGTAATACCTGCAGTTGTTTCACGTAATTTAATTCTGGCTTTACTTTATTTACAGAGAAAATGCTGCAACTAGATAGCAAAAAGGTTAAGTAAGCAGTGGTTTCATGTGCAGTGGCACCATTTCCAGAGACTTTACCCCACGCTTCACAGCAATGGGACAAAGTCAGGCAGTCATGCTGGCACAAAAATATTTTGTGGAAGCACAATAAATAGACAAAGACAGTAACCTGTGATTTCCATGTTCAGTTGTGGTTCATTACCCAAATATGTGAACTATTTAAAGGTTATTTATTTTACTGCTTATACTGGAAATAAGGTAGCAGCTGTTTAGATGTATATAAGCAGGCACACACACACATTTAGAAGTATATCTACAGAAGTTGGATTGCTGTGTAAATAAGGTTACTCTGAATATTTTTAGATGCAAATCAATTCTATTTTCCACTCTACCAGTAGGATTAAATTTCTGACATTGATGAAATCCAAAGACGCTAAATTTAAACTTGGTGATTCGAGAATGATTCATAATGAAACCCTTCTTTTTCATAGCAGTGGGATGCCACCTATTTTATTCTGCTTTATTCTGGAGATAGGCATTAGAGTGTACCCATGATGAGTGGTAATAACAGATTTTGGTAAGCCTACCAGATAATGATACTTCAGCCACATTCTGTGGGAAGTGGAGAGGCAAAAACTTTTAGCCAGAGGATTCTACATCTATTGCAGAAGTATGATGTGAAAGAGCTTGTTTGTACAAGCATACCTTTTTGACATTGATAATTTGTAAAAAAAAACAGATCTGGAAGTTTTTCAGAAAAGAGAAAAATAAATATCAGGTCTTAACATAGTAAAGAAAAACTGAATTTCCCTCAAAGATTAAAAAGGAAAAAAACCCAAAACACCGCCCCCCCAAAAAAAAAAATTCTGAGTCTTGAAGAATAATCTGACCTTTCTTTACAGTACTTTGCTTTTTTTTTTTTTTTTTTTTTTTAATAAATATTTCTATTCCTGTTACAGGTCAAAAATTCCAGATGTATTTGCTACAGTGTCATGAGTCTGACGGCATTGGTGAAGTGTCTCATAATGGATATGCCTACTGCTGCCGACCAAGTACATATAGGGAACATGTCATCAACACATAAATTAATTACATTAGTTTTCTGTTATCACATTTTCTATTTTTGAATTCAGGGGTTTTAAGCACTGGGATTAAACATTTATTGTAAATTTTACTTAATTGCTAAAGGTTAAAACCAAGTAAATTTTCCTCAACAAGACAGAAAATGTGACTCCAGCTGTTTTCCTCAAGGAAAAAAATTGAAACAGAGTTAAACAGAGATACTTCCTTAGACTTTTTAAAATTAAAATAGACAACAGTTATTCCTCCTGCTAGTTTTATACTTGAACAACATCATATTTCTCTGCAAACAGTTGTCATACAGAATCAGAGAGTATGCTGAGTTGGAAGGGATTGAGTCCAGCTCCTCACCCTGTTCACATACCTTAGCTGATGTTTATAACTCTAGAAAATTCAGCCTATAATCAGTCATGAAAACTAATAGTTTCCAGTCCCACCGCCTCAATTAATTACATCATATAAATAAAATTTATATTAAATTATAACCTATATAAATGTATATGTATATGCATATGTATATGCCACACTCCTTTCTTTGGCTGTGGAATTCTACAAATTAATGCATACTGTATTAGACCAGTTTCCTATGCTTAATCAAGATATACAAGAATATCTTCTCATGTAAAATATATAGCACTCCTGAATAATTAAAAAAGGCTCAAATGCTTCACTCTCTTTGATATCTAAATATTGCCTGCCAGAGGAAAATACAAAGGATATCTCTCCCCCTCTTTTAAATTAAAAAAAAAAAAGTATCTTTAGTGGAACCTGAATTTTATTTAGACCACATGCAAGCAATTTGAGGGAGAGAGGAGATGGGGAGCTGCTCAGGCATTTTATGATCATTCCCAGAAAAAACATTTCTACCAGAATTTTAAAGCAAGAGAGACCTTTAGTAATGGTCCAGTCATGTTAATGGAAAGATACTGAGAACATTAGCCTGAAATGACAGAGTTGCAGGAAAATTAGGACATATTTAAATTAGTGTTTTTCCTACTATGGTATTGCACAGTATTCCATCCATCTCATGTTTTTCACTTAAATCTCAGTTTCTAGGTTTTCTTCCAACTACTGTCACTATTTTTCCTAACTGAAGATCATTTGTATGTTAAATGTTAACCATTTGGGATTGTATTACACTTTTTATAGTAATTAGTGAAAAAAAATTATGGTGAATAATAATTTATTAAAAGTAATTTGTTGAAAGTCAATAACCCATCATTGTCCCACCCAAAAAGGTTCAGACCCTAAAGAGACAAGAGGGATTTTAAAGGAAGGGATTTAAGTAATTTTGAAATGCTGTCACCTTCAAACCAAATTTTTCCTCTGGCAAGGACACATTCTTCTAGACCAAGTTGTTCAAAACCTTGTTCAACCTGACCTTGAACAGGGATGGAGCATCCACAACTTCTCTGTGCAGCCTGTCCCAGTGCCTCACCACCCCCACAGTAAAGAATTTCTCCCCTGTATCCAATCTACATTCCCCCTTGTTCTAACACCACTTACAGAACCGCCACTACATAAAGAATAATCTGTATTATTTATTTTTCTAATAAGGATTAGTTTAAAAATAATTCAGTGTTTTTATCACTCTCTTGCCCTTCATAGACTGATATATATCATTCAAAAATGGTAGATAATAAACTAGAATAAAAATGGAAAAATGGCTGTTAAGTGAAACATTTAATTACAGCTTTCAAAGGCAAAAGAAAAAATATTGTCACTGGCTTTTAAAAAAAAAAAAATGTATTCCCAGAAGTGCTGACAGAGTACTCTAAATTATGAATGGTTTGTTTTGAAACAGGAACTCTTGGAAGAGTAAGAATCTGACACTGAAGGAACATTAAAGTTCAACTTAAGGATGAGAAACTGGGCAAGTATCATGGCAAGGCAAGGTTCAGACCCTTCAGAACCAATTATATTGTAATCTGCATACTTTAGCATCATTGAATCATCACATTTCTTGTATAAAAAAGGCAACAAACTCCTTCACACACATCTGTTGACAGTTAATTGAGACATCTTAAATACACATCCAGAAAAGGAGAAAGGTACAGAAAGGACGAATCATGCATGCCACATTGGTCTGAATTCTCCTGCAGCACATTCTAGTGTTCTCTATATCCATTACCCTTTTAGGATTGAGCGTACCCAAAAACCAGAACCAGGTTCTGGTTCGTTGCTCCTACCAGGGCACTTGGTGCAATGCAAGTTCAGAACAGTGCCCTGCCTCACCAGCATCTGCACATTATGGTAACTCAACAGCAAAGGGACACAACACACCATTTCCATTCAGGCACTAACAGACATGGCCAAAGGCAGAGTTACTGCTCTAAAAGCAGTTCCAGAATTATGAGAAAAACCCCATGTACAAGCAGAAGAAAAGGTCACTTGTAACTATTTTCAGACTAAATATTTTTTAGCATTTCAGCACTAAATATTCCCAAACACACATAGCCTGAACTACCACTCCACTTAAATCCTGCTCTGATTGGCAGTCCTAAGCTCCCTGCTCATCTCTGTCGCAGCTCCCTCCCAGCAGAGAGCCAGTGGAGTGCAGGCAGACGGCTGGGCCATATCCCGGGGGTGCTCCCATGCTTCCAGCTCAGCAGGCGCTGATCCCATCAACCTCAAGGCAAAAAGAAGTCAGTGTTTCCCAAGAACGGGTTTTTGTGTCAGCTGCTGGGATAATAATCCAAGGGGAGCCATAAGCAGAGTATCTCCTAAGATTGTCTGCTAGGTGGGTTGGCTCTCAACAGGTTGCCACAGGCTACTGGAAAATTGTCCTTTCTCACAGAAGAAAACATCAGTGTGCTAGTCCTTAAAAACGTGACAGGATGCTGCCCCACCTAGTGGGAGCACCACTGCCTTCCCCTCTGCTTGCAGGGCAAGCAGAAATAGCCTGACGAACAGATTCGTGAGGATTCCACAAGTGGTTTCAATTAAAACATATTGAGATCCTAAAAGCTTAGAAAAGCCTTTAATGGAGGGGAAAGTATTAAATAAATGCTTCCTACATCTTAATGTGCAAATACTAACTTGTTTTCTATTAAATTATGTTAAGAAAATGTAATTGGAGAACCTGCAGCATAAAAAGATAAACCTTCTATCTTTAATGCAGTAATTACTCCATGCTTATTGGCTAGAAACCAGATGCATTCTCATGTTTACTACAAATTACAGGTAAAAATATCTTTTTTAGCTATTTGTGTTGGTACCATTTGCCGGTTCCAAGCTTTCATAAATTTTATCAGTGCTGCTGAAAATACAAGACCAAAATTCTGTCAGTTCCATGCAAGTAACAGAGAGCTGACTCCAGTCTTTCATTTTCACCTCCCAGGGTATCTAATGCCCTATCTATTACCTGCATGGCTGCCCTCTCAAAGAGTTTGAACTGGGTATTTTTTCCCCACATTTTGTCTGACTTTTTCTTTCCAAAAAACAGAAAACCTCCACAGTTTTTTGTGTTTGAAAGACAAAACCAATAGCTGTTTCTAAGTCAAAATTTTACTAGCTATTCTACCTGGCACAGCAGAGCTGGTGCCTTGTTGTCTTCAACTGCTAATGTTCTAATTAGTGTTTCATGCAGAGCCTGAACAGAAATCAATTCCATGTCTAGGTGTGACTTTTTTGACACTTAAAATTTAACTGCTGTATTCTTCAAAACATGCACTGGCTCTTATTTAAAGAGTCAGTCTTAGGAACACTCTAAAAACTAACACATTTTGGAACTTCACAAAGCAAGTCCTTAATGCCTCCTTTACCTGCATAGAGTGACAGCATGGCAGATGGAGAGGGACACCCCTGCAAGATGCTCAAAGGAACAACAGGTCTTGGATGCAACCCTCCAACATAAGAAATCTTCCCCAAGAAGAAGAGAACCCAGCCTTTTGACTCCAGCCTTTCAGTTCTAAAAGTCCCCCAAACAAAAAGCTACATGAAAGGGCACTAAGCTTACTAAAGTTTACCAAAACCGCTAAATGCAATTTAATTACTTAACTCTCGGGACTTCCTGACAGCTTAACTAAAACAACCTACTTAATAGCAACAACTTGGAGAAAGATGCTATGAAAGTTCAAGCATTTCCTATCCAGACTAAGAAAAGTAATAATTCTCAAGAGGAGATTGTTCTCTGCCTAGTGTTTTGGTCAGCTCAATGATTATCTAGTCCCAGCAATGACCTTCCAGCACGGCATGGCTGGCATGGCATACCATGCTCTCCTGGATACCCCAGCCATGGTGGTACACAAACTCACTCAAGGGACATTGCATACCAAATGATGTCTGCTCAGGTGTAAAAGCTAAGGGACTGGAGGCATTTGCTATTTACAAAAGAAATTGTCTTTTGGAGCAACCACTACACATGCTAAAGCCCTGCTTCCTGGGAAGTGGCTGAACATCTGTTGATGGGAAGCAAGGAATAAGTCTCTTGTTTTCCTTTGCTTTCATACATGGCCTTTGCCTCTAACTGCCCAGGAGATTTTTTGCCTCTTACTTTCTCCTTTCCCTTGTCCTGCTGAGGAAGGGACTTATAGAGGCATTTGGCAGGCATGTGGCATCCAGCCAAGGTCAGCCAACCAGTCTTTTTTGGCACCCCGTATGTGGCATGAGGGATTTAAGATAAGGAGTGTCAAGAGTCCTGTTCCTGAAGACAAAGGAGTGGCAGAGTTAACTAGTGATGAACTCACCTGAGCCCCCACTCCATGTCCCCCTGTGCCTCTGGAGCGAAGGAGGTAGAGAATGGAGGGGTGAGGGGAAGGTGTTTTAACACTTAGTTTTTATTTTCTCACTATCCTACCCATATCTGATTGGTAATAAATTAGATGAATTTTCACAAAGTTGAGGTCTGTTTTGCCTATGACAGTCATTGGTGAGTGATCTCTCCCTGCCCTTTTCTTGACCCACAAGCCTTATATTTTCTTTCCCCTGTCCATATGAGGAGGGGGGTTACAGAGCAGCTTTTGTGGGCACCAAACATCCAGTATCCAGCCAGGTCAACCACCATAGGAGAAGCAATGGAGGTACCTGAACACAGAATATCCTCTTGCACTTGAATGGAAAAATCTGTTTCAATTTATAGGACAAGTTTGGATGATCCCCATAGCTTTTTTGTGAGGAGCTATACTCTCAGCATGCTGCTCCCAACACAGTGTCCCAGAACACAAAGCAGTGCACCAAGCTGAGAAACTGTGAACAAGAACAGCATGGTGTGCCCTGGAAATACAGGGATTTGGAAAGGGCACCTACAGATATTTGTGGTACATTTTGTAGGCTGCCTCTTAGCAATGTCCAGCTGTGGGTCAAAATCAACAAGGATGAACATTTGACAGAGCCAAGGGCAAATGCAGAGTGGATCCATTGCTTTGGCCTGTATTCCAGTAGCTGAATGGCTGACAGGAAAGAGGAATCCTTCACATATTAAGCAGGACAGACAGCCGCCAGCAAAAGACAGTCACATTAAGCCTGACATTATGATCCCAAGGTGTGGGATACCCCATACTAGGCACAGTTTTCTTGTAGCATGTAAAGACCTTGTGCTGCTTCCAACAGGAAAATGTTTTCTAGAAGTGACAGCTATTAAAGCTATAATAAATAAATTATTCTATGTATTAAAAATAAAGGCTAGTCTAGTAGATGGGAGGGAAGGTATTGATAAAATAAGGAATTTGATCAAAGCAAATTCAAAAAGAGCCAGACAAACTCATTAAATTATCTGCATGGAATGTCAGAACTAAAGAAAAGTTCAGAGTGAGTTTTCTGGCCCAACACCCAAATGCATGCAACCACACCAGATCATTCTGTTCCACAAAGGATTTCCCTTTCCTTGTCAGAGAAAGCACTAAGGCAAACGTTGCTTTTCCAGTGTGTTTTCAAGTTCTGAGCTCTTAAGACTTTTTCCTTCCACAAAGCATTCCAAACAGACAGACAAATTTCTAAAACAAGAACCTGTTCACCTAACCTACAAAGAGACTGTAAGACCACATATTACAGAAATCTTAAGACCTATGAGATCTTATCATCATCAGAGCACAAACTTTTCCAAGACTGGGCTGTCAGCAGGTGTTGGAACTCCCAGCTCCAAATAAAATGCACAGAAGCTCTCCGATCTCCAAAGTATACCCTGGCAGCTGGCTGGCTGTAAGAATTTCTGCCCCAGAGCTGTGTTTTCAGGCTTGTGAAGGACTTTGTGGGTTACAGCTGCTGTGTCCTGGTCTTCCCTAGTGAGAGAGGTGGAAGCTGGACTTGTCCCTCTCTACTATCAGTGAGAGCCAGCAGCAGGTGGGAGTTCCTCCTGCTCTGGGGTGGAAAAGGAAGTGAGAGGGACATAGGAAGAACGGTGTACCAGGCATGACTTTCCAGAGAAGTGCATAACTTGGATCCTGAAAGCAGGATTATGATACCATCTAAGGACTGTTATCAAGCAGAATTTGCAGATGAGCTTTTCTAGGGTCTTCAGTTGGTCTCCCGACAACGTATCATAATTAGATTGGAGAAGACATTTGGATAGCCCGACTGCACAACTCAGACAGATGCACAAATTGCATCTCTCCTTTCAGTCCTCATTCTGTAACCAAAGGCAGACATTTGAAAAAGAAAAAAACAATGTTAACTGTGAGCATGCAAACAACTTTCAAATCTGGACTTTCTATTATGGTGTAATAGGTTGTTTTGTTCATATCCTCCATTTTCTAAAATTAAAAAATAATTTCTTTAAGCTGAATAGATTTCTGGACAGCTAACTTATCTTCATATTACTGTTCCGAGATTCTGCCTTCAGGAAAGGGAAACAACACTTCAACTCCAAAGCATTTCAAGGTATGAATGGAGTTGCATGCATACAGTCTAAGAGCACCTCTGAACCACTTAAACCATGAACATCTGTTCTCTGTCCTACACAGTGAGGACAGAAATGATGACTGCTTTTCCACTTGCTGCTGTTAATTAAAACTAACAGCCTGATACCATGACATAGCATGACATCCTGTAGTTATTTATTATTTTGGTGTGGAAACATCAGTCTAGTAAAGACATTTCACATCTGGGTGAAAAATCAAATACGACTTTTTATGAGATGATAATGACTTCATAATTCTTACAAAGACAATTTTCCCTAATGAACAGAAAATAATCTTCTTTTTCTAATCCAAAATACAAAAGTACAACACAGCATTTGTTTAAATAAAGGATTTCCTATTTGGGACTGTTAGTGTATGCAAGAACACATTGCAAGACAAGGGATAGTCAAGAAGAATGATTAGTACAGAATAAGATAATACTTCTGCTACATGTTTGTTTTCTTTAAGCAGGTTTTAAAGCTTTTATAAAGTTTCAGTAGCTTGCTATGCTGGAAGGGCATCATTCTGACACTTGGATTTACAAGATAAAAAACCCCAAAATACTCCGTTAAGGATTTGTTGAGGTTGTTCTATCATGCATTCAAATATCTTCTATATGCACAGATGGTGTTATCCAGAGTTAGTACATCCTAGCATCCTGCAAGCATAAGAAAAAGCAAGAAGTCTTTTCAAGAACAGTTCCACATTTGGAAATAGACACAATCTAATTGCAGATATTGCCTCTTAATAATTAAACTTACTGAACACTTTATTGAAAATTCTTCCACAGCAGAGATGTGAGCTGTGGTGAAAATATTACTGCTTATGGAAAGGGAGGCACAGCAATATGTAGCAATATTTAGCAAGGGGATCTTAAAGTATATAAAACCTGTGGTCTGGAAAAGGACTCTCATAACCTGGTTGAACCACTGGCTGCCTAATGACACTGTGTGACTCTTATATTTATGTTATTCCCCCTCATTTTCGCTGATAGTTATGCGGATAAAAAGTATTCGTGATGAAATATTCCCACCCACGATAATATATTAAGGACACATTACTTATCACTTATATAACACCAGGATTATTTTTTTAAAAGAGGATTGTGTAATACAAAGGATTACCATTCTTCAAAACAGAAAGTATATGCAGAGCAACAGCAGTTAGAGGCAGACTGATCAAATGCTTCTTCTGCCTAAAGTGCCATTATATGTTAATTTAACACAGCACTGAGTAAGTTGGGACTAAAGGAAAATACACAAGGCAACTGCTATGAAGGGCTGAAAATCTACTTGTTCTGCTAATAAGTTTTTAAATTATATCAATAATAATAAATCAATGAAACATTTTAATTTTTAGGGTCTTTTGAACTGCCATTGATGTCACTAACTATTCCGCTGTGGAAACACAGTTTGGTTAATAAAACAATATAAATTTACCTCTCCCATCAGGTTGTGGGTGGTTATTTCAACATCCTTCCTCTCTGCTGGGGCAGTGGCAGCTCTGTGTCCATGGCTTGCTGGAATTTCAGCAATTTCAGCTGACAGAGAGTGTTACAGTGAACAAGGCTTTATAACCTCTCTGAATTCTTCCACTTTCTAGCAAAAGCTTTGCACTCACCCACCTTTATTTTTGTCACAGTTGCTAGGATGCCTTGGCGACAGACACCAGAAATATCTATGATTTGGAGACAAAGCTGGAGGCAGGTGTAATCCACACCAGACCAAAAGGAGGGCAGGAGGCTCCTGCCAACAATCACTTCACCAGCAGAGATTCCTTGCAGCAGCAAAAGCACTACCTGGGACAGAGCAAGTCCACTCTCAGCTTCTGCATCTCACCTGCCTCACAAGGAACACAAGGAACAGATCCAGCCGCCCACCACTGGGGAGGGAGGAAGGAAAAGTTCCTCTCAATTTGGACACCCACCTCAGCCAAGAGCACCAGATACACCCTGCAGGCTTTTCCCCTCCTTGCTGTTGGTTATCCTACTAAAGAAGTAAAAATAGATCCTGGACCTTATTGCTCAGGGCTGTGTTAGCTTCAGCTGCAAAATCTGCCTCCTGCATGGGCAGTTACAAACAGACACCACAAGTCTTTACAGAGGATCAGAGCTGGCCGGAATAGCTTCCAAAGACCTCAGTGATGCTTCCTTGGTGAAGCTCACACAGATGCTGGCAAAGACTGTGCTAGAAACAAAGCACAAATGATGTATGCACTTGTTTAAAAAGCTCACACAAAGAGGGCTTTTTCTTTTAAATGTTGCTCATAGACTTTTGCATTTTAAAAGTCAATCACAATCAAGCAATTATTTAGAATAAAATATAATTTTTCTGGGTGATAAATAAAAATAGTTTCATTAAATATTAAACATCTGTTTTGAAGAAACTGTCCCTTATTTAAATAAAATCTGTGTGTCATTCTACAAAATGGATGCTTTCTCTGCTAACAGTTTTGTGGAGGAAGGGGTTTGTTGCATTGAATTCATACAACCTTACTTTCTTCACTTTCTCATTGAAAGAAGTTTTATTGCCAGACTGATAGTAGGAAAATTACAATGTAATGCTACACCATAGTTAAAAATCCTTTTGGCCTCTAATGTTGGACGAAAAATTGTTCTGAGAATAAAAGAACAGATGCTGACAGCCATAGCAATTCTCGATCCTCATGCCAGGAAGCCATATTTTTTTTGAAAAGGCTATTCATAATGTGAATAGTGCTTCATGTGAAGAGAACTCTATTATACAAGACAGTATATATTTGTAGCTAAAGGGACCCCTCCAAACACACCCATTGATTTTTTTTCCCTTTATCCAGATTTACTAGTTTTACAACGTCTTTTTGTTCTTTTAGCTGCTTCAATGCTCTGAACATTTCTTGTTTACACATGTTGTCTAAAACAACAAACACTAAGCCATTCTTAATATAAATGGAGGAATGTATTTGCAGACTGGTATAAGAATCTACAAAATGCAAGCTTTTAGAACACAAAATTCTAATAAATCTGACCTGTATATTCTTCTTTGAACTAGTTTTCCCCCAAATGCATCCACTGCTGCTGACCTCCTCATGCCCTGAAACAGAAGCATCAGCTGTTGCACTAGTGTAGATAGACCACTGGAGCCTTGACACTGTTTTCAATCATGATGTCCAGACTAAATAGCAATGACAAAAAAAATCAGATTTTCCCAATCTACAAGGAAAACAAACATTGCCAGGTGCCTTCTCATTCGAAGGAGTATCCTGCACTGTGCAGAGTAGGACCTTACTCTATTACCAAGCTATGCCAGCTGTCCCTCAGATGCAGAGAGCATTTCTCCTGCCCACGTCTGTGCTGTCTATGCTCCTGGCAGCAGAAGCAACCTTTCCAGCTTCTGGCACAACCCAGACCTTGACAACAGGCTGGTCCAGGTCAGAGAGCACTGACATGGCAGCCCAGTGATGTTCCCTGCCCTGATAGCAGAAGGAGGTTCATCACCTTGGTGAAAAGAAGAGGGAATATCCTTGTTACACTATCTGAAACTGTCCTGCCACCCTATATTGCCATCAGCTTCAAATCTGCTTAGGCAGCCATGGACCAAACCAGCTGGGCTTGGCCATCACTGCCATGCATCACTGCTTTCTAAGAGTTTCAGCAGTTTAGGAGCGTATCTCCAAGTTTTGCTGCTCCAGCATCTCTTCCCCAGTCAAAGCTGGAGACGAACCTCCTTGTTTCCCACAGTCAAACACCAGAGCAAAATGTTCTTTTTTCCCCCACAACCCTTGCAGCTACATGTGCAAGATTCCACTCCAGAGTGAGAGTGCTGTAGGAGAGTCAGAGCTAAAATAATCACTGAAAGAGTTTCAATGTATAAGGAACAAACATCTTCATAAGGGCTGAATAATGACAGCTGAGATGGGATTAAAATACATATGTAAAAGAGAGAAGTGTCCTGTTAAAGTGGCACTTTCAAAAAAATTCACATATAGGAACTGAGCTGAACTGTATAGGATATTAAAAATTCACACACAAAGTCTTTCTCTCTTTCATCTTCTCCAGTAACTCTACTTTTCCTTCTTCACTTCCACACATCACTTCTCTTTAGCAGTTACTAAAAACCTTTTGACAAGTATAATGTAAATTATAGAATTAGATTTTTACATCACAGTAGGTAGAAAAGAAAAACCACACCTTTAAAATTAAAGTTTAGAACTTAATATTCTAAAAAACTAGCGGTGAACAGGGTCTTGAGTTAACCAAAAGTGCATCCACACACTGGGTTCATATCTTCTGCTTTCTGAGTTTAAAAAATCACTAGGAAATCTGAAATGTGCAGAAAAACCTAACTAAATGCTTGTTTCTATAAACCTGCTGAAGATTTCTATCCTACTCTTTAAAAAACACAGAAATATTTATTAGAAGGATTTTCCCTGATAGAAGAGAAGTTGTCTTTATAAACACTTACCATGCTGAAATCAAGCCAGGAAAAAGCCCAGAAACACATATCTGGTTCATGATAAATGACTTCTGTTTCATACGAGGTGACGATTACGCCAGGTGGACATGAGGACATTCCCTATTCTCTGTCACATTAGCATGCATTTTCTACTGAATTCTGAGACGCCATGTTCACTGCAAAACAGACAGCATGCTTTCTTTTTCAAAAGTTCTTTTGTGGAAAAGCAGCCTACTCGTCTGCACTTGAAACGTAGCATTTTACATAAAAACCATCAAAAATCATCTCTTATTTGTCTGGATAGAAAACTGACGATGTTGGTAAATTATCAAGTAAGGCTAATAACCTTTTAGTAAGCTCACACAAACAAAAGGTTTGAACAACCTAGTTGCCCACCAAGAATATAAATACCATTTTTATAGGGCACATTTTTGATGCCTGTACTGATATGCTACCCAAGCCTGCAGCCCATACAAGTGGCATTGTGACTTTGTCCTTGGGGTGACAGAATGCATTTATTTAGATTCTAGTTTGTCATACAGCACAGTCTCGTGCCCCAGAATGGCTTGATTTAGTCTGTTTTCTAGCACAGCACAATAGCTGCTTTCAACAACAAAACTGTTTTCTGACATTATATTTTGTTAACTCCATTTGCAAAGAGCCAACTTGAAATAATTGCTGTGGATGGAAAGCAAGCAGGACAAACTGGGCCTGCTTGACAGCAAGCCTTCCTTTGGGAGCTGGGTTGCACACACACATTTTGTAGTGTGTCACACTTAATCTGTAACGTGCATAGTAAATCACCTAAGCACAAAAAGTGTCATATAAAACCAGTAATGGCTTATGATGCAAGTTACAAAGTCTGCTGGCTATCCCCACAGTTTTGAAAAGTCTTTATTTGCAACGGGCAGTTTCTGTGACTCATTTGTCATCTTGTCACCATTTTCTTTTCATACCTTTGCCTTATTCATTAGATACATTAGATGGTTGTCTCAGGCATTAAAAAGTAAAAACAGAGTGTTTCGGTAGTCGAGCAAGATACATAGTATCTGTGAAAACACACTCTTTATAGGAGGCAGCATCACTAATCCATTGAAGTCCTGGGGACCATACCAAACCTTTTCAGAGTAGAGAGAGAGATCCTCAGAAACCAAGCTAAAGAACAGATATTTAAATAAATCTGTCAAAACAAGGAAATCTCTGAGTGAAAAATAAGTAAATCACTGTTATTTTCAATAAGAATGCAGTGCTAAGACTGGGTCAGGGGACCCTCAACATATCCAGGATACTCCATTGGCAGGAAAATATACCAGGCTTATGAAGATAGGAAGAGGGGATACCAATTTCTGCACAGAAATTACTAAGAGGGCTAGGGACTAATTTCAAAAAATCTGATGCTCTTCTTAGTTTAAGGCTTAAAGCAGATGCCCCAGTTTTTCTGCCTTAATCTAGATATGCTTAGTCAACTCATAAATCCTTCAGCAAGACAAAAGAACAGTTTCTAGAAAGTTGGCTTCTTTTTTGCTTCCTTTTCAGAGAGACAAAGTCAGCTTGAGGTCAGCATAGCTCAGATGACTTCTTGCTCCCAGGCATATCACTGAGACCACTTTCTTTGTTTTAGACAATAAATTTAACATCTGGCTTGGACTGTCATAACTAAGTCATCACTTCTTGTAAGACCTAGCAAGGAGCAGATCCCTCTTCATCTACAAACCCAGAATTCTTGTCTGAGTCAAGCCTTGTTATGTCCTGTTCTGACCAGAAAAGGCTGTTGTTTTACTGGTCTGGCCCAGTGCAGTTCCAGCCTCCCTGCTACCAGTGGCCATGCAGGCAGGCTGGACACTACCAGAATAAAAATGCATATTAAACGTGGGCATGCACAGGCACATACAAACCTACAGCCTAAGATGCAAGAACATCTTCAGGATCCTCTCTGCTTTTATGCATGTCTTCAAGAGAAATTTAACTCCAATTATACACCACCAACAGATCACTTTGAGAAGCTGAGAAGCACAAAGCCATTGAACAATGTAATCAAATTGTTGAGTTACCAGATGAGGCAGTACAGATGTTGCTGCATATATTTTCACAGATAACCAAGCAGAACAACAATTGTTAACTGCTTGGTCTAAAACTACACGTGCATAAAAGCCAAAACTACAAAAAACTCTTTTGACTCTAACCTGGCTCTGCATTTGTCACTGTTTGGTCATGACCTGCCTGATATTCATCATCTGTTGACTTAATGTTATGAGTCATTTGCATCCCCCACTGGACATTAAGTCACTTGTATTGCTTTCCTTGAATGTACACATAGATAAGCTTTGTCTGCAAGAAAATAAAATCTAGGATAAACAGTGTATGTACTGCAAATTTTATGCAACCTAGATTGGTTACAAAACAACTTCAATTATAGAAGAAAACAGAAATAAAAAAAATATTCATGATACCTCTCAATTTAATCAGCTTTAAAATATCTTCTCAGATCAAACTGTCACCCACTTTTCTGAAAGCTTTCTTCTAAAGCAGGAGAAGATAGATCTGGGTGAGCATTATTCTTCAGCAATTAGTAGATGCAGGGGGGGAAAAAAGCATCACTTGCCTAAAAGAGCAGACCTATTTCACGTTTCCTTTTTTTTAAATAAGAGTTTGGCTTTTCCAAGAAGCCCACCACTATCCCACTAATGAAAAAGATCAAAATAATCTTCCTGGCTACATTAAAAATGAGGGGAAAAAAAAGGGTAATGCTTAGAAAACAGTTCTTTACATAACCCTAGGAGACTCCAGTGCTTATGTATATGGTACATCCCAGAGTTCTATATTTTTCTGTGTTTTCTAATGCATTGGAAAGATCTTTTCTCAATTCCAAATGTCAGCAACCTCCACAATTACTCTTCCTTACTCCAGTACCTTAATCCCAGGCTCTTGTCAATGGGAGATCTGCCAGATGAGAGAAAGCAGAGTACTGCCTTACAAAAGTAAGCAAGAAGAGGAGCATGCTTTCCAGTAATTGGACACACAGTATGACCAGATCCCACCACCAGTGAGATGTCCATGGCTTTCAGTCCAGTCAAGGTTGGGGCAAAAAGGACATACATATGCTCCTAAAATTAAATGGCTGGGTGAAACTTTCCACACAAGAGGAAAGGTTGCCATTTTGCAATGAATATGAACCTGCATAGAAACATCAAAACCAACTCCAATAACTCAGAGAGGACCATCAAATGAGAAGAGATTGAGACCAAGAAGTTGGACTGCCTGGCTACAGGACACAAAGCATCCCTCACACTGCCTCAGCTGCCTTGTCCAGGCATCAGAGAAGCAGAGAAAGATTCTCTTTTTCAGATAGGCCAGGGCAGTCCATTGTGTTTGCTGTATTTCCTCTGCAGAATAAAGAATTAGAATCAGAAGTGTTTTAATTGGACAGTGTGAATGGCAGGTCCAAATTCCTTCACCATTAGTTTCTCAATGGATCCAGCGTTTCTGTTGATTAGCAGAGTGCTACCCTAAAATATCTGCACAGCCTTTGAGATGTCACTCATAATTGAGAACAGCATAGCACCAGCCAGCTGTCAACCCAGAAGTGCATGCCCCTTCCTTACCACAGTGCACACAACCTGAGGCTATAAAAATCATAGAAGGATTAAGATAACAAAACACCTCTGAGATTATCAAGTCCAATCTTGGACCAGTCATCGCCTTTTCAACTAGACCATGGCACTGTGTGCCGCATCCAGTTGTTTCTCAAACACTTCACGGATGGTGACACCCTGTGTGCAATATGTTCCAATGCTTAAGAACCCTTTCTGTAAAGAAAGTCTTCCTGATGTCCAACCTGAACCTCCCCTGGTGAAGCTCAAAACCATTACCTCTTGTCCTATTGGATTCATGCTCTAGTCACTGGGGAAAAGAGGCCAACCCCCACCTGGCTACAGCCTCCTTTCAGGCAATTGTAGAGAGAAAAAAGGTCTCCTCTGACCCTCCTTTACTCCAAGATGAGCAACCCCAGTTCCCTCAATTGCTCCCTGCCAACTCAGAGGCCAGCTAGACTTCACATTTAATTACAAGAAACTGCAAATAACCTAAAAGTTTTGGTTATCATGTTCCCTTTGCTAGCAGTGAAAACATACTTTATATTGTGGGGGGAAATCTTTATATATTGTTTCTTATTTTTCATTATGACAATAACTGGAACAACACTATTTCTATATTCAACTGTTCATAATTAAAAACAGACACAGATGTAGGAAGAAGATGCACAGAGCAAAAAACCATCTGTTACTTTTGGGAAAAAGGGGGTAAAATCTGATTAGGTACAGTCTACTTGATTTTTTAATGAAGATTCTGAACCTTGTCAGAAAAGATTTTTGTATATTACAAAAGAAAAAGAGCTTTGAGTGACAGATGCACCTCAACAGATGTGTATATATATTTATATATATATACACACCCATGTCTTTTACAAGAAACAGCAATTATGTAGGTGATCAGAAAAGTATTTGCAGAAAGCAATGCTTACTAGTACCTTTGCTGGACAGGTCTATTATACCTTATCTTGGAAGTTGTCTGAGACAACTAAAACCAAACCTGTGTCCTAAACAGCCCGTGTGACCCCAGAATGCTCTTTATGTCCTTCAGATATGAAAACAATCTGTAAAGAACTCATTGTAAATGGCTTTATGAAGGGATCTGTATTTCACAGCATGTGAAATATTAAGATGTGAATTTAGTAGTCCTTTAACATACACTGGAATTTGTGAAGAAAAAATATTTTTCTTGATATTCTGGGTTATTTTCTAAATATACTCTATACATAGAATTTTCTCTATTCTAATGTCTCCCTAGCTGATATGAGACTTTATGGAGAGGAATTCTTTTTTCTAAAGCAATATATTATTCTCTACCAATCTGCTGTCTGATATAATAGTCATATGATATAATAACACCTGACATAATAGTTGTCTGCTATAATAATCAAAGCCAGGTTGGACAGGACTATGAGCAACCTGGTTTAGTGGAAATGCCCACCACAGGGCAGTTGGAACTGGGTGATCCTTAATGGATCCAAACCATTCTATGATTCTGTGATCACAATGTGGTAGAGTTAGAAGTGTCAAATCATTGTATCATGTGTTAATCTATAATTTGTTAGAATATGAAAAAGCCAGTGTATTAAGTATGGTATTAATGCATTAAGCAATAGCTGAGCAAAAATACAGGCAGTAGAGAGACAATCAATTAGTTAGATTTGCCTTAGGTGCTACTTTATTACATCCTCTTTCAGTGTTTTCACATGAAGCAAAAGAACAAATAACTTACATAGTAAAAACATTTCATTTCATATCATGAACCAGTTTGGCATTCCTCCTCTAGATGTGCTGAATACAAAACAAAGAGAAAATATCCCTTTTGTAAACAGATGTGTATTTCTATTGGCCTTGCTATTTATTGTGAAGTCTGCTGAGAGGCACAGTGTTTATTTACACGCTAATGCACTGGGAAGAACATGAGTTTCACTGTCAGTCCCAGAGTTTCCTCCATCAGAAAATAATTTGGGTTTTAGACCAACCCAACTCCCCAGGTATAGAACAGATATACACATTGAAAACAGAAAATGCCAATGAATAAGTTTGTATGGCAGAAATAATGACTGTTGATGAACATTAGTTCTTTAAATATTTATAAAATAAGGAATATTCTGCAAGACAAATGAGGCATATTTACTTGTCTCTTCCTAAATAAAAAAAAAAAATTAAAAAAGTTTAATATTATGACAGTGGAATCCCACGGGAGATGCAAAATATCAGTGCAGCCTGTAGAAGATAAAAGAAAAACATGAATACCAATTTTTTTTGAGAAAAGTCCATGTCAAATAAGACTGAATTGTATGAAAACTTAAAGAATGAGGCAGTAGGTATAGCACATGGCAAGATCTTAGGCACTCCCTCATCAGAAAAAGGGAAAAAAATAAAGTATGCACAGGTCGTAAGTATAACAGCAGCTCAGAAAGAGCAAAAGTACCACGGTCAGTCAGGTGGAAACAACATATTTGGCTGACAAGAAAGCAAATCTATGTGCAGCACCGTGCTGCTTCACCTTTTAATCTTTTACAAACTTACCAGAGCATTTTGTGGGGAGGATAAAAGCCACTGACCAGTGGAGCCATCCCAGCAGAGGCATCCATTCCCTCACGCTTGGCAGCACTTTGCTGCCTCTCCATCAGCTGGGACCTGGGCCAGCAGCTGCCTGTGCCACCACTGTGGGGTCTGTGCATGGGCAGAGAGGTGCCCCGTACTTTACTTTTATACTAGAATTGTTGCCATTTAAGTAAGAAAGCCGATGACAGCTGATGACAGTCCTTTACTCTTTACTTATGCATTTTGCCCACATGAAAAATAAATACACTATTTATGAGAGGGATCCAGATTCAGCAGAACAGACCAAAAGATTACCTTGAGAATTACCTGAAGTGGCAAACTGCTGGTTTAAAGCCCAGTTTCTATGCTTTCATGCTGCTTCCTCCCCAGTCTGACCACAAACACCAAATTACATGGCTATCAACTGAACAAGAAGCCAGCATTCTTCTTTTTCTGTGGGAATGATGAAGGATCAAACAGACCACACAAAATTTGTTCCCTCTTTCTTGTACATCACCTTGTGCAAGTGAGGATGTCCTCCCTATTTTTTAAGCCTACTAAGCAGCTGCAAGTTAATTTATTTGCTTCTGGCATTATTTTATAATCACTGATCAAGCAGCCTTCCAGATCTTTGCAACAGTGAAAAAAGCCCAGCAAAAAATACCTAGGAGCCAGACCTCTGTCCAAGCACAAGATGTCTCTCTAACCAGCTCATGAGGTTCTTGACAAGGAGTAAAATGAAAGGACAAAGTTGCTACCACGGTTACCCATGTCTAGGATCCACAAATGGAAGCTGTTGCACTTGACACTAGTAACAGCTCTGGTAGAAGATTTATGCAAAACTAACAAAGAATAAAAACACTTCACTTTCCTGGAGCTCAAAGCCATAAGATTCTTCTACTAAATCCAAAAACTCACAAAATGCAGGCACTTAAACCTATGGATTCATCATGTGAGCATTTCAGTGGCATTTCATTCCTGTTCTAAAAACCTTCATCAGAAGTCAAGAGCTGACTACCAGATACCTGCAGTGTTTTGCAGTCATCTGTATCTGCCTCTGCTTCACAGGGGATCTCTGGTAGTGTTTAACAGAAATATCAAAGGTAAACATAGCTGGAATGTTTTTGAGGGCAATCTTTGAACAGTAAAAGAAGAAAAGAACTCACTTTCTTCAGTTACCAGTTCCAGAGGATAACATAGTGCCAGCAAATGGCATAACCAGGCCTTATTTTCCTTATTTAAATAACCCAATGAAAAGCCTGGAAACAGCTATGGAGTTTTTAATTCCTCTCCTTTTTTACTGAAACAGAAGACTGATTCCCAGCCCCATATACCAAGAGTTTAAAAAAACCCCAAAATTACTTTCTCGAAGAAGTAATGTTTTCAGCTTCTTACCTCTCTAGGAAAAGTCTGACATCAGTTATCTTCTTACCTATGTCATAGTAACCACTACATGATTCCAATCAATGTAGCTGATTACTTACCATACAGCACCATTAAGTTTTTTTGGTTATTTTTAATATTATAAATTATTGCAAGTTTAGGCCTTACTTATTAACATTTTATAGGTTGCTTACTGAAATTTGATAACTCATTATATCAATGAGTTTTTCTGCAACTTTATAAGATAGTTTAGAAAAAAAAGACCAAGCTGCCTTTTTTTTGCATTACCAAGAATGCAAGGTCCTACAAATGTAACTAAAGGGGGCTTTAAAAAAATCACAGTTGCACTCAGGAAAGGACATAAAACAGGTATTCAAATGTCCTCTTTGTTTGCAGACTGATAGTTCAGCAAAAACTTCTGAGCTTAAAACCACAGGAGAGAGTTGAAACTTGTAAGTGACAAGAGAACAAGGAGTAATTGCAATTAATTGTGAGAAGAGCAGAGCTGGCACTGCGGTCCCTGCAGGCAGGAGGAGCAGAGGCAGAATTCAGCATGAGCTCCAGCCATGGAGCACAGAGACCAAAGCAAACACAGACAAAGCAGCACACCTGAAGGTCACCAGATAACAGTCTGAAAGATTAAACACAGCTAGAGCCCTTCCCAGCACCATACAGCCTTGTCTTCCCACCATTTGTAGGTATACTTGTGGTGATACAGCTACCTATTCCTTTAAATTTTGACACCAGCCACCTTCCCAATGGATCAAATCTCTTGGATGTGAAACCACTGATGCTCTTCAAGACACAACAATAAATACGTACATAGAAGAGTAATCCATGTTCCCCAGGGCCGAGCTGACTCCTCACAGACCTCACTTTTGAAGTACATAATAGAAACACACACTCCTTTTGCCTCTTTCCTCAAGCAAATCTGGCACTGCTCCAGTGAGCATGTAGTGAAACCTTGCGTGAGCTGCTTCTGCTCCCATGCCAGCATGTATTTCTCCCTGCTGAAACCCCTTCACCCAGCACTGGCACTTTGGGATAGCAGTGCAGTGAGGTTGATCTTTAAGCAGGCACTGTAAGGCTGATATTTACACAAGGACTGCAGAAATGAGACTAGGCAGGCTAGTGATGGTCTATAAAATTATGATGCATTAAGCCGTTTCCCTAATTTGTTATTTGGGATAAAAAAAATCATTCTATTATGCGTTACATTATATTCAACATACTTGTGAATTTATATACACACCTTTACTGTGTAATATTTTAATAAATACATTATTCTATAATTCAATATCTCCTAATAATTAGAACCATAGATGTAGAACCAACTTTTACAAAACTACTATTAGTACCAGAATTCTTTCTGCACTTGTAACTTTTTTGAAGATTAAAAGAAAAATAAAAAGGATTCTTGGGGAGTGGGATTTAAATGTTCATTTGGAAGTGAGGACTGAGGGGAATTAAGATTATTCACAAAACAACAAAAAATAAAGCCATGCCAAAGTGTTTCCTAAGGTGTTTCCCTTATTACGTCCATTTTCCTTCTGTTTCATTGTGAATCAAGCAACTTCATTGTCTGAAAATGCTGAATTTACAATATTCTAAAGCTTTAAATTATGAACTCAATATTTTATCCTAAACCATACAGCACTGAAAAGGTGAAATGACTATTTAAAAAAAAAAAGACTTGTCAATAGCTTTTTGGTTGGATTTTCTTCTCTCCCTACTAGAAATCAAGGCTGAGATGTGGGGCTGCTTTAAGAAATATTTTTTTTTTAGCAATCCAGTCCAATTTCCCTTAGAGTTATTTAAATGTTTTTTAAAACCCTCTTATTTTAATATTTTGTTTCAAGAAAAATCCTAAATATCTCAGTTTAGGTATTAGGAACATCAACTTCCTTTCAAAAGTAAGAATATTCTTTATTTGGCTAACTCATTCTGAGGTTTGAAGCCTTTCCACAGGACAAGAGGATACTGCCTCAAGTCATGCCAGGTTGGACATCAGGAAAAATTTTTTCTCTCAAACAGTCATCAAGGATTAGAATGGGCTGCCTAGGAAGGTAGTGGAGCCCCTGTCCCTGGAAGCATTCAAGAAATGACTGGATGTGTCACTTAGTGGTACAACCTAGTTGACAAGCCATGGTGTTCAGCCAAAGATTGGACCCAAGGTCGTTTCCAACTTCAATAATTCTATGATTCCATGGCCCAAATAAAGCAAATGCATTAGAGAAAGAGTAAAGTGAGTTATACCCAGCAGCTATAAAGAACATAAGACATTTGCTTGTCATGCTCTGCCCAAAAAAAGCAAAACACTGTACAAATATATCAAATGGCATACAAACATACACAATATTGCACTAAAAACATTACTAAAATTATTATTCTTATTAATGAGATAAGAATTAACAGGTTAGAGAACTGAAAAATTGAAGCTGACTTAATGGGCAGTTAGACAACATTTTTTTTTTTCTTGTTTAGAAACAAAGGCTTGATTTACAAGACAGCAGCCATGCTCTGCAGACCAAATGATTCATTTCCTCACAAACCTTTCTGCTGCAGTTAGTATCGTATCATCAGAATTCCACATGCAGGCTCTAGCCATGCTGATCTAGTCACAGTTCTACAGTATAAAAATACTTAGAACTTATGGAACATATATTTCTCTCTATAGAAAACAAATATTAAATTATGCTAATTACTATATATTATTATATATTATGTAATTATCTATATTATTATCTCCAACTAAAGCAGGGTCAAACTTAAGAATAACACCTTCTAACAACTGTGTTACATGAAAAGGCAACAGTGCTACTAATGTGGGGAACTTGCAGTTTCCATGTGGTAAAAGTAATGGATGAAAAATTGTAAAAGCTACACAATAATCACAATCATAATCAACAGCAGAGTTCATAGTACCATGTGTAAAGAACAGATTGCATATACATAACAAGGAGTTGTTGCTTGGGCTTTTGTGGATTTACTCCTGGACACCTGGGATTCTGTTGCACATTACACAGTACTGTTTTTCTTGCCATGGGCAATAAAGTTTTGCATGAAAAAATGCACCTGGTGAATTTGATATGAAGTTTAGTTGTGTGCCTGGACAAAACTGAGTCTGATCCCTGGAAGAAATGGGGTTAGACACCTGTGGTCAGTTGTGCCCATGCCACAAATGAGCAGCAACACAAAAGAGTGTAAATCTCAGAGAGTCAAAGGTTCCCAAAGTTCAAAAGTGGTCAGTGAGACAGACTGGACATGGGGCCAAAAAACCTCGAAGGGAAGGGTTAACACTTCAGAGCACACTGGAGGCAAGGAGGATGTTTTTGACCCACCTGAGAGAAGTAAAGCCATATATGAGGTTATAGCAAAAATGTGGTCATTAATATTTAGTGTGCAATTTAAAAGATCTGCTTGCCTTTTTGAGACTGCTTAATGCTATGTAATTATTGACACATTTAAAATGCAACTGTTAACTGGAGTCAGTTATGATGTTCAGCAACTCTATTATTGGATTTGATTAAAATTATTAAAATTAGCTACAGATTCTAACTGAGGCACATACAAAGTGAAGGACATGGAATTCAGGACCACATGAACAGGTTAACTCAAGGGATGCAGAGGTACACAGAAAACCCTTGGAGGTGAAAAGTCGCTCCAGCAATACTTGGAGTTTCTTCAAGGTATACAGCCTTATATGCACGTTCATGTACTCCGTGTACATATCAGAGACCCACAGAATGGCTTGGGTAGAAAAGGACCCCAAAGATCACCTAATTCCAACCCCTCTGCCATGGGCAGAGGCACCTTCCACTAGATCAGGTTGCTCAGAGGCCCATCCAAACTGACCTTGAACACTTGCCTGGATGGAGCATCCATAATTTCTTTGTGCAATCGTTCCAGTGCCTCACCACTCTCACAGTAAAGTTTTCCTAGTATCTAATTTAAACCTACTCTCAGTTTGAAGCCATTCCCCTTTTTCCTATCACTGCATGCTCTTGTAAGAAGTCCCTCTCCACCTTTCTTGTAGGCTTTCTTCAGGTGCTGGAAAGCCACAATTAGGTCTCCCCAAAGCCACCTCTTCTTGAGGACAGACAATCCCAATTCTCTCATCCTTTCCTTGTATGAGAGGTGCTCCCTCCCACTACTCATCTTGGTGGCCCCCCTCTAACAGGTCCATGTCCTTCCTGTGTTGAGGACCCCAAAGCTGGATACACTGTTCCAGGTGGGGTCTCACCAGAGCAGAGGGGCAGAATCTCCTCCCTTGCCACGTCTGGCTTTCTCACCCACCAGCACTCCCAAGTCCCTCTTGGCCAGGCTGCTCTCCTTCTGTTCATCCCCAGCCTGTGTTGATACCCAGGGGTGCAGCACCTTGCACTTGGGCTTGTTAAATTGTGTGAGATTCCCTTGGGCCCTCTTGGAATGTCCCGGTCCCTTTGGATTGCATCCTATCCTCCAGGTGTGTCAACAGCACCACTAAGCTTGGTGTCATCTGCAAATTTGCTGAAACTGCATTCAATCCTATATTCTATATCATAAATGAAGACAATAAATAGCACTGATTCCAGTATGGACTACTGAGGGTCACCACTGGTCACTGATGTCCATCAGGACTCTGGATGAAATGGTCCAACACATTCCTTCTTCATCTAGCACTCCTCCCATCAAATCCCTCTCTTCCCAATCTAGATGTTGTGAGGGATTCTGTCAAAGGCTTTACAGAGGTCCAGATATATAAACAAATCCTTCAGCAAAAAACCCTCCCCTTTGACTGCAGTAGTAGTGAAGGTTGTAGGAGACTGGAGGAATGACTGGCTGGCTCAAAACAAGTGGGAAGTTCTGGGGGGACAGGGTGAGTTCTGTGTATGTTATGTGGAACAATGTGCTGCTCCACACTCTGATCCTACTGAGCCTTAGTCAGCCTCTGGTCTGGTCCAAAATGATGGCCTCACCTTAGGGCCTGTGGTGAGCCCCAAAATGATCCCCAAACTGAAGTGCAGGCCTGGGGGAGCTCCCAGCAGACCAGAGCAGAAAAAAGGACAGCAACACATATACTGAGTTGACACACTCCAGGATCCTAGAGTGGTGATTATATACCTTACTTTCTTTTTTCTCAAAATATATTGGAAACTGGACTAAAAAATTGCAGACAATGCCTTAGTAAGAGCATTGTTGTGTCTGGGCAAGTTATAGTTCATCAAGTTAAAGTTTGCTAAGTGTGTGAAATGCCTTACTTTTCCTGGATGTTGTTTTAAAATTTGCCAAGTACACAATTCTACCTGAAAGTTCTAAAATTTGCAAGTAAAAAATTGTTGTCAAATTCCCTGAGAATTTTGTTCTTTCTCCCATTCATCACCCAGAGTGAATCAAACTACCTTCCACTAAACCTACCGAGTGGGGCAGGGCATTGCAAAGGTGATTTCTCAAACTAGACAAGCTGCAATTTTTAAATAAGCACACTGCAGATAAAATGAGGCAAAATGCAGTCTAGCAGCTAATTCCACTGTCACAGTTCTGCTTGACAAACAAAAGCATTCAACATCTTGTCAGAGTCACAAATGGGTCTTCAGCTTCTCTTTCACTCTGACAATGTAGAACAGTCCCACAAAAACACCTGGGCTGAGAAAGAATTGCTTCAGTGACCCTTCTGGCTTAAAGCCCATCTGCCTCTTACTGTTGCAGCCTCTGTCTGGAAAGGCTCCCAATGAGTGCCAGGAATGGGGAACTTTAAGGCATTGGGAATCTATCCTTTCACTGCTGGAAAGGGTGTTCCAGCAGGCAGGTGCATGAGAGGATGTAACCTTTGGGCCAAAGTGAGCCTTCATTTCATATCTGAAGTGTGTTACCTACATTGGTTTTATCCGGCCTCCTATCCAAGGAAACACAATAACCTGAAGCACACAGTTTGTCAGATATCAGGTGTTGGTATCAGGCTACCAGATCCCAGAAACTCGTGACAGTGTTCAGCAGGCTGTGTGGGTGGCTGAAAGATTAATCTACTTGCCAGAAAAAACACAGCAGGGCTCTTTAGTACAACCCACCCTAGCACTGTCAACAGGGGATGTTGGAACAGGGTGGCTGGGAAGAACATCAAAACCCACATGTATGAGCTGAGGGTGTCTGTCCTTCCTCCAAGCATGAGCAGCAGATGAAGCAATGACTGCCAAAGCTTCAGGGCTGAGAGCAGTATGGCACTGTTCATCATCATAGCCCCCAGATGGGCCAGCATAGGCTACTGCAAAATATCTACCAAGACTGGGGCAGGATCCGGAAAGAACAAAAAAATCAGCTTACTTTTTTCTTTTTTTCCTTAGCAACTTACAACTCTGACAGTTCTGTGAAGTTCTGGCACTTCCTTTCTTTCACTTGCAAACTTGTCAATCTCAAAAAAAAACAACAAACAAAAAACACAAGAAAACCAAAATAAATTGAAAAATGCTTCTTTTACATCTTTTATTTTGCTCACCCACCTAAAACCAGTATGGTAGAGAATAGCCCCTACATTCCCAGCACTGATCTCTGGAGTAACATGTGGTCATTTTCCATTTGAAAAGACCTAGAAAACATTTATGACGAGTCTCCTAAAGCATGAATGCTAAGATAGAATTGTGGGCTCCCAGCTAAGATTTATAAGACAATGTAATCTTAAGAAGAAAGACTCAGCAATTTTGTTCTACCTTTCAATTACTTCTGTCCCATAGTCCCCAACATAGCTTTCCCAGTAATTAATTCTATCTCCTTTGGCTCTTTGTTGTCTTCTTACTTTGTGAACCCCACTTTGCAACTGTCAAGGCTTCTAATATACTGGAATCTCTGCCAGAAACCTAACTTCCCACCTGTTAGTTCACTGTGTATCCTACTCTTTTCTCTAGTCCCAGTCCTCTGTCTCTAGGTCTCAGCTCCCCTTCACATTCATCATGTCCCATGTTCATGTACTAACACACTAGCCCAGTTCCTTGTGAAATCTGTACCTGTGCTCTCCAAACCTGCTCTTCCCTATGCCAGCTGGATCTCAGCCTCCTCCCAGAATCCCATGGTACTTTCCTCCCTCACACTTTCTGCCCAAGCACCAGCAGAGGAATTGCCATGAAAGGAGAGAGGAGTTGATGTCAGAGTTGATCCTGCTCTGCTCAGCTCACATTCCCCGTTCACTTTGGAGACATCACATACAGGCAATTCTGCCACATGCAGCACTGATGAGGGAACAAGGTGCAATCTGATCAATACCAAGGTGCACAGATGTTGAAGATACAGGAAACTAGAAGAGACCTCAAAGAGTAATTACTCAAAGAGTAATCCGTTCCACCAGACTGCTCCAGAAAGAATTCGACAATATTTATTAAAATGAAAATTAAAATAAAAATTAACATGAGTCACAAATACATGTGATAAACTACAGACCCCATCACTAAAATTTGCCAAAGTTATGAGCAACAGAAAAGAAGGCAGCTGGGTTTTGTTGGCAGAGGAATCCACTCAACCCAATTATCTCACACACATGCCAATAGATACTCAATGATAATACAGATTCACAGGGCTTACTATCACTATTTTTCTCATCTGGCCCAAACTCTTCCATAGATCACTGTAATTGTACCTTTTCCTTTTTTCCTCTGTGCTGAAATTTCAAATGTGGCTTTCTTAAAAGCCAGAGAGAAAGACAGCATGTTACTTTGAAGAAAATCAACTTTCTTTGAAGAGCAACATGAAAGGCAAAATTTTGTATGGTTCATTTCACTTCAATTCTTTTCATCACACTCCCTCCACATTTCAACTTAACAATAAACATAATCTTTAACATGCAGCATCCTCCTACAGAAGCCTTACCACAAATCACTAGACTGAGCTGCTTTATGAAGCTGCCTAAGTCTGACAGCTGATTTTCGAAACATGCTGAGTAAGGAAAGAGATGGTCAAGCCTGCCAGCAAAATGCACAGCAGTTTGCACTCCCAAACACTAAAGTGTGAGGAAAGTTTTTACTTATTCCAATCCTTTTCTTACTGTTTTGCTTAAGACAATAATGGAGAAGAAAATAAAGCTTTCACCTGGGTTTTCATTAAAATGACAAGCCATTTCAAAGCAACGTTGGGATGTGAATTAAATGAACTAAAATCAGCTGCATATGACTATTATCTTAAATGGCCTTTTTAGAGGCATGAAACTTTTACTCCCGTAATTTAGTACACAGCATACATACACAAAGAAGAAATGGAACTATATTTAAAAACATATTGATGTACTTTACACATTTGTAGTGGCATCTGAATCAGCTTCACTCAATGTGTGGCAAAATAGCACTGTAAGCCACTTACCCAGCATAATACGCAGCAAGATCTCTACATTTTTCTCCCCACCATACTTAATTACCAAATCACTGTGATTTGGCTCATGTGATGCACCAGTCTTGAGCAGCAGTAATTAAAAAAATATTTGTTACAAGTCAGTTTTATTTCTTTGTTAGGGTTCACTAATATAAGTGAAAATGCTGGATGTGAAGCAAGGGTAAATGCTTCCTGCTTCTGATGAAATATATTTTAGCTCTAAAAGAGAGAAGTTGTGTGATGCAGAGAATCAAAAGGAGTGAAAGTTCAATCAGGAAATTATTGGAAACCATAAGTGGAGGATCTACAAAACAACTGATTGTTCCCTAAAGGCAAAACTCATGGAGTCTCCACGGATACAAACACAATTTTTATCCATCACTAACTAATTTAAATAACAGATTAAAAAAAAAAAATTGGCCCCTCCGGTAAAAGCAATAATGTAATTAAAGTTTACCATATAACTTTAGGTTGCCTTCTATCATAAAACTTAACACCAATTATTTCTATTTTACAGTGCACTTTATGCAACTTTATTATTTCTTGTTCAAGTACATTGGCTCTATGACAACATGCAGGTGTTTAGAGCATCTCAACATTTACATCATGCTGATGGCAGCTATTATGCAACTACATTGCCCTGAGTCTGTTGATTCCAAAGAAATTGACTATTTTTTCAACATGCCAATAGTAGGCTTACCCACTTTTGCAATGATTTTCCTACTTGGGCCTTTATAGAATAAGGACTGCATTGATTTTATGGGTTGGGGGGATGAAAATCCCTCTCAAAAATCAGAGTCAACAATTTTCAAATATGAATAATTCAGAATATGAAAAATGTATTGGCACTTGGCTTGTGCGGACAAAAAGTCAAAACATAGTCATTCAAGCTTACACTGTCTATAAAAATTCTGTTTGTGTTAGATTTCATTCTAAAACAGAAACCAAATATATTCATATTCATAAATTCATCATTTCATTCAACACTTATTATGCCATGTGTTTCTTATTTAAAAAGAGCTTACCTGACACATCTAAAATAGGAATATTGAAATAACTCTAAACTACATTAGTCACAGACAAATCCATTTTCAGAGACTGAGATACCTGGCAAAACACTATTCAGAGTGACTAAGGGCCAAAGCAGAAGAAATTGCAAAAGTTATTTTTATTGCTGTAGTTAGAAATGTGAAACCAAAATGGCTACTTTTTAGTATCTGTATTTAAAGTGAAATATTATGGCCAAACAATATTTTAAATTGTTAATAAATTTTGTTTAGGTTTTAAGGAACTGTATGTTTAAAAAAAGATAAAAGATTTTACCAACTGCTTTTCCATTTCACAAATGTTATTACCTGTGTAACCTCACAAAACAGCAGACCAAAATAAGACCTACAAGGAACAAACTTCTTGGTAAGGGATGGGGAAAGAAAGAAAAAGTCAATGTCTTAGCACAGGACTCAGTAAGTTATTCATACTTCAGACCAACTGTGTTTGCTACCAGTGCACTTCTAAAAAGTGCTGTTACACAGTATATATTTTAAAAAATTATATTTGCTTGTAAGTGTGAAGCAATTCTCCCTGAAATGCAGGGTTGCCCAAGTGGGTATTTGAAAATGGCTCTTAATTTTAGAACAGGGTGCACTAAGAAAAAAATTCCTATTGGAGAATAATAGACGGATACCAACCAGCAGCAACATCTTTGCCATATACCATATTTATCAAAAAATATTTCCAAGGTAGTACTTGCAATTATCCAACTGGAGCACAAATAAACATACAAATCACTTTCATATAAAATTTCAATACACTTCATAGTGTTAAATTTACGATAATTGTTGCAATGAAATATTCAACCCCAAACACAACCTCTTCTGATAAACTGATAAGTCAAGGAAGAGTTGAATTTGTCTTTTTGATGAATTCCTGACCTATATATTATTGATGAATTCCTGACCTGTATATTATTTACTTTGGGTGGATTCAAACCACCCAAAGTAAATAATATACAGAACTGCTAACTACTGCAGTATCAATGGCTTCATTAAAGAAACTCATGATAACATTTACGCCTATTGATTAATGTTTTGGTATAGTTACAAGACTCAATTATCTATGCAAGGTGCAATTAGATTTATTTCAGTGATGGGAGCTTACTGAGCAGGCATTACTAAATACCAAATAAAAGTCAGTTCTGGCTCTAATTTGTCATCTTTAATCTGTTAAAATATGTTACTGCTATCAGCTATTTTAAATAACCCAGAGTCTAAGAAAAGAGCTCTTTTCGAACAACACCGTTTAAGGCATGTACAGAAAATCTGTTTGGTAGTGTAACAAATTATATTATCTATGTATCTATAATCGACAGAATATCTATTATTAGGCCTGTGGTTGCAAATTACTCTTCCCTTTCTCCATGGTCCCATCCCCCCAACAGCAGATCATTTTCAGTGCCATTATTGTCAGGCATATTAAATTTTCACGATGGACAGTTGTGGTTTCCAGGTCTCTATTTACCCCTTGAACTGTGTTTTAACTGGACATTTTTACACTTAAAATGACAGAGCAGAGACATAATAACGTCTTACATACTACAGCTACGAAGAACCAGATTTGTAACTGACTAGCGGCAATAACAGCAAAATTAATTAAAGACCCCCAAACCGTCATTCAATAAAAACCGCTCCGTGACATAGAAAATACGCTCGTTACACGCATTTCTGTGGCTGAAACCGACGTTTTCTAACTGAGGAGATGGCGAAACTAAGGAGATGGATTTCCCACGTGAAATGGTATCACCTCTGGCTTACCTGCTCCAGCTGTTGGGAAAGGGTAAGGCAGAGGGACACGGCCCCGCCGCCCGCCAGGCGCGGAGCGCAGCCCGCTCCTTACGGGAGCGCGGCGGCACTCGTGTGACAAATGGCTTACGGGAGCTTGAACAAAGCCATGCTGCTCTAGAGAACAAAGTCATCTCTTTGACAGCTCCTGCTTTTTTTCAGTGAAGCTGAAACAATACCGGACTCCCCGGGAAAACGCTAACAAAGGGGAAGCAGAAGGAATCGGAGAGAACCAGCCCAGCCATTGAATTCCGCGGCAGCAGTGAAGTGACATCTTCTGAAAATCACCCGCACGCCTCCTTACACCTTCCACCGAACAAAGGCAGCCCAAAAGCGGCAGGGAACTACTTACGGGGGGGTTTTCTGGCCGTCCTCCCGGCGCAGCCTCCTGCCCCTGGGCTGCTCGCCGCTGGCGTTGCCGAGCCGAGGGGCACATGTAGCACAGAGCGGGCAGCACAAAGCGGCAGGGACGACCCCGCACGGCCCCGCACGACAGCGGGAGGCTCTGCGCGGAGAACGCTCCCGGAGCGGCGAGGCCGGGGTGCGGATCCCCGCGGGAGGCTGCGGAGCTCCGGTCTGCGGCGAGGCTCCCGCGCGCTACCGGCACCGCAGCGGCCCTGGCGCGGGGAAGGGGTGGGGCGCAGGGTCCTACCTGCGCTCCCTCTCCCTGCTGCCGGGAGGAAGCGCCGGTGGCTGCTGCGGGCGCGGTGCCGCCCAGCCCGTCGGATGCCGCCCCCGCCGCGGCCGCCCCATGGCAGCGCGGCCGCGGCCGCTCACGGGCGCCCCGCAGCGCCGCGCCCGCATCCCTGCCCGCATCCCTGCCCGATCCCTGCCTGCATCCCTGCTTACATCCCTGCC